>CM035170.1:19524541-19697041 GCA_020205615.1 Panax quinquefolius | reverse complement strand
ACAGTGTTAAACTTATAAAATGTAATAAACATCAAGTTTAACTGCAGCGGATTAAGCAATCCATTAGAAGAATTAAGTAGAGCATGATATCTACTATCTTCTATGATTTAAAAAGTTTATCATCAATTTTATCGCTGAGACTCAGCTTAATAAATAAGCCATGTCGACGTCGGGATTTTTGGATGTCCCTTTACGTTACATGTTCTTTGGTGTTCTCATTTTAAGTGAGATTTGTTTGAAAAAACAAGTGAAAAAGGTCCGACATGTCTGATGTAGACGATGGGACAGTTAAGAGTCGTCGGTTGGTTTTTTAAATGGTTGTACCAACACAACCGAGGAAAGGTTTGCACATTGACCCAGTGATGTGACACTGATATACGAGTCAGTGAAATCGAGATTCGTTTAGGATCCGGGGACTTGGTTATGCGTGGGGAAGGTGTTAGGCACCCCCCGACATCCGTGTTACCATGGTGACCGCCACTTTTCAAGAAACTATTATCTGAGTGTGTGTGTGTGTGGGGGTCAATGTGTTGTTATATGGAAGTTGTGCGAGGCCTCGTTCGAACCTATATACACAGGGTTTGAATTTATGTAAAAATTCAGTTTTTAGCAAGATATGGAAGTGATGTTTTATAAAAGAGGTTTTTGAAACCCTGATGCTCAATAGGAATTGAGACCTTTTACACTCCCATTTTTATTAAGTGATTGGCTTGATTGATTTTATTTTACGAATGTGAGGCATACGTATGAAAATAATGTACAAAATAATGCAGACTTCCTCGTGGGTATGGAAACGATCTGATGAAATTCAGACACCGCAGAATAATTTACAAGCTGCTTACAGCTGAAGATGTCCATCATGGGAATCGAATCTAGATTCAATGGGAAAAATCTGTGATCACATGATTCCTAGGCTCACAAAATACTACAGTTTATATGAAAGCAGTAAGCAGGTATATATATAAAAGCTATAAATATATATATACAGATGGGATCACCAACCACGAAGCACCTCCATGGGGGATCAGAAATGTAAATAAAGCTGTTAAAAGCTATCAATAGCCACGGAGGAAACTCCAGGCGGGACAAAACGTAAATAAAGCTGTAAATACGGTCAACCGCCACGAAGGAAACTCCAGGCGGGACAAAATGTAAATAAAGTCATAAATACGATTAATCGCCAATTTAAGTAAACTCCAGCGGTATGAAACGTAAAGAAAAGTCAAAATGATCAACCACCACGAAGTAAACTCCAGGTGGGACAAAATATATATATATATATATATATATATATAAAAGAAATAAACGCACCGAATGTAAAATCTAGGCTCATCGAACAGAGTTCGACCATAGTTCATATATATAAGTATATATATATATAAAAGCAGAGTAAATGCACCGGATGTAAAATCCAGGCTCATCGAACAGAGTTCGACCACAGTTATATATATATATATATATATATATAAATATATATATATAAGCGAGTAAACGCACCAGACCGAAGTCTAGGCTTATCGAACAAAGTTCGACACACAGTTAATATATATAAATGTAAATATATATAAATGTAAATATATATATATATATATATATATTAAAGCAAATAAATGCTCCAGACCGAAGTCTAGGCTCAATCGAGGCATAACTCGATAATGTTAGTCAATATATATATAAATATATAATATATATATATATATATATATACAGATTAAAATGAAACCACGGACCGAAGTCCAGGCAAAAGCAAGCAACACGGCTCTCAACGTGTAGAAGGGTGTGTGCAAAGATGAAGTGAAAGACTCTAAAATGTGTGAGAGGCTTATAGTCGATCGATAAAGAAGGCTTCTATATCTTTAGAGTGGGTAAACACTTGACTTTTGTAGGTACAAAAGGGCTATATATGAGCTCACATGTGTTTAAAAAGGAAAGTACATTTGCATGGGGTGAGTGTAAAGCAAATTCAAGGTGGCTTCCTCGCTTTTTTTTTCTTGCAAAATGGGCACCCCAAGCCCTCTATTTATAGAAGATGGAGCCAGCAGTCCACCGCTGTGTCGCCTGTAATGTCCAAAATATGGGTCCCATGAGTGTCGGAAGTACATACATGCGACAACGCTACCGTTTTCGCTTTCGATTATTTCATAACTTTTAATCCGGGAGTCCGATGGAAGCGTGCCATATCATTTCAGAAAAGTTCTTTCCAAGAGCTACACAATGACCTAAGATTTGCCCTTCTTTGATTCCAGGAAGATGGGTCTATGACCGAAATGGCATTTTCGGGTTTCTGTCAAGTAGTCCGTTAAGCCGTTTTGCGTAGTTTTGCGCTCGGAAGTTAAAATATGGTTCTTATGGGACTTCTATTGAAGCATTTTGAGTTGAAATGAGTATATTTAATTTTAAGTGAAGTTGAGTTGGCAAAATGACCATTTTGCCCCTCCCGGGGTTATCTTCGGTGTTCGCGCAGTTGTAGCAGTCTTTTCTCAAGGTTATCTCTGAGGTGGTCATGTTGTTGACTCTGAATGTCCTCAGGGTTATCTCTGAGGTTGGCTTGACCTCCTGGGGCTATCTCCAGGCTTTGATCTTGAACCCCCGGGGCTATCTCGGGGTTGAGACTGACTTTCCTGGGGTTATCTCCGGGGTTGGAAGTTTGATCTTCTGTGGCTATCTTCGGGGTTCAAATTGATGTTATAGTCCTCCAGGGTTATCTCTGGAGTGTGAAAAAGACACTTTTGTCCTCCTGCATGGTTAGTAACAGGAAAAGAAAATTTTGAGTTTCTATAGATGCCCCTCTTTATCATGTTCATGCAATGCAATGGAATGGACATGATAAAGATTAGTAGACACTTGAAAATATGAAAAGGTATTTCTAATTATGAAAATCGCAATGTAATTAATGTTAAAATGTTTTCACAAATCGCAGTTTGCAAATCGCACATCGTATTTCGCACTTCGCACTTCGCTTTTCGCATTTGGCCAAATCACACTTCGCAATTCGCTTATCGTATTTCGCATATAGCATCGCAAATTGCATATCGCAAATCGTAATGTAATGCATGTTATGATGAATGTTAAAATGTTTTTGCAAATCTCTTTACCTTTACCGATCATTGCTGATGCCTATGCTGGTGTTGACTCTAATGGTTTGGCATTTAATCGCGGATGATTGTTTGATGAAGATAAGTTGAGATGCTTTCCATATCTCTGATGGGGATGACATTCTGAAATCACCAGACCCTCCTGATGTATTCGCTGGTAGTTTACAACGGTGCCTACCTTGTTGATTGCCAACTTGTTTTGGTTCCCACTCGAACGGTGGTATACTAAGCTTTTGTCGCTGAAATGTCTTGATGTTGCGCTGAATTACAATGGTTTAAGAATATCGAATCTTCTGATACCATCGCTGAAGTAATATTCCACGTATTACGTCACTAGACTTTGCCTGACGTTATGCTAGATTGATGACAACCACCAGATGTATCACCCTTCTTGAGGTGATGTGGAGTTTCCTTTCGCTGTTGGGTGTTTGTGCCCCATTTCCTTAATCGTTTGGTTCGCAACCCAGCTGAACTGATGACTTGAATGTCTCTGAAATCCCTGGAGGGTGTATTTCATTCTTTCACTGCCCATATTTGAACGTCGGTGTAGAGGCCTCAACTTGTGAGGACTTAACGCATGTTGATGGTGTAGATTTCGTTCGCTAGGCCTTTCGTCATTGACCTTTTGCTTCTGAGCTAAGAACTTTTTTGAGAAGTTTCCCCTTCTTTCGTAGGGGCACGCTTATGTCGCTATGATTTCTTTCAGGAGTTCACCCTTTTCTTTTGGATGAGAAGCTTGATC
This sequence comes from Panax quinquefolius, assembly GCA_020205615.1. Taxonomy (NCBI): domain Eukaryota; kingdom Viridiplantae; phylum Streptophyta; class Magnoliopsida; order Apiales; family Araliaceae; genus Panax; species Panax quinquefolius. Next base: position 19,693,204 of record CM035170.1, on the reverse strand, counting down.
TCGTCTTAAGCTCCTTCCATTTCTTGGAATTGGAAAAATGACCCAGTCCTTTCGCATGTTGATGCCGAGGGTTTATATGATAAACTCTCTTTGTTGATGAAGTCGCGAGTGAATAATACCTGAATCGTCACTAAGATGATGATGGACCATGCTGATGGCGCTGACTGGTGCATTTTCCACTATAGGATGATTGATAAATGCCCCAATGTTGAGTTGTCGCTTCTGAGATTGCCCCAATCTTGTTGTAAGGGACCCAATATTCTATTGTCACGATTTTGAAATTTCTGACCTCGCTTGTTTGTGCAGGATAGTTGCTTTTGTGATCGGTGATAAGACGCAAGAGATCGCAAAAGGATTTTACTCCTGTACCATCTGGTGAATGGGTAGTGGATGTAGGCTTTGATGTTGATAGCTCTTTTTGTTAGAGATGTCGCTCTATTTGAGAGATAATGCTCTAACTCATAGGGATACCGTTGTTGCTGAGCGGGATAGTGCTATATCTGCCTGAGATATTGCATGTAGTTGGCGGTGGATCTGTTGGCTCATGTAGAAACCCTTGGGACCTCCTTCTTCTGAGAGGGAATCCACGTTGGACTTGATGACCCACATTTACACTGACTTATAGAAGGCCTTGTATTTTCCTACACAGACTAGCTTAGCCATTTTGTCATGTACAGTACACATTGTATATATCAAACAGCATTATATATGGCAGGGAAATATATGTTGATTCACTTCCCTTTTAGTTGTGCCTTGCTACTTGCTTGATATTCGCTTGTTTCTCCAGGACTTTGTGATCTGGATGTATTCTGAACTCCTCCTTGATGGATGGACAGTGAGATGTCTCAGGATTTTCAGAATGGATCGTCGATCTGTGTGTATTCCCTACCATCTTTGGTGTCTTGGGACTTGTTTCTGTATGTGGCTATGGATAAGAGTGAGTTTGTTTTTTCTGTGGTGAGATCGGACCATATAACATGGCTGCCTACGTACTCCCGTGTATTGGGGAGATCAGGTCAACGTAGTTCGCCCATATACAAGGCGGATTGCAGATGAAAAGTTTTAATCCCATGTATGGTATAAATTGAAGGTGTGAAAGGTTTAATCCCTGGTGGGATAACCGAAGTTGTAGGAAATGATGTGAAACCAGGCTTCTGGTTTGAAAAGTGTGTTTTTCCCTGAGGGGCAGATGGGTAAAAAGGAAAGGATATATGTAGTGAGGGTTAAAAAACCTGAAATGACTGGTGATCTGATGATCCAAAACCAGGATGTTCGCTTGATGGTAACCTCAGGCATAGTACCATTTCTGTGACGTGCCCAAAATTAGGTATACATCACCCATCTTGGGTCGCCAGATACATGGTACAGAATTCAAATACAATTTACTAATACAACTGTCGTGTACAATATGACAAAACATAGCTGTGAGTTTGAATAAAATTATTGGCTACTAGAGATTATACAAACTCAAAAGGAGTCCTCATTACAATTATTAACACACTATTTTACAGAATAGTGAGGACTACTAATGCTATCCTCTGGACCGTCACTCCGTTCCCTGACTAGTCTCTGCTATGTTCTCATTTCAAGAAGAAAAAAGTGAAAGAAAGGTGAGCTCAACTAGCCCGGTAAAAATATTATGACTAAGATAATGTAGAATAAATTATCGTTAGCCTTCAATGATGTTAAACCGATAAAATATAATAACTATCAAGTTTAAGCTGCGCAATGAACAAGAAATTCATTAGAAGAGTCAAGTAGGGAATAAAATCGACTATCTTACATGATTTAAAGGTTTTTCATCACTTTTATCACTGGGACTTAGCTTAATAAATAATCCACATCATCGAATCACCTCTACACTACTGGTCGAGGATATTTCAGAGTATCACGACCACAAATTATCCATGCACTACGGGCCAAGGACATTCGTGTATTCATTAATGGTCGTGATCAAGCCAACAACTGTCCATCAATGCACTATGGGCCAATGAGGACTTTTATCACATCATATGTAACATTACGGTCATGATTACACTGAATAATCCCTGGTCATAATCATACCAAGTCCATCTATGCACTACTGTGCCACAGATGACTTTCAACAAATATATAAACATGAGGATGATGACAATGATATAAGAATTCAATAAAACAAGTTCAAGAATTAATTTATCTAGAACCGATAACGCCCAATTTGTCAACATGATAATCTTGCTTTGTAGAGTAAAATTCAAGAATGCTCGGAAGAATATTTCAAGAAAAGATTTCGGATGAAGCGCAAATATCAAGGATATTCCACTAATTTCATGGGTATAAGTCAAAGTTTTAACCAACCGAGTATAATAAAGAATGGAATAACAAAAGAAATCACAATGCATGCAGAGATCGCCACTTGCAGGCGGAGTTATTCAATAGAATAATAAAGGATGGAACCAGTCCCGGCGTAAATGCATGAGACATGATATTACGATAGAATAATAAATAATGGAACCAGTCGGCATAAAAGCACGCAGACGAGGATATTAGAAAGAATAATAAATAATGGAACCAGTCCCGCTTAAACGCAGCATAGACATGATATTAAAGCGAATAATAAATAATGGAACCAGGTCCGGCGTAAAGGCACAGACAGTATATTCCGATAGAATAATAAAGAATGGAATATTAGAAGAATGTCACCATGTATAGGGTAGCCCGTGTATACAGGTTATTCCAATAGAATAATAAATAATGGAATAACAGAAGTTCTCTTTATGAGTACAACAAATAACATCCCTTACCGTAAAAGAAAATGAATATAAGAGTTGGGAAATAGCAGAATACTTTTCTATAGGTTCTCTTATAATTCTCTCTATAGAGTTTCAGTGAATTCGTAAAAAATAATGAAGGAATGAGCTTCTATTTATAGGGAAATGGAATGAATAGTAACTAATTCATGAACGGTCCAGATTGATTTATTATTAAACGGACGATCCAGATTGGTTTACAATTAAAACTAAAACAACGGTCCATACTGATTTACTATTAAAACTTTAAACCAGTGATCCATATTGATTTACTATTATAACTCCACCAGCAGTCCATATTGACTTACTATTATATCTTCAACCAAAGGTCTGAAAAATTAGCACATCTCTTCATGGAATAATATTGTACCCAAATACCCGAATGCACAATACTAGAGTGAATAGTAATCGGGTGAATAGTAACTCGTGAATAGTAACTCATGAATAGTAACTCCGACACGAAAAGTGTCCCGAATACCCAATTGAATAATATATCCTCCAGACATCAATTATATTAACACAAATAAGTCCAACACAGTGGAACTATAAAATTCATCTTTAATCAACACGAACTTATTCATCATTAATATTATAATTCACAATATTTAACAACCGTGTCGTTCCTGTGAAAGAGGGGCTTTTCGATAAGGATTTCTCCTTATTGGGCGCATGATTAGGTGACCAAACCTCTCCTCGACAGAACTTATAGACATTGTCAATATTGCAAATAATAATATGAATAACTTTGTCGTCTCAATTATTGATTTAAAAATATATCATATAATGCAGATGATACTATAACAATAATTGAATCAATAATATTAGAAATATGATGCATCAATTACTGTAGCAATAATTGAGTATAGCTGAGTGACTTCTCACGTAAGCATCAATAATTAAAACTGTGTGCTACTGTGCAACTACGCGTATTACTGTACTTTTACTACCGGGTAGTTCAACAGTTTTAACGGTAAACACCTCCGCAATTATTTTCATAAAGTATTTTTGTCGTTTTCTCAATCCGACAATAATTCTGTTGTGGGGTCCACCAATGATTGCGTGTAGTTATGCACGATATTCCTGTTAAAATGAATATTCCCCGACCAATCGAATGTTATATAACAACTTGCGTATTTTGCAAAATTTATAAATATTACCCACAACTATAACATTATATCAAATCAATACCATAATATTCAAAAATATAATTCAAAAAAATTATTCTTATTCATAAAAGTTGGGGTCTTACAGTTTCACGGTGTCCGAATTGATGAGTTGCAGAAATTCATTGCCATCCATTTCCTGTAATCTTACAGCGCCTCCTGTCAATACCTCCTTGACAATAAACGGGCCTTCCCAGTTTGGAGCGAATTTTCCTTTAGACTGGGCTTTGTTGTCAATGATCTTCTTCAAAACCAAATTATGTTGTTTTGAACTGCCGTAATTAGACTTCTCTGTTGTAGGATCTTCTTTACAAGTAGAGGGCCGCTCATTTCTGGGCCACATACTACACCATGGATCTCATCCATGAGTCTATGAGCTTGGTCTTGGTCCAGACATCTGAGGAGACCTAGTGCTGCATCTTTTTTGTATATATATCTTCGCTCAGGTAGAATTTCATAGCAAGTCGATGGATCCGCCTTTTCTCAGTCAAGCTCACCTCTGCGGGCGTAGATCTATCTTGTGAGTGCTCATTGATATATTGATATCAACGGTGTTGGATGGGAGGTAGCTCATCCGATACTTCTCCCATGTAATTCCCATAGGCTGAAGCCTTTTGTTGGGCAAATGTGAGGGTTAGCATGTCTTCTTTGTCATGAATGTTGATCAAGGAGTCCCAAGTTGCTAGAGCATCTGCAAAATCATTCCTATTCCAAGGAATGTGGAGGAAGGATTTTTCTTCAAACTCCGAAGCCATCTATAGAACCTGCCGATGGTAAGGCCGCAACTGTAGAACCTTTTGAAGAGATTTTTTCTTTTTCTTTTTTCTCTTTTTATTATTTTATTTTATTTTTTTTCTTTTCTTTTTTTTTTCTTTTTTTTTTCTTCTATTAGATCGTGGAAAAGAGCCATATGGCTCACCGATAGAGTAGCTCGGTATTGATGAAATTTGAATGACAATAAATCAGAAAGCAAAGGGCTCCCCAAGGCGTGATGAATGAAGTTTTCTCATGATCATCTTCAAAGAACTATGATTTGATGGTACCCTGACGAGCAATCAAAGAAAGGAGTACATGTCGTGTCGAAATGTATTGTCAATGAGTATGTGGATGAGCAGCGCGTGAAAGCTATCTTTGAGGCAAGCTTTATTCAAATCTCTATAATCCACACAAACTCGCACCTCCCTTCCCGGTTTCGGCACGGGGACTATGTTGGATAGCCATTTAGGGTATGTTGACATCATGATGATGTCGGCTTGAAATTTTTTCATAATTTCTTCTTTAACTTTTAACTTCCACTTAGGTTTCAATCGCCTGAGCTTCTGCCTGAATGGCTTGAATCCCCCTTTGATGGGAAGGGGATGAATGATAATGTCCGTTTATAAACCAACCATGTCTTCGTGAGACCATGCAAACACATCATGGAATAGGGTCAATAGAGTAACCATGTCATTCCTTTGGTTTGGAGTGAGGTCCGTACCAATCTGGACTTGTTTGGGGTTTTCTAAGGTTCCGAGGTTTAAAAGAGGTGGTTTGATCAAGATTTGGCTTGGGTTTGTCTTCGACCCATTCTTTGATCTCCTAAGGTATCTCATAGTCATCTTGTATTTCCATCAAGTCTGAGTCCAACTTTACATCAAAGTTACAGTCCTTGTGGAGAATAGGCACCTCATCGCAAAAAGAGCACAGCACATCTAAATTGAGTCTGAAACAAAATATGCTTTCACTTAGTATATAACACTGTTCAATCACACAAAGTGTTAGCTTGTAATGACAAAAGTAACTGCTAATACTGTATAGAAAAAGTAAGCAGTTATTGCTATATACAAGGTAGATAGAGTTTCTTCCCTTTTTACCCTCGTTGGCAAATGCAAGGAGTGGTGCTCCAATTGTCGAGGGCAAAGTCTTGGTGGACTGCAGTGATGGAGGGGCTATCATCAACCTCCTTCTCCCGAATGATTACCATTACGTCTGGGCCATCATCGTCTGGGGTGTATCTGTTTGAGAAGTGTTTGTTTGGGTTTTTGTTTAGTTTGACCACACCATTGATGGCTGCCTACGTACTCCTATTAAAGAGGAGATTAGGTATTTTGTAGTTCAGGCTTTGGTTTGAAAAGGTTCAAAGGGGTAAGTGGTGAGAAGAATGTAGAGATGTTTTTTCTTTTTTAATTATTTAAATGCATGGAAAATAAAAGGCATACTACGAAAAAAGTGATACCGTTCCAACATTTTCTGGAACTCGCAACTTCATCCCCTGGATCTACATCTTCTCGGCTAGTTGAGGCCTGATAGTCCAATTGTCAATGGTTATGTCGCCTTCAGGGCTCATGATAGAGGTTACCCCTTGATTCTGAATGTCTTCGCTTGTGGCCATAACTTGATCGCTTCCTGATTCAGTACATTCCTCAGGGACGCTTGAAATGGTCGCATTGCAAAAAGGTATGAACTCCTGACTCTTTAATCGGTTGGATTCCCCAACAATCTCACCACCTTTTTCTTCATCTATTCCTTCGCCTTCTTCATGAGTTTCAAAGGATTCAACCATGAAATCTCCCTCGAACTGTTGTTGCATTTCTTGCAAAGAACTTTCCTTTTTGGTTTTTTCTTCCTTGGAAAGGATTAGTATTTCCTCTGCATCATCCAAGGTGATAAAATCAGGAATGTGGTTGATATCTTGGAACCATAGGATGTTTGATGTTGGCGGGGGAATCTCCTTTGGGAATGCCTTTGTCTCTTCGTTCATTTCTTGCATTAGGATCAGTCCACCTTGTGTTCTGGCAGAATTATCGCTCATAGCCGTCACCTCATTTGTACTGCCTGTCTCGAATGGACATCTTATGCTTTTTATTTCCTTTTCGCCTTTTTTGGTCATGGGAAATTATATATCCAGCTCTCTATTTTCAATGAGATCCTGGATTTTATGTCGCAAAGACCAGCATTCTTCAGTCGTATGCCCAAGTGAGTTAGAATAGTAGAATCATAACTCTTTATCCTGGGCTTTATAGGAGGTAGCAACTCAGTAATCCTTCCTTCGCTTATCAGAAAGTGTAGCATTTCTTCATTGGATTTGCTCAAATGGGTGAATTTTCGGACTCTTTTTGGAGGTTGTTTGATCTTTCATATTTGAGAATTCGCATTCCCTCGATTGGTTCTTCCGCTGGCGAGATCTTCTAGTAATTTTATCATCCCCATTTTCTTGTATTTTTATTTTGCTTTGATCTTCTTCATTTAGCTGGCTCATCGTGGAGTCCTTTTTCTCTTGGCTTTCTGATAGTTGAGTGAAAAATTTCCTTGTTCCCTGATGTTGGAGCACTATCAGCTTAGCCAGCAGGTTTACTTGATTCTAGATTGCATCCAATTTTTGCATTACTGGCATACCCTCCTTCGAGTTTTCCCATTCTAGGACATTTGTTATGTGCTTTTGGGGGTATTCCTCCATACTTCATATATACTTACGAATTGGATACATTTCAGCGCTTCCTGACCCGATCATGTTTACTTCTTCCGTATCATGTCACAACGGAAGGTTGGTGTTGTCATTTTGTTGGTCAGGTTGTTCGACCACAATACTGCCACTTTCGATCAGATTTTGAATCTTATGTTTTAAAGACCAACAATCCTGTGTATCGTGTCCTGGAGACCCTGAGTGGTAAGCACATCTCTGGCTTGGATTGTATCTTTTGCTCCTTGGTTCCAGAGGTGGAGCTAGTTCAGTAATTTTCTTGTGATCCATTATTATCGCCAATACATGTTCAAGGGAATCTCCCAGTGGAGTGAATACCCGATTTTCCGTTCTTTCAAATTTTCTTTTCCTGTTTGGGTATTGGTTGAATGCAGTCTGTTGTTGAGATGGCAGATTGTCTTGCATTTTCTAAATGGGGGAACTGTAATTTGGCCTCCTAGCTTGCCCCTGTACAACAAGGGATACATCTTCATTGCCTTTATCGGGTAACCCCTTGGGATCACTCGCATACTTACCAGTTTGTATATGCTTGGCGACTGTTTCCAAGGCAGTGAAGTCTTTAATCTTGCCTTCCTTCAGGCCCATCTCTGCCATTTCACCGTGTTTGATCATTTCCGCAAATGGCTTTCCTATGCCTGCTAGGATCCTCTCATAGTAAGGAGCCTCTTAGATATCAATAAATGTCATTTCCATCTCCGTTTCTGTCATTGATGGAATGACTTGCGCTGCTAGATGTCTCCACCTTTGGGCATATTCTCGGAAAGATTCAGTACTTTGCTTTTTCACTTTAGTCACTTGATATCGATCTGGTGCCATTTGTGACTAAAAACTGTACTGATTTAGAAAGGCGTGGGCCAATTCTTCCCAGTTGTGGATTTTAGCATTGTCAAGTCGAGAATACCAGGCTTTAGCTTCTCCAGTGAGACTGTTTTGAAAAATATGCATTCTGAGGCTTTCATTTTCAGCATAAGACCCCAGTTCGCCAATGTACACTTTTAGGTGCGTATAGGGATCGCCTGCCCCATTGTACTTTTCAAACTCTGCGACTTTGAATTTGGTAGGATATTGAGCCCCTGGGAATATATAGAGATCTGAATAGGTGACACTCCCATAATTTCCAGTCCCTTTAATTGACTGGATGGTATCCTCCATTTGTTGGACTTTCTTTCTTATATCCCTAGTTTCTCGATCATCCCTGAGATTTGTGATTTCTTTATTGGAATGAGGTTTAGGTATCTGGGTTTCCATCTTTTTACCAATGCCCTGACTGCCCCCTGGTATGATGGACTCTGGTTGAGTAGGCATTGTCTGGCCCTGCGTATTTTTACTTTGTTCTTTTAGAAAGACAACCAATTCTGCTATCTGATTCCTTAATCATTGAAACTCCTCTCGGGAAAAAGGAGTAGGATCGGGTTTGGCAGGTGTAGCCATACTAACAATTGGGATCGGTGCCTTCTTGGACTTTAAATGGGTAACGGGACCGATTGCTTCCCCGTGAAAGACTTGCATAGTTTAGTCTTTAGGGAATGTATATAATAACATGCTATGTGATGTGTCCATTTTAGGATTTTTATCCTGCAAAACGGATGTCAGCTGTTTGTAGCATGCTAAATATGTATGTGTACACATTTCTTCATATTTCTCATTACATGGAGATATATATGGAATGTAATTACAAGTAATTGTGTTTACAAGTAATTGAAATGAAAGCATGAAGAGACTTTCCTCCGTTTTGGGTTTATCAGAGGCTGACCTATCTTAGGTTACTCTCGCGGCTTTTTGGCATGAAGGTTCCCAAATCATCGCAATCTACTTGACGGGAAGTTAATCCCAGGTCTTTCAACCTGGAGCGAATTTGGGTGGTGCCTTTCTGAGCCTCTCGAGAATCGGGCTTCTCACGAGTCCAGTAATCAAACACTGACGGATAGCCTCCTGGTGGAGGGACCAAACAACATACATTCACATATATCGCGTCTCACCTTATGAAATGATGACATATACGAAGCACTAATATCAGAAGCAGTTTATAGTGCGAAGCACTAACATCACAAGCAGTTATGGTGCGAAGCACTAGCATCACAAGCAGTTATGGTGCGAAGCACTAATTGCAAAATAGGGAAATGCATTCGTACACATTAATCAAATGTAAATGCAACATCCACACACAAGTAGATAACCATTTTAAAAAGATTGTAATAACGGCTTAAGTCCTCTTACTGGAGTCCCCAGCAGAGTCTCCACCTGTCGATGTCGGGATTTTTGGATGTCCATTTCCGTTACTTGTTCTTTGGTGTTCTCATTTTAAGTGAGATTTGTTTGAAAAAACAAGTGAAAAAGGTCCGACATGTATGATGTCGACGATGGGACTGTTAAGAGTCGCCAGTTGGTTTTTTAAATGGTTGTACCAGCACAACCGAGAAAAGGTTTGCACATTGACCCAGTTATGTGACACTGATATATGGGTCGGTGAAATCAAGATTCGTTTAGGATCCGGGGACTTGGTTATGCGGGGGGAAGGTGCTAGGCACCCCCCGACATCCATGTTACCACGGTGACCGCCTCTTTTCAAGAAATTATTATCTGAGTGTGTGTGTGTGTGGGTCAATGTGCTATTATATGCAAGTTGTGCGGGGCCTCGTTCGAAACTATATACACAGGGTTTGAATTTATGTAAAAATTCATTTTTTAGCAAGATATAGTAGTGATGTTTTATAAAAGAGGTTTTTCAAACCATGATGCTCAATAGGAATTGAGACCTTTTACACTCCCATTTTTATTAAGTGATTGGCTTGATTGATTTTATTTTACGAATGCGAGGCATCCGTATGAAAATAATATACAAAATAATGTCGACTTCCTCGTGGGTATGGAAACCATCTGAGGAAATTCAGACACCGCAGAATAATTTACAAGTCGCTTACAATTTGAAGATGTCCATCATGGGAAAGAATCTAGATTGATGGGATGAATCTGTGATCATATGATTCCTAGGCTCACAAAATATTGCAGTTTATATGAAAGCAGTAAGCAGGTATATATATATAAGCTATAAATATATATATACAGACGGGATCACCAACCATAAAGCACCTACATGGGGATCGAAATGTAAATAAAGTCATTAAAAGCTATCAATATACGGAGGAAACTCCAAAGTAGAGGCGAAACGTAAATAAAGGCGTAAATATGGTCAACCGCCACGAAGGAAACTCGGCGGGACATAATGTAAATAAAGCAGAATCTGATCCAAGCGCCATGAAGTAAACTCAGCGGGGCCGAAGCGTAAAGAAAGTTGTAAAGCGATCAACCACCACGTAAGTAAACTCTGTGTGGGATATATATATATATATATATATATATATATATATATATATATAAAACCAATAAAAGCATACGGATGTAAAATCTGGGCTCATCGTAATGAGTTCGACCATAGTTCATATATATAAGTATATATACATAAAAGTGAATAACGCATTATGGGATATAAAATCCGGGCTCATCGAATGATCGGAGGCCATAGTTATATATATATATATATATATATATATATATATATATATATATATATAGAGTAAACGCACCGGATGTAAAATCCAGGCTCATCGAACAGAGTCCGACCACAGTTCATATATATAAAAATATATATAAAAGCGAGTAAACGCACCAAACCGAAGTCTAGGCTCATCGAACAAAGTTCGACACACAGTTAATATATATAAATGTAAATACATATATATATTAAAGCAAATAAACGCTCGGGCATCAAGTTCAGGCTCAATCGAGGCATAACTTCGATAATGTTAGTCAATATATATTTTATATATATATATATATATATATATATATATATATATATATATATATCTGATGAAATGAAACCAAGGACCGAAGTTCGGGCAAAAGCAAGCAACACGACTTTTAACGTGTAGAAGGGTGTGTGCAAAGATGAATAGAAAGACTCTAAAGTGTGTTAGAAGGCTTACAGCTGACTGATAAAGAAGGCTTCTATATCTTTAGAGTGGGTAAACACTGACTTTTGTAGGTACAAAAGGGCTATATATGAGCTCACAGGTGTTTAAAAGGGGAAAGTACAGTGCATGGGGTGAGTGCAGAGTAAATTGGGCAGGGGTTCCTTGCCTTTTTTTCTTGCAAAATGGGCACCCCAAGCCCTCTATTTATAGAGGATGGAGCCACAGGTCTACCTGCGGCTGCCCGGGATGCCCAAAATATGGGTCCCGTCGTGTCGCCGAAGTACGTACATTCGGACAACCCGCTGTTTGCTCGGTCGCTAATAACTTTTAATCTGGGAGTCCGATGGAAGCGTGCCATATCATTCCGAAAAGCTCTTTTCGAGAGCTACACAATGACCTTAGATTTTCCCTTCTTTGATTCCAGGAAGATGGGTCCATGACCAAAATGGCATTTCCGGGTTTCCATTAGGCAGTCCGTTAAGCCGTTTTGCGTAGTTTGCGCTCGGAAGTTAAAATATGGTTCTTATGGGACTTCTATTGAAGAATTTTAAGTTGAAATGAGTATATTTGATTTGAAGTGAAGTTGAGTTGGAAAAATGACCATTTTGCCCCTCCCGGGGTTATCTCCGGTGTTCGTGCAGTTGTAGCAGTCTTTTCTCAGGGTTATCTTTAAGGTGGTCATGTTGTTGACTCTAAATGTCCTCAGGGTTATCTCTAAGGTTGGCTTGACCTCCTGGGGCTATCTCCAGGCTTTGATCTTGAACCCTCGGGGCTATCTCCAGGGTTGAAACTGACTTTCCCGGGGTTATCTCCGGGGTTGGAAACTATTTTCCGGGGTTATCTCCGGGGTTGGAAACTATTTTCACGGGGTTATCTTGGGGTTAGAAGTTTGATCTTCTGTGGCTATCTTCGGGGTTAGAAATGATGTTGTAGTCCTCCAGGGTTATCTCTGGAGTGTGGAAAAGACGCTTTTGTCCTCCTGCATGGTTAGTAACAGGAAAAGAAAATTTTGAGTGTCTACAAGCCACATCATCGAATCATCCCTGCACTACGGGCCAAAGATATTCATGTAATCATCAATGATCATGATTATACCGAATAATCCCTTGTCATAATCATACCTACAATTGTTCATCAATGCACTACAGGCCAATAAGGATTTTTACCACATCATTTGTAACATTACGGTCATTATTATACCGAATAATCCCTAGTCATAATCATACCAATCAATAGTACATCTATGCACGTAAGCCACATATGACTTTTATCACAATATAAGCATGAGGATGATTACAATGATATAAGAATTCAATTAAAAGAAAGCAAAGGATAATTTTTTAAAGATTTATAAATTAATTTTTCTAGAATTCAATAATGTCCAAATTGTCAACATGATACTGCTTTGTGGAGTAAAATTCAAGAATAATATTGTATCAAAAATGATTTGGATAGCAAAGAAATCAATTTTTATCATGAATAATTCCCCAGGTGAATAGTACCCGAGTGAATAGTACCCCGTGAATAGTACTTTAGGAATAGTACCCTATAAATAGTACTTTGTGAATAGTACTCGTGAATAGTACTTTGTGAATAGTACACATGAATAGTACTTTGTGAATAGTACCCCGTGAATAGTACTTTGTGAATAATACCATAAAAATGAATACTACTCATGGACAGTATTCCAACATGATTAACTTAAAATTTAACAAGAATGTGCAGAAAATATCCTTGTGAAACGACACTAGATGAAGCGCAACTTTCAAGGATATTCTGTGAGGGCCCCGAATCCAGGTCCCAAATCACCTCGGATCCGGTTCGATCATTCTATACAACTATTACTATTTGCGAAAGATATAAACATAAATTATTTATACATTAAACTTACATACTTTTCCCCAAGGTCGAGTAACCTTAACTTATACATAATTCATAACTTTTCTAACATATAACAACTTTAATATCAAACAATACAAATCTAATCGCACGCCGCTTCTATCTTCTTTGAATTGCCTTGGACCTTTCCTTGTATCCGACGTATTCGCCCTAATCTGCAATGTTTTATCATGATATAGCAAGGGTGAGCATGAAAGTTGCCCAGCAAGTTTAAATTCAATAATATAAAGATATATCATGATTGAAATGATTTGAATAATTGGCTGGCTATAATTCAACAATATAATTGTGAACTAGCAGGAACAAATTTATGACTGAACAAGTATTATACATGAACAAATATATCTGAACCAACTGGTAATGAAGGTGATCAGCCTTTCATACCTGACTTATACATGCAATATGTACAGAGTATAATTCATGGCAACCAGCAATGATTAACCATAAGCTTATCAGAATGAAACACTCTTAATAGAGTTAAGTAAAGCAAACTTGCCTGAACCGTTGATTACCGCTACGCAATTTATACCGCTTTATCCGAAAACCTAATATTATTAATATAGATCTCCAATATTAGAATAATATTATCAAAATATGATACTATTATATATATAGATATACATTAAATAACCTAAACACATAACACATAACACATAATCCTATCAGTCTATAACACACATAAGACACGATATCAAGTCAAACTATTTAAGTCTGACTTGAATCCAACAAAATTCTAACGTCCCGACGGTCTAGTCGGACTTTTATCGAGTCTAAGTTCAATTAAACTCTGACTTAATAGTTAACAATTATCTCAGATAATTTTAATATCAGTCGAAATATTTTTCGTAAGCTTATAATAATTTTTAGATAATTATTACCATATATCGCGTATTTTTAATCATTAATAACGTATTTAAATGAATTAAATACCACATAATTCTTTTATCATTAATATTTATTTAATATCAAATATTAATGAAATACATGTCATAATATTATAATATATTTATAATATCACAAAGTATTTTTAATACTTTCAAATCATATTTATATGATTTTTAAACACTTAAATCTATTATCGATTATTGCTTTTAATATTAAAATATTAATATTTTCATGACAAAATATCAAAAGTTATATTTTATAACTTCAATTATTTTTCTAACACTTAAATCATTTTTATATAATTTATAAAACATTAATTCCATTTTTCCTTAATTTATTTAATATAGTTATTAAATAAACTAATTATCATTAATATTGATTAATTAATGAATTTCATCATAAAATATTAAAATGATGATAATAAAAAATATTTTATTATACTATAATATTATTTTTATAATTTTTCATGTATTTAAATCATTTTAAAATAATTTATTTAATATTATAATAAAATAAATTAAATACCATTTATATTCCAAAAATATTAAATATTTATGAAATATACTCTAAATAATTAAAAACTATTTTTTAGAATTTAAAATAAATTTTCGGAATTTAGTAAGTATTTTTAATAATTAAAAATCATTTTTTTAATTAATTTCTGGAAAATAATGATAATAAAATGTCGCTAAAGGGCCCTATAGCGACAGAACCGTTGCTATGGGTGTTCTCGGTGTTCTTGAGTACCAACCTAGAAACTCATAGCAGTTTACAAGTGGGTCAGTTTGACCAGCTATAACTCTTTGATTCCTACGTTTCTGGGTCTGAAATGAAGTTCATGTGATAGTATTGATGTAATACTATAACCCCAAACACGTTTCCTGGCTAGAATACATCATATCAAGAAGTTATAAAGCATCAAACAAGTTGTCAGACATTGTTCTTCATTTCTGGGTTTTCCAGAAATGAAGAATAGCTCTTCGTGCCTATTTTAGATCACAATAACTTCCATTTCAGGTCTACTTTGTGCGATTTTATGGTTCAAGGTTGTATAAAACATGACAGTGTACACATATATAACATAATAACATAATAACATTATTATATGAGAAAGATCTGTCATGGTCAATCCATGTCAGAAACCTTGTTCAACATTTTTCTGGGTTTTCTAGAAAAGTCCCAAAACAGATGGTCAATGCTACTTTGACCTTCCATACCTTTGATCCAGTGTACGATCTAGGAGTTCTAGAGGCAGAAATGGGTAGCCTACATGTCAGTATACAAACATATTACAACAACATGGCCACAAATATTAACAGTAACAAGATTAGAGTCATTGAAAATCTTGTCAGAGGCTTCAGGGGATTCTGGGCTGCCCAGAATGCGTTTTCCGTGAACGGTCAACCATCTTTGACCGATCATAATGTGCGTTCTAGATACGATTAGACCATGTTTCAAGCTGCAGAATAAAGACCACATAACATACTACAAAACTATAACATAAAACACAGAAAATATCAAACACACATGGATCTAGAGGCCCTGACATTAGGCTGTCAGACCATTTTTTTCAACATTTCCAGATTTCATAAAATGCTAGATCCGAGGACTTTGATGTTATGGATCTGTGTTCTAGCAACCCAGATCACTTATAGACATCCTATTACACATATCTAGCCAACAAATTACAACAACTAACATCAGATTACATGGTTTCTAAAATTTAGGGTTCATACCACTTTGAGCCTTGATTTTCGATTCTAATCCCTTGTGATCTGTTCTTGGAAAGCTGAATAATGATATTAGCTTATCTTCTCACACTCACTCACTCTAAATTTCGAAGTTGATGAGAGAGAATGTGTTTTGGAGAAAATGGAATGTAAGTTGCCTTCTCTCTCTATTTAATCTATATTAATGATAGCATACAATGAATTGGTTGGCAAGAGGGTCTAATATCAACTGATTTCAGTCACATGGGTTTGTTGGAGTAGTTGGCCAACTCTCATTTAACTAGATTTGCAAGAATCATCCAAAAATGCACTAAAGGGCATTTTAGTCTTTTCTATTTTAATTTTAATGACATTTTGGATATTTGACCAAACCCTTAGGGTTTAGGGTTTATTTAGGGTTTAGGATTTGGAGCATTCAAGGTTTAGGGTTTGAGAAATTTAGGGTTTGCAAATATAATTTTTTTAAAAAAATTCCAATTTAGGTTTTAAAAATAGAAAATTAATACTTCTAACTTATAATTAGGATTTTCTAATTATATTAAACTTTACTAATCATAATTTAAATCTTTCTAATTAGGATTAACACTTCCTAATTAAAATCGCTAATTTAGCAATTAGGGTCGTAATTGGTCATTAGGGTTTATAAACCACTAATTAGGGTTTCTAATAGAAAATTAAATTTTCTAATTTAGAAATTAAATTTTCGTAATTAGATTAGGGTTTTCTAATTACTTAACTTGAAATTAGAATTAATATATCCTAATTAACATTAAAACTATTTAATTAACACTTAGGTTTTTCCCTATTTACAAATTAGGGTTTCATGCACCGAATTAGGGTTTCAGATTTTCGGAACTAAAATTAGGGTTTTCAGAACCGGTTTCTAGGGTTTCTTGTTAATCGTTAGGGTTTTCTAACCTAACGTTGACGTACTTAATATGTAATTAGGGTTTGTTATAGATATCGTTTATCTGGTCAACCCTTGACCCTTAACCACATACTGTACACATATACACAGAATATATTCACTTATTCCTTAATCCTGAATAATTCACCTAAATCCTTCA
This sequence comes from Panax quinquefolius, assembly GCA_020205615.1. Lineage (NCBI taxonomy): Eukaryota > Viridiplantae > Streptophyta > Magnoliopsida > Apiales > Araliaceae > Panax > Panax quinquefolius. Next base: position 19,676,237 of record CM035170.1, on the reverse strand, counting down.
CATAATTTTGAAATCCTCAAAATTCTATCTTAAAAATATCAAACTCATACACTTATTTTCTGTCTATGTTCTAATATTGAACCTTAAATTAATTAATAAAAATTTTAAAAATATTCAAAATTCTCGGGTTGTCACATTCACCCCTTCTTCTAAAAATTTCGTCCCCGAAATTTGCCTTACACCTTACACCTTACATTTTTATCATCACATGTTACCTAATACACCTCTCACAAGAGTAAAAATTTTCAAATTGTGCTGAGGGGTCATATACACCGTGAACACATCATTTTAACGGTTTTGATCATACCGCAAAACAATACATTACTTGGTATGTTTACAATCACAAAGAAGGTAAACTACCGTTATTAGTAATTTAGGTGATCAGCCTATCGTACTCTTTACGTCAAAGATAACATTATTAATTATGTATAGCGAATATTTACGCTTACTTGATTGGATTATTTATCCAAGCAACATAGTTCACCTCAGTCTTATCATAGGATTCCGTACCAAATCAATTTGGTTCGGGAAATTTCTTTCAATGAACACCTAAGTATTCATGTATTTACAACTCCATCAAATTTATATCATCTTTGCACCAGGTTACATGGTACATGAGTGATAAATAAAATAAATTTTTGATATTTCAAATCATTTGCGTCTAGTTGAAATAAGTAGCATAGACTATACTTTAAACCGTTTCAAAAATGATTACGAGTCTACATTTTTTTTTAAAAGCACATAGTGCGTATTTAGCTTGATGTCAACATTTCGAAGTCTAGCATAGCTAGGAGTTTTGGAAAACTTATGTCTTCACTAATAATCATTTGCTTAACAAGCTATCTGTTCTTATAGTCTTTAATACTCCAATTACACACAACTATACCCAGTTCGTAAAACCACACTTATGAGTCCATAAATTACCACAATCGTATGAGCTTAAGAACTTTACTAGACAGACCTTTGGCGTCCATTCGCTGAGGGGTTCATAAACATTTCATATAACTATGAGTCAAGCATGTCACATAAGTATGAGTTTTAAGAACTCGTACTTAACCTTATATCCTCTACCTATGACCTATCTATCTGTTATACATATGAGAAAGGAATCACCCTCTTAACATGCATATATCAAATAGCGCGACACAACATTTCAATGATTATCAATGCCAGATACTAAGTGGTTTTTACACCATGTACAATTCAGCTCCCATACGAAGAATCATACAACTTAGCTACTGACACGAGTCCTCAATTGAATCCCCACTTACCACTAACACCCTTCTCAATACGAATTTCATTTAACTCGTATTCATAATCCTTTCCTAAATTTGTACTAATTCATAGTACAACTGACACAGCAATCGTTGCTGTAAACTTTTCAATCATCAAATTGATTCTTATCCCTGCTATCACTTTATCAGATCACGAAGTGATCTCATCGTATATGTTACGATTTATTTCTATACTATGATCGTTATGTTTTACGATCTTCTAACATTGCACTTTTAGTCTTTTAGACTTTATCTATTTACCATTACTGTTCAACTTTATTATCAGAGTTAGGGAACTCCGTATCTTTATACACGCTGAGATTCATCTTTGAATCTTACTGACCAACTAACTCTATTTGAGTTAGTACATATCCTAATCACTGCGGTTATTAGTCTCAGGTATTCCTACCTAAGCTTCATAACCAACAGCTCTGATACCAACTGTGAGGGCCCCGAATCCAGGTCCCAAATCACCTCGGATCCGGTTCGATCATTCTATACAACTATTACTAATTACGGAAGATATAAACATAAATTGTTTATAAATTAAACTTACATACTTTTCCCCAAGGTCGAGTAACCTTAACTTATACATAATTCATAACTTTTCTAACATATAACAACATTAATATCAAACAATACAAATCTAATTGCACGCGTCTACTACTGCTGGAATTGTCTTGGACCTTTCCTTGTATCCGACGTATTCGCCCTAATCTGCAATGTTTTATCATGATATAGCAAGGGTGAGCATGAAATTTGCCCAGCAAGTTTAAATTCAATAATATAACGATATATCATGATTGAAATGATTTGAATAATTGGCTGGCTATAATTCAACAATATAATTGTGAACTAGTAGGAACAAATTTATGACTGAACAAGTATTATACATGAACAAATATCTCGAACCAACTGGTAATGAAGGTGATCACCTTTCATACCGGACTTATACATTTGATATGTATACATAAGTACAATTCATGGCAACCAGCAATGATTAACCATAAGCTTATAAGAATGAAACACTCTTAATAGAGTTAAGTAAAATAAACTTGCCTGAACCGTTGATTACCGCTACGCAATTATACCGCTTTATCCGAAGACCTAATATTAGTAATATAGATCTCCAATATTAGAATAATATCATCACAATATGATACTATTATATATATAGATATACATTGAATAACCTAAGCACATAACACATAATCCTATCAGTCTATAACACACATAAGACACGATATCAAGTCAAACTATTTCAGTCTACCTTACAAAATTCTAACGTCCCGACGGTCTAGTCAGACTTTTATCGAGTCTAAGTTCAATTAAACTCTGACTTAATATTTAACAATTATCTCAGATAATTTTAATATCAGTCAAAATATTTTTCGTAAACTTATTATAATTTTTAGATAATTATTATCATATATCGCGTATTTTTAATCATTAATAACGTATTTAAATGAATTAAATACCACATAATTCTTTTATCATTAATATTTATTTAATATCAAATATTAATGAAAAACATGTCATAATATTATAATATATTTATAATATCACAAAGTATTTTAATACTTTCAAATCATATTTATATGATTTTAAAACTTAAATCTATTATCGATTATTGCTTTTAATATTAAAATATTAATATTTTCATGACAAAATATCAAAAGTTATATTTTATAACTTCAAATATTTTTCTAACACTTAAATCATTTTTATATAATTTATAAAACATTAATTCCATTTTTCCTTAATTTATTTAATATAGTTATTAAATAAACTAATTATCATTAATATTGATTAATTAATGAATTTCATCATAAAATATTAAAAGTTAGTGATAATAACTTAAAATATTTTATTATACTATAATATTATTTTTATAATTTTTCATGTATTTAAATCATTTTAAAATAATTTATTTAATATTATAATTAAATAAATTAAATACCATTTATATTCCAAAATATTAAATATTTATGAAATATACTCTAAATAATTAAAAACTATTTTTTAGAATTTAAAATAAATTTTCGGAATTTAGTAAGTATTTTTAATAATTAAAAATCATTTTTTTAATTAATTTCTGGAAAATAATGATAATAAAAATGTCGCTAAAGGGCCTATATAATGAGAATAATCGATTATATATGGGTGTTCTCGGTGTTCTTGAGTACCAACCTAGAAACTCATAGCAGTTTACAAGTGGGTCAGTTTGACCAGCTATAACTCTTTGATTCCTACGTTTCTGGGTCTGAAATGAAGTTCATGTGATAGTATTGATGTAATACTATAACCCCAAACACGTTTCCTGGCTAGAATACATCATATCAAGAAGTTATAAAGCATCAAACAAGTTGTCAGACACTGTTCTTCATTTCTGGGTTTTCCAGAAATGAAGAACAACTCTTCGTGCCTATTTTAGATCACAATAACTTCCATTCCAGGTCTACTTTGTGCGATTTTATGGTTCAAGGTTGTATAAAACATGACTGTGTACGCATATATAACATAATAACATAATAACATTATTATATGAGAAAGATCTGTCATGGTCAATCCATGTCAGAAACCTTGCTCAACATTTTTCTGGGTTTTCCTGAAAAGTCCCAAAACAGATGGTCAACGCTACTTTGACCTTCCATACCTTTGATCCAGTGTACGATCTGGGAGTTCTAGAGGAAGAAATGGGTAGCCTACATTTCAGTATACAAACATATTACAACAACATGGCCACAAATATTAACAATAACAAGATTAGAGTCATTGAAAATCTTGTTAGAGGCTTCTAGGGATTCTTGGCTGCCCAGAATGCGTTTTCCGTGAACGGTCAACCATCTTTGACTGATCATAACATGCGTTCTAGATACGATCAGACCATGTTTCAAGTTTCAGAATAAAGACAACATAACATACTACACAACTATAACATAAAACACAGAAAACATCAAACACACACGGATCTAGAGGCCCTGACATTCGGATGTCAGGCCATTTTTTTTAACATTTCCAGATTTCATAAAATTCTAGATCCGAGGACTTTGATGTTATGGATCTGTGTTCTAGCAACCCAGATCACTTATAGACATCCTATTACACATATCTAGCCAACAAATTACAACAACTAACATCAGATTACATGGTTTCTAAAATTTAGGGTTCATACCACTTTGAGCCTTGATTTTCGATTCTGACCCTTGTGATCTGTTCTTGGAAAGCTGAATAATGATATTATCTTATCTTCTCACACTCACTCACTCTAAATTTCGAAGTTGATGAGAGAGAATGTGTTTTGGAGAAAATGGAATGTAAGTTGCCTTCTCTCTCTATTTAATCTATATTAATGATAGCATACAATGAATTGGTTGGCAAGTGGGTCTAATATCAACTGATTTTAGTCACATGGGTTTGTTGGAGTAGTTGGCCAACTCTCATTTAGCTAGATTTGCAAGAAACATCCAATAATGCATTAAAGGGCATTTTAGTCTTTCCATTTTAATTTTAATGACATTTTGGACGTTTGACCAAACCCTTAGGGTTTAGGGTTTGATTAGGGTTTAGGGTTTGGAGCATTTAGGGTGTAGGGTTTGAGAAATTTAGGGTTTGCAAATATAAATTTGAAAAAAAAAATTCCAATTTAGGTTTTAAAAATAGAAAATTAATATTTCTAACTTATAATTAGGATTTTCTAATTATATTAAAATTTACTAATCATAATTTAAATCTTTCTAATTAGGATTAACACTTCCTAATTAAAATCGTTAATTTAGCAATTAGGGTCGTAATACTAATTGGTGGCATGTAACGCATGGTCAGAATTTAAGGGGACTCGCGTCGTGATCTTAGAGTCGGGTTCTTTAGCCCTAGTACATGGTGAGTGCATAAATACACCAAAAAAGAATGTTGGCGCCCACAACGCCCAAATTTTAGTGGTTTGCATGGAGAAGATTGCTTATGTAGATAAAAAGAAAGAATCTTAATAAACATGAAGTAACATTTGTAATACATTGTTAAACCTTAAGTATGATCACTTAGGGTTTAAGTAAGTCAATTTCATATGAAAGTAAGAACGACGTAACGGAAAGTCGGAACCAATAATAACAAATCTAATACGTAATTGGATTGAGAAGAAGGGTAAGATTCTTTAGGAACCATGCATGTTATTCATGACCTAATGTGTAATTTGCACGTGTTATAATTATAGCATACGCTAAAGGCAAGTGTTCTAACCCTTTTTCCAGTTCAATCTGGACAAGCTTTGTGATTAATGTATTCTTACGCATGAGTTAAAGTCTGATGAAGTCAACGCCAATTCTTTCGGCTATACTACCGATATGTTGGATTTCTTATAATCTATCAAAGTTTTGTCAATTATTTACCAAACTAATATTGGTGTGGTTTTCAAAAGGAGACTGAGTATGCTAAATTGTTTTTGTCGTCAAACGATAGGCACGTGAGGTTGCCACAACTTAAACGTATACACGTTTAATGAATGTAGTGTTGATCAACATAGAGTACTATAGGCTGATCACCTAGACGTGCTCGTAAGCTATGCCGGACTTACGGACTTCGTGTCGGGATGTCCTTTTGAAAGAACTTATGAAATGCTCATGGTCTTGGACCGGAATTGATGTTGTACTGAATATTATTATTGTAAAATGTTTTGAAAGAAAAGAAGTGCTATTTTGAATTATCGATAGTACTAATTAACTATTGTTCAGTTATTGAAGATATACGATTTCTAAGTTTCAAGCATGTTGTTTTATTAGAATTGTTGTACTTGCTGAGCTAGTTAGGCTAACTCTTATTTGAACCATATGAATGCAGCTAAGATCAAACGGACCGACGGATCCGGCAAGGATAAAGGGAAGGCTAAGGTGAACCCGTAGATTACTTATGTAATAGTATAGGTTTGTAATGATAATATTTGATATTATGACAAGGATAAATGTAATGGTTATAAAGAACCTGGGGGAAAGTTAATATTATTTTGAATATATATAAGACATATTCATTCTTTTGAGGCATTTCAATTGAATGTTTGTGTGAACTGTAGCATCGTGTAGCACCGTCTGTCGGGTTGGAAGATACCCAGATTTGGGGGTGTCACAGGTTTGTATCAAAGCATTAGGTTATAAAACTCAAGGGGGGATTTAAACCTTAAGTCATAACCTTAAGAAAAGTCAAAGAAATAAAAGATGGAAATTAACACTATAAAAATGCATTATATATGTTATGTGTTTTTATTATTCTACTATCGTGTACTAATCAAACTTATTTGTTTTGTTGTATATGTCAGGAGGAAATGGAATGTTTAGAGGCGTACAGATAGTCAGTGAAGGATCGATTAATCTGATAGAGATTATACCGAATCCCATAGCAGCAGAGCCTTAAGTTGTAGTGGTTGAGTTTGGAGACTCGGAGAGCTTAAACCTTATGTCCGTGTTCGACAGCAGGCTAGAAGAAGAGGTGGAGGTAGTGTCCTTCAACCCAGTAGCTATAGAAGCAAAGATGGGTCCGGGGGAGTCAATGATGTAACTTTTTATGTCAGTGTTGTATAGAAACATCAATTACCGTCAGAAGGTTAAGGAGTTGAGCCCCAGGATGTCTTGGAAGATAAGACAAGCGTGGAGTCCATATGGGAGCAGGAGCACGATGAGAGAGGTTTTTCCAAGGACAAGGTCCATGAGCTGAAACAGGAGGTCTTTGAGCTCAGGGGGAGCTAAAGACCAAAAAGTAGAAGATAGGGAGAATGTCCTATATTCAGAGGAGTTCTCATGCGGACTTCCAGCAACAGGTAGCTGGCTATCCCATAGAGGCAGGGCAGATACGGCATACTATCAACCGTAATATTATTGTCGGTCTTGCCAATGCATATTTTGATAATGCCTTGAGGAGATGTGATCTACTAGCGGCTAGAGTAGTTTAGATATGTAAATATTGTGTATCTAGTAGTGACGTAAAACCCTCTTTGTATAACAAAGTTTAGTCTTTTGTGAATCCCAATTTTTGGAAAGTAATTGCAGGAAAGTAATGTAAGTAGTTAGATTGTGTAATGTAATCGATGTAGTATTATACTACAATGAATCAATATAAGCCTTTTTCGGAACATATTGAGTAATGAATGTTGAAGTTATTGTTTAATTTTGAATAATAACTAACTAACAGGAAATGAATAATAACGAAATATGTTGTTTATTGTAACAGGAAAATGCCGCCAAGAAGAGCACAATGTAATCAAGGTGCTAATATAAATAAACTAGAGAGAGGTCTGGTTAACCCCATGCAGGAATTTGTTAATTTACTAACAACCACGTTTAATAGAAATGGGGCTAACATCCCCGTAAATCCTGGTGCAGTACGAGCTACTACGTTTAAGGAAATTAAGAGCGTGGGTCCACTGGAGTTCAAAAAAATTACGGACCCTATCGAAGCCCAAATGTGGGTGAAGGAAATCAAGAAGGAATTTTTCATAGAAAATTTCGATGAGGGCCAGAAGGTTGCCTTTGCAACCTACATGATGAAGGGAGAGGCCAACTTTTGGTGGTAGGCCGACCAGGCTAGGGCCAGGATTGAGAATCTTACGTGGGTGAGTTTCAAGGAGATATTCTTCAAGAACTACTTTCCCACGAGCATGCAGAGAAGGATGGAGATGCGGTTTCTTGATTTGAAATAAGGGGACATGACAGTTCCCCAATATGCCACCAAGTTTAATGAACTGGCGAGGTTTACTCCACACCAAGTGGATACCGAGGTTAGGAAGGCGCGATAGTTCGAGCAGGGCTTGAAAACCTAGCTCTATAACCGTATATCGGTGTTCCAAAGTACTTCATTTGGGACCATTTTAGAGCAGCCGATAATCGCCAAAGGTGGTAGCGAGGCGTTGAACCAGTACCACAAAGACAAGAAGAATAAGAAGAAATTGGATGGGAGAATGAAGGTCGATGGAGCCAGCAGGAGTGGTGAAGGGTATAAACGGAAGATGGTTAACTCTGGGAATACTGGAGTGAAGGAAGGAGACCCGAATAGGAGGATGGAGGCTTGCAAGACCTGTGGGAAGACTCATTTAGGAGTCTGTCTCAAGGGGAAGGCCGTATACTATAATTGTGGATAGGAAGGGCACATTACGCCTAACTGTCCAAGTCTGAAGAAGAACCACGGATGCTTTATGTGTGGGTCAACTGACCACATGGCAAAGAACTGCCCGAAGAAGGGGACGGACGGGAACAAGGGTGCCACACTACAAAAAAATAGGGCTTCAGCAACAACTGATTTTCGTTGCTGAAGGTGCCAAATTTCGTTGCTAAAGGGTTTTGGCAACGACTTTACTGTCGTTGCGTCTTTCGTTGCGCAATGAGCGTTGCTAATTATTCCGCAACGAAAATTTGGCTTTCGTACAGAGACATCGATCTTTTAGCAAAAAAATGTATTGTTGCAGAATAATTAAAATTTTGTTGCTAAAACCCCCATTTCGTTGCAAAAGCCTGCTAATTGGCAACGAAATGAACTCTCTTTTTGCAACGACTATGCATTTTCGTTGCAATTGACACCATTTTTCAACGACATTTTTCATTGCAATAAACTATGAAAATTGATGCCTAAGCTTGATTTCGTTGCGGAATGTAAACTTTTTAGCAACGTTTTTCGTTGATGATTATATTATTTGGCAACGACATTATGCTGAATCAGCAACGAAAATGTTTGTTGTTGGTTATTTTTCAATAGCAACGAAAATCGTCGATTAGCAACAACATTATATGTTGCTGTTTCTTTATATGTGCAACAAAATTTGATATGATTTGCAACGATAAACAATGTTGCCTTTTATTTTAGTATTAACAACAATATCCTCTCCGTTGTTATTAGGTTAATTTTTCATTGCCAAATATTATATTTTTAATGCCATTATCAATGAAAATTTATTGCTAAATGTATAAAAAATTGTTGCTATATTAAAAATTGGTCAATGCTTTGGTAACGAACTATATTGATGCCAAATCAAAATTTGACATTCTCTTTGTGTACATGGCTAGCTCAATGTCCCCATATCAAATAATGGCAAAAATACAAAAAACTAAAATATTATTAACTTAATTAAATCATCCACTACATAAGCATTCATTATCTTTACAATTAACCATCTGAAGTTACCATAATTCTTTAATCAAAGTATATATCTACATATATAGAGAGAGTACACTTCATAATTTCGTCCCTTGTCTTCCATATATGTAGCATGTAAGACCCCAATTTTTATAAATAAAGATTAATTTTTTATAAATATCATTTTTGAATATTATGGAGTAAATTTGATATAATGTTATAGTTGTGGGTAATATTTATAAATTTTGCAAAGTATGCAAGTTGTTATATAATATTCGATTGGTCGAGGAATATTCGTTTTAACAAGGAATATTCGTACAACGACACAATTATTGGTGGACCTCACAACGGAATTATTGTCGGATTGAGAAAATGACAAAAATACTTTATAAAAATAACGGCGAAAGTTTTACCGTTAACTGTTAAAAGTACAAGATGTCTTACGGTTGCAATAGTAAGCACTCAGTATTGATTATTGATGCTTACGTGAGAAGTGTAACGACCCCAAAATTCATTCATACAATTTAATTCTCAACTTTGGTCATTAATAACACATCTACCTTCTGATTTTACATCATTATTCGATGCTAAACATTATAAAATATGGAATAATTTAAACTTTTATATCTTCTTACTTTAATTCCCTCTGAATCAAACCTTTATCATCTTCATGTCTTTGAATCAATCTTATTTTATGATTCACTTTATCACCATTATTATATAAAATTTTACATTTCAATCCGATAACCTTTACATATCGATAACTCTAACTTTAGCTTTTACAACTCAACATAAAATTATACATCATAAATATTTAGTACATCTCATGAATCTTAATCATGGTATAAAGAAATAACAACTTTTGTTAAAATATTAATCTCCGTGTATTATTTTTATCCACGTCATTCAAATAACACATAAGTGTTACCTTCAATCCTTGACCTGCAAAAATGGTTATTTGCAAGGTTGAGCTCGACAACCCCAACAAAATCTAATCAGTTTTCATGCATCACGAAAGTACATAATAACATGCTCAACATATAAGAATAATCATAAAACAAACATAGCATACATGTTGTAGTTCACATAACAACTATAAAGATTGAGTTCCTTACTCAATCATCATTCATACTTCAATCATCATAGTCATAGATTGACTTTCACATTTCATACTTTTGATATATACAATACATCATACACTAAAATTTTAAAGTAGTTCATCATCAAGTTCACATAGCAAAAAGGAACCGAAAGACTTGCGCTTCTGACGTTTTGCTTTTACCAACACGCTAATACTTGGCGTCCTTCAACTATTAATCGTATGTGAGATTGATAATAAATAAAATCAATACCCAATCTCACATGGTCAAATTTATTCTAAGACCTTACTTTATCTTATTATCCTTTATAATGTCTTTATAGACATCTAACTATTTTATATGCAACTCGCTTTTTATTTTTCATTTTCATCACCACACATGCTAGACTATCACACTTGTAGTTTAATGTAAATATATCACACCATTTTATTATACCACATTGGTTTCAAAAATGCATATTCAACACATTGTTTACATGTTTAATTTTCCTTCATAAATCAAAATTACCCTTTTAGATTTCTTTCCATTATTATTCTTGTATTATCATCTTTTCATACTTAGATATCCAATATTAGCTATTAGTTAGACACTTTGTATACCAAAGTTTAGAAACACTATTACTTTTAAGCATTTTATCGAGCACGCGTTATGTGCACACATTAACTTATCTCAACTCTTGATCTTAAATGGTTAATTATGCATAGAATATGATAACACATATCTATACTCATTACATATGTCAAAACATATTTTTATTCATCAAAATATATCATCACCCAAGATCTTAATTCAAAACGTAACTATAAAACTCATCTTCACAATTTCTTTAACAAAACGTTGTTTTCGCAGTTTTTTAACGTAACTTGTTCGTTACATGTAAGTTTTGTTCCTTCTTATATAGAATTAACCCTTACTCAAAGGTGTACTACAACCTCATCTAGGCCTTTAAAGTCGGACCCTTATCCATCTAAACCAGATTCGTAATTCATCAACTAGTCTAGAAAATTTCATTTTCTTGACATCCCTACTAAACAATTTATTTCGGACATGATCCGGTCCATAAAATAGCTCTTTCGATTGATGCGTGTCTAGCAAGTAAAAGTCCATATCTATAACTTTTCAGCTTTTTTAAGTTTCTTTGATTCAAAACACACGAATTTATATGAATTTTTCAAAGTCAGAAACCGTAACAGTTTTGATTTTCTGGACAGATTATTTTCCCTTTGGACCAGCCTTACTAAAATAGACATTGCAAGAAATCTATAAAGAGTTTTCACGTGATTTCACTTTCTAACTCATTATACCCAAAGAGATATGAATTTCACAAGATATGTGCACAATTACTAAAAACCTACGAATTTTGTTCTTCAATTTTTCTTTCCATTTCATTTTCTTTCTTGAATCCTCTTGTTTGATTCTTGATAATCTAAGATTAAACCAATACAAACAGATTAAGCATGATCTACTACCCTAGAACATAAATCTACCCAAAGAAATCAAGGATTAAATAAGAGTTTAGAAATTACCTTCTTCTAGCTTTTGCTTCTTCTTCTTCTTCTTCTAGCTCATCTCAATTCCTCTATTTCTCTCTATCTCTCTCAATTTCTCAATACAACTTCTACATAACAACTATCTACATTATGAAGAACATAAAAATATATTTAAAACAAGGAATTTAGATTATAACTTTATTAGTATGAATTTAAGAGAGATGAAGATGATGATGATGGGGCTTGTTTTGTCTTCTCAAAGCTTTCCCTTCTTCTTCTTTTTCTTCCTCTTTTTCTTCTCCTACAACTCTCTCTAACTCTCTTCTTCTTTCTATGGTTTGTTTTCTAAAACTAACATACTAACTTGTAGTATATACATATAATATACAATACTAGTAATATATAATATATGTAACTCCTAGTAATTATTAGATATACTAATTACTAGTTAATACATAGGTTACACCAATTTGAACTTGAAAAGCCTAAGACCATGTTTGGCAAATACTCATTATTTTAATTAATCAATAGCTTAACATCAATCAATCTCATCAAATTGTCACATAATTATATTTACTTGTTAATTATAATTTTGTGTAACAATCATCACATAACTCAACTAATTTAATTATCTCAATTAAATTAGAACTGTAACGACCCCAAAAATTCATACAATATAATTCTCAACTTCGATCGTTAATAACACATCTACCTTTCCGATTTTACATCATTATTTAATGTTAAACTTTATAAAATGCGGAATAAATTTTTTCTTTATTTCCATTCATTCATTCCCGAATCGCAACAATTATAATTCTTCTTTATATTAGAATCATATTTATTATATGATTTGTATAATATTCTGTGTAAATGTATTAAAAGCTTAGTCTCAATACTTCATATCTTTTCTATCGATGATTCATTTATTTTAGAATTATATCTATTCTCAATTCAGAATAAACATTCTTTATCCATTCAACATTTCAAACTATACATAACTGCCAATTACATTTGACAAAACTATCAATCATAGATTTATACCATTTCTAATTCAAGGAAATGTATTCATTTTACACATCGTTCAATCTTCATCATCCGTATAGCAAGTAATATTGTCTAACATCATTAACCTGCAAAAAGTTTGTGTTTGCAAGATTGAGCTCGACATCCCAACAAATTTAACAGTCTATCATGTTTCACATAGCACACAATTTCATACGACACTACATTTCCTTTCTTACGCATATCCTACATGCATCAATAATTCCTTACAAATCATACATTCATGCATTATACATTTCTAATTTATCGAGTTACATCATACAACATGTGCTATCACATATCACATATAAATTGAGTTCCATAACCCAATTAACTTAGTCATATTTTGACTTTAACAATTCATAAAACATGGTATGCAACTCACCACATAATCACATTTAATCCACAAACATAATAGAACTGAAAAACTTGCCTTGATTGGAGATTACCACAAAAGTTAACCTAGAGTTTCTCCACAATTCCTACAGAATTATATTTACATGTACACATGTATTAGATAATTGAATATGTTACAAAACATGCATGTATATTCATCAATAATAATTATTAATTTTATACAAAGTAATATTATTTATTCTTACTCAACGAATATTAGTTTATTTAGAAACTTAATTTGTTTTAACCTTTTTACACCAAATAAAGGTTCCTCATATTTTAGTTTATTAGTTTAATCATCCTAAACTTTTGTGTAGGCTAGAAGTGGTGCAGCCACGTATTAAAATACAATACCAATTGTAGCAATTACTCAAACTTGCTTATTGTCAGCAAATGTTCCTAGTCTTGCTCACCCCATTACTCGCCATTTTATATTTCCCATGACATCGATCCTTTATACGTCAAGTTTTGGATATAATATGGGTGGTATACCCACCTATTTAAGTAAAATATTAGCAAAACAAAATGCAAGAGCCATCTTCGCGATAAACCACTTACGATTTTGTAGTTTTAATTAAGTAATTTAGTTTGCCCCAAAATTTGGATATGCTATAAACATCATAAGAGAATATATTTAAAAATATATGCCACCCATTTTAGACATCATAGTTGTTCTCAAAAACAGAACTTAAAAATGCCCAATCATAACAGCTTTTTAATTTTTTTTTCTCAGCTTTACCATATATCGCTAAAAAAGTCATAACTAATTCGTTTTAAAACATTTTTGAGCGATCTTGGACCATCTTCAAATTCCAAGCACAAAATTCCAGAAAATGCATGTGAGGGACCGCGCCGAATTTGTTGGATGATTTGACTTAACTACTTTGAAATGTCATAACTCCTTGTTCAAGTCGGAATTAGTCCGTTCAGTCTATGGAAAGCTTATTCATTTACTATAATAACCCAAAAGCCCACAATTTTTTGGAATATATCGCTAGCCCCGAATTTGTCCTTAGGGTCAGCAGTTCACAATTTTTTTCGGTTTCTAACATGTTTATTTCGCGACCTTATTACTTCTAGCTCGTATACCAAATTAGAACAAATTTTAAATATGTTTTATATATTATATGAGACTATATTTAAAAGTTATAAACTTCTGATTTCAAAATCTTTACGCTACTCAAAACAATGGTCAATAATGGCTTAACACATTTATTTCTAACTTTTTGTTTTGGTTTAAAACGGCTTTTCACTTTCATTTAATATGCCCAAATTTTTTATTTATCTTCGTATAGGATAAATATACCTTACTTTATCCTTGGATTTACTTAATACTTGGTTTTTAACCAAAAAAACTCACATAGGACTTTTATCGAACAAGTGGTGTGCGCTGTTTTGGAACACTCATTTCATAGCCATTTATTTGTGGTATCATCCCATTTTAGCTTCCTTATATCACCACACAACCAAGCCTATCCCCTTGTTTCTAATTCAAGCCATAACAGTTTAATATGCAAATAATTAAGCATAGTCGAGTCATTAACAAACTAACTAGTTTTCTCTTCTTCTTCTTTTTTTTAATTCAATCTGTTTGAAATCCCATTCTTTTGATCATGAAATATTTCAATTCTTTGTTAATTAGTACAGATACAATTAACTAATATCATTACAATGAACCATTCATAACTAAAATCAGTTTATAGTGCTAACTGTAATCATTCTATTACCAAATAAACCACCTTGTTTGAACTTTACTTTCATATCAATTATAAAGATAGATTGTAATACCTTCTATTAGCTTCACTTATGATCTCTTGCTAGCTCCCAAACTGAAACCTCACTGCTCCAACGAGTTTTGAAAGCTAAAATTCTTACTTCTCTCCCCTTGTGTTAGCCGAATAAGTGCACTAAACAATGAAATGGAAAGGGGCGGGTATAGCAGGGCAAGAGGAGTCGAGAGAAACTGAATAAGGAATAGGGAGCTTTGGCTTTTATTAAGTAACTTATCCTTGCCAATTTCTTCTTCTGTCCAAACCTCCTCTCAGTATTTCTATATATATACAGCCTTAGGGAAAAATAAGAACCGTAAAAATAAACTGACTCCCACTCCCCCACTAACGTCAGGTACAAAATCAAAAAGTTTGCATCAGTTGAAAAAACCAAAGGCCACAAGGCCTTGTTTGGCTAACACATAACTCCCAACTAGATTATTTTAATAACCTTATATTATATAGATTCATGTCACACCTTTAGTTGATTAATTTAAATAACTTTAGTTTAGTTAATTTGAATAACTTATAATAATAATAATAATAATCTTATTATCATTATACTTATAATTAATAAATAATTATATATCTAATTTAATTAATAAATTAGAAATGTCACTTTATTTAATTTATTTATTTCCAAATAAATTAAACAATTCATTTAATTTAATTATTTTCTTAAATATTGAGCAATTGATTTAATTTAATTATTTTCTTAAATTAAATCCTTGAGATAAAATTATCATTACTCAATTTAATTTACATTAATCAATTTAGTTACTAAATTAATTCTCCACAATTTATCAATTATTTATTTCCTCAATAAATAAATTAATTAAAATATTTATTTAATTCAATAAATATTTAAAATTAATTACTAAATTTATTTAATTCCTTCAATAATTAACTTAACTATTAAACCTCACTTTCCCAATATATGAATATATTTCTCTCACATCGGATCATATATTTCAACATCTATAAGACGTATATATACATACTCAAACTCAAAACATCTCATAATAAGAATTGTAGTTATTAAATTCCTATTTTAATAATTTATAAAATTAGGGTTGTCACAAGAACTATAACATAAAATTATTATATTAATTAAATTAAATACTAAATATTCATTTAATTAATCTGCTACACTTAATTACATTACTCTATAATCAAAACAAAATTTATTTATTTAACTCAATAAATAATTCAATTAAATATTTATATATATTAAAATTAATATATAACATTCTCTTCACATCAATTCACATATTCTACAATATATGACATACACATACTCACACCCAACATATCTCATAAATAATACTTTTATTTATAACATTCTCATTTATAATTTCTAAAAATCTGGAATGTCACATCATTCCCTCCTTATAAGGATTCCGTCCTCGGAATCATCGAAACCCTACCTTACTCAAGTTTTCCACAAATCTATTCATTGAATAACTTGAACACATTACCTTAATATAGGTTTTATATTTTCTACTCTTACTATTCTTGACAATAAATTTTTATAAGTTTTATTTCATAACATTTACTTAGACTCAATTATATTTGAGTATTACAAATTCTTTGACCCGTTCATTATCTTTCTCTAAGGATCATTATCATATATTATATGATCAAACTCTCGGGACATTACATTCACCCCTTCTTCTAAGAATTTCGTCCTCGAAATTTTTTATTTATTTATTAATCTTTATTATTTCAATCTATCAAAGTAGATTTTTACTTCACTACTTCATTCATTCATTGGTTTCTATAACCACTTTCTTTCCACAAACATCATTCTACAATTATTAAACTTTTCTATTAAAAGTTTCACATTATTCTTTGATAACTCACATCCTTCTCACTTCAAAATTTATTTTCTCACTTATTCAACACATTCATCATTCAGTGTCGTATTCTACGACTTACTTCTTTCTAAGGAATACTTTCCTTTTTCACTTCCATCTTGCAGAATAACAAGAATCCTCCACAATTGTTCAATAATTGGGAAGTAGTATGAATAACTCAGGAATATAAAAGATTCCAAATAATGTTGAGGGTCACAAGACCATGAAATCTATTCTCTAGGTTTAATAGTGTTTCACCCCCGGTTCTTCACACATTAAACCCTCTTTGGCAGAATGTTTATCAATCACAAAGACTGAAAACACCCTCCACAAGTACTCTAGGTGATCAACCTATTGTACATGTATTGTATACAAACATTTCAGCGCAAAGTATAAAACTAAGCGCAACCCCTAATAATAGGGTTGTTCATCTCAACTTTTCAACATCCGAATCCGCTTTTAAAACAATTTGGTTTGGCATAACTTCTCAAGAAACTCTTGAATTTCATGAACATCTTTCAATATTTGTCTAGTGAATCAAATAGCATGACCTCTACAACAATTCGGACATCAACTAAAATATACATATACATACATACATACGTATTCTCATATCTCAAAGAAATCTCAAAAATCTTTTATGACATCATGATACTCAAGACTTGTATTTACAAATCAGGTTGAGGATTCCGTCATTTGGTGATTTTATAATACTACATCATACCATAGTGGGTCGACGATCCTTAGATCACATCCAACACTAGGTAATATTGCATTGATGACTCCATCGTTTTTATCATCTTTGCACCAGGTTACATGATGCATTAATGATATAAAATATATTTTGATATATTGCAAATCATTTTTATCTAGCCGAAGCAATTAGCATTGACATACGAATAACAGTATTGTTGTTAAAAATCATTGGTTCCATCATTTGATCCAATGTTTTTCAAGAAAATAGAAGTGTAAACATCAGCACGAAGTCAATAAATTTCGAAAGTCTAGCATAGCTAGTAGATTTATAATACATATGCTTCCACCATCAACTCTACTTTCTGTAATGATCCATTGCTTAAAATGTCTATCTATTCCTATCATCCTCAATACCCCATTCATAACTTAATTATACCCCAGTTCATCAAACTTACCGCACATTGGAAGTTCAGGACTTGCCACAATAATATGAGTTTAAGAACTTATCCTAGTTAGACCATAGCTATTCATTCGCTGAGGGGTTCAAAACATACCATATTATTATGAGTCACGAACTTACCATATGCATTAGTTTTAAGAACCGCGCCTAATCCTAATAATATCTGTCTAATCTTAATAGTTTATAACTATCAAACAAACACATGAGAAAAGAATCACCTTTTCGCCACATATACATAGATAACGCGACACCAACATTCCAATAATTATCAATATGGTAAACTGAGTGCAAGCACAAAACCCTCACCCATACAAAGATTTGTACAACTCAGCCATCACATGAGTCCTCAATTGAAATCCCACTTAACTCTATCTTACTCTTAACTTGCCCTTTGCTCGATACAAATTCCTCGTATCACATCATCTAAAACTCCTCGTAAGTTATCTCGTACTATTTCATAGTACTCCATCTTCATAGCATTAAGCTATAGTTATTCAAACATTATAGACCATCATTCTTTTATAACTTAAATAGACCACGTCGTGATCTTATTCTATAATCATCTCTCTTAAAATTCTTTTGTTAACTCGTGATAGTTTTGTTTTACGATCCTCTTTCTTTCTCTTTTTCATCATTTACGAAATTATTCGTTATCTTGGCTTTTGGAGTTAGGAAACTCTCATTTCTTATCTTTATATCTCTTCAAGATTCTTCTTTGAATCTACTTGTTTATATAACAATTATTCCTTTAAGAATTTCTAACTTAATTTACATTGCTCAACATTTCATTCAAGTTCTATACTTTCATCATACGTATCCACTTTCTATACTTAGTACACATCGAGTCTCTACCAGTTTCAATATGATACGCTGAGTGGTTTCCCACAAACAACCAACAAACTAGGTTCCGAGTTGCTAGTTCGTATATACATCCGCTCTATGAAGGAATCGTTTAGCCCATATACCATACATCAACTACGAAAGAGTACAATTGTACCACTTAGATATAACTCTCTATTCTTAACTTCTTTATCATTCTCTTTTTATAGACATTGTCTATTTATTATCACCTTACATCCTTCTTATTGGAGTTGGGTAACCCCACATTCATATTCCTTATAACTCTGCGAGATTCTTCTTTGAATCCTCTTACGCATGTTTTAATCCCTTCTTTATAAATTTCTTAAATTACTTCTTATTGTTCAAACTCTATCTGAGTTTATTCTTTCATTATCTTCACATTCCTTCTCTAAGGTTATAGCCAACGGTACTCCTACCTAAGGTTTATTGTAAGACCCCAAATTATTAATAAATGAAATTTAATTTTCTCTATTTATCATTTTGAAATAGTAAGGGTTGATTTGATTAATGTGGTTAGTTGTGGGTGAAATGCGCAAATATTTCAAATAAGCAAGTGGTTATAAAATACTCATTGTCATTCGGAGAATATTCGTTTGGTCGTGGAATATTCTCATTGTAGGGAATATTCTACTGACGGTAGCGACCTTTCATGTGGGCCCCATGCGGAAAGAAATTGGATGAAGAAAACAACAAGTATGAGTTGTTTATAAATAATGGCGTAGTTATTTACAATTATCATTGTTGGAATACCCGGTGGTTAAAACACGGTGAATACGCGTTGTTGTCTGAAGAAGACACTACCAGATTGCACCAATTATTGATTCTTACGTAAAAAGGCACTACTCAATAATTGTTAGAGTAATTATCGCTCAAAGATATTTTATTTTATTAATTCAATAATTCTTTGCGTTGATATTTTATATTATTGTTGTTTCAATAATTGTCACTACACGTATTTTTCATTATCGGCTAATAATTCATATTATCTAAATAATATTATTAGATAACATTATTGGCAATGTCTAAAAAATTCATCTAAGGAGAGGTTTGGTCACCTAATTGCTTGCGACAAAGAAAGAGAAATTCTTATTGAAAACCCCTTTTTACTGAACTACACGGGTCATCGATGATTGTGATTACGTAATATTATTTGTGAATAATTAATTATTGATTTATATGATGATGAAAATATTGATTTTATGTGGATATCGATGGAGAAAATTTTTAAAATGACAATTGTTAAAAATTGATATTTTATCTTTTTCGATAAAATAATATTTTATTATATTATTATAATATAATAATGATGATATTTTTACAATGAATGTGTGATATATGAGTATATGAGGAGGAAGAGTATTTTTGTTGCATTAAAAGATTAACACATGTTTTGTGTGTCGGTGGACCCCATTTCTTGACTGAAATTTGATTATAGCCTATAAAATCGTCCGTATGTGGATTTCGATCAATTTCTGTTTGGAATTTGGAAAACCTTTCTTCTGCAAAGTTGTAGAGAATTGAATTTCCTATACAGAGTCGCGAGATTCGAATTTTCTGATAAAAGGGCTATTTATTATGAATTATTGAAGTTTCGAAGTTCTGAAATAATTGATTTTTGGAAGTTTAAATATTTTATTTATGAACAAAGTTTTTCTTATTTTTTTTGAGTGGGTGGTTGATGTCTGAATTCAGCTGGTGTGCGTAGGAAAATTTAATATATATATTATTATTATATTAAATTTTCTGCTTCGGTGTTCTAAGCATTTTTCTATAAATAGGGTGCTTAAGTTAGAATTAAAAATCACACCAGAAACTAAAAATTTATCTCTCTTTCTCTCTCTATAATATCGAGCGTATTCTTGTGAGTATTTTAGTACTTTGAGTATTGTTATACGGTGCAAGTTCTTTTAGCTCTATATCCAGTATCCCAGTCAGAAGTACTATTCATTCTGAGGTAATGGATGTTATTTTATTCGAAAATGATATTATTTCTTCAATGTCATTATGCTAAAATATCGGTTGAACTTTTTATCAAATTTGGAACTTTTTCATGTTGGGTTTACTATTCATAAGTTACTATTCACGAGTACTATTCACGAAGCATGATGATATTTTTTTATGAAATTTCTATCTTTTAGTGTCGAGTTCTTATTCACGATATATTATTAATTATTCGTGTATATGGCACTATTCACGAATACGATACTATTCATAGAAAAATTAAATTTTCTTTTCTGTGTCCAAGATTGTCTGTTATGATTCCTATCTTTGATTGGATCTATGTTTTGGTCTTCATTCTTGAATTTTACTCCACTCTGATTATTTATAAAGTATTTTTGAACTTGGATTGTTTAAAGTACGAATCCTTAATATTTGTTCTTTTGTTTCACTGGATTCGTTTTCTTTAAAAAAAATTCATTATCCTCAGTCCTAAATGATGATATAACTGAATATCTTTGGTATGTAGTGCAAAGATGAATGATTTTCTGATGAATATCTTTGGCCCGTAGTGCAAAGATAAACAGGTGTTTAGATGAATATGACCACTAACTGATGAATATCTTTGGCCCAGAAGTGCAAGGATGAGCAGTGTTGAGATGAACATGACCATTCGATGAATATCTTTGGCCTGTAGTGCAAAGATGACTATCTGATTCAAGATGTATATTGATTGATGTTACAGGGATAAAATATCGATGATAGACTTTTAAATTCATAGATGATAGTAGATTTCATTCTCTACTTAACTCTTATAATGAATTATTGTTTCCGCTGTAGTTGTTGATCTAAAACTTGTTGTCTATTGTATTCTATTAGATTTTTCCCTGTTGAAGACTAAGGATAATTTGTTAGATATTATCTTAGTCATAATATTCTTTTTGGGCAAGTTGAGCTCACCCTTTTCCTTTTTGTTTCATTTTTCTTCTCGTGAGAGGCGAGAATATAGCGGGAACTAGCAATGGGGTGTGGAGTGATGGTTCAAGAGCAGTTGTTTTAGTAGTCCTCACTATTTTGTAAAATAGTGTATCAATAATTGTAATGAGGACTTATTTGAGTGTGGATATTGTCTAGAAGACAATATTTGTATTAAAACTCAGAGTTTATGTGTTGTCGTATTTTGCACGACAATTGTATTAATGAAGTTGTAGTTGTTTCTGTACCATGTATTTGGCAACTCAGAATAGGTTGGTTGGATTGGACCTATTTTGGGTGTGTCACAGTTTGTATCAGAGCTTAGGGATATGATCTCTGGCGGAGATCGGGGAATAGAACTAGGAGGGGGAAGACGAGTAAATCCTTCGCTAGTGTGTCTTACCTAAGCTTAATTGTTGGTCGGACATAATATAGGGGTATTATGTAATTTCTTAATTTGTTTAATTAACCCTTGTTTTATGGCAGTATTTAAGAATGTCGACTGAGAATGTTAACAGTGGAGTAAATGAGACCGTGGAGACACCTTTGCTCACCAATGAGGAGAACGTGCAATAAGTTGGCAATGATCCTCCTGTGAACAACACCACTAAGCAGATGAAAAACGATGGTATGTTTAGGAACTTTCTAGAATTCATGCAAAACCAAACGAGAAAGACTACTGTTCAAAATGTAGGTGAAAACACTGGCAACTCACGGATAGTCACCGTATTAATGAAGTTGTAGTTGTTTCTATACTATGTATTTGGCGACTCAGAATAGGTTGGTTGGATTGGACCTATTATGGGGTGTCACATTTATAACCTATAGCTTTGATACCAACTGTAACGACCCCAAAATTCATACAATTTAATTCTCAACTTTGGTCTTTAATAACACATCTACCTTCTGATTTTACATCATTATTCGATACTAAACATTATAAAATACAGAATAATTTAAACTTTTATGTCTTCTTACTTTAATTCCCTGAATCAAACCTTTATCATCTACATGTCTTTGAATCAATCTTATTTTAGGATTCACTTTATCACTGTTATTATATAAAATTTTACATTTCAATCCGATAACCTTTACATATCAGATAACCCTAACTTTAGCTTTACAACTCAACATAAAATTATACATCATAAACATTTAGTAGATCTCATGAATCTTAATCATGGTATAAAGAAATAACAACTTTTGTTAAAATATTAATCTCCGTGTATTATTTATGATCCACGTCATTCAAGTAGCACATAGTGTTACCTTCAATCCTTGACCTCCAAAAATGGTTATTTGCAAGGTTGAGCTCGACAACCCAACAAAATCTAACAGTTTTCATGCATCACGTAGCACATAATAACATGCTCAACATATAAGAATAATCATAAAACAAACATAGTATACATGTTGTAGTTCACATAACAACAATAAAAATTGAGTTCCTTACTCAATCATCATTCATAGCTCAATCATCATAGTCATAGATTGACTTTCACATTTCATACTTTTGATATATACAATACATCATACACTAAAATTTTAAAGTAGTTCATCATCAAGTTCACATAGCAAAAAGGAACTGAAAGACTTGCCTTTACCGGTGTTTTACCAACACGCTAATACTTCGTGCCCTTGCACAACCTACACTGTATGTGAGATTGATAATAAATAAAATCAATACTCAATCTCATGGTCAAATTTAATCTAAGACCTTGTTTTATCTTATTATCCTTTATAATTTCTTTATAGACATCTAACTTTTTTATATGCAACTCAGTTTTATTTTTCATTTTCATCACCACACATGCTAGACTATCACACTTGTAGTTTAATGTGCGTATATCACACCATTTTATTTACCACTTTGGTTTCAAAAATGCATATTCAACACATTGTTTACATGTTTAATTTTCCTTCATAAATCAAAAATTACCCTTTTCGATTTCTTTCCATTATTATTCTTGTATTATCATCTTTTCATATTTAGATATCCAATATTAGCCATTAGTTAGACACTTTGTATACCAAAGTTTAGAAACACTAATACTTTTAGGAATTTTATCGAGCACGTTATGTGCACACATTAAGTTATCTCAACTCTTGATATTAAATGGTTAATTATGCATAGAATATGATAACACATATCTATACTCATTACATATGTCAAAACATATTTTTATTCATCAAAATATATCATCACCCAAAATCTTAATTCAAACAGAACTATAAAACTCATCTTCACAATTTCTTTAACAAAACGTTGTTTTCGTTTTTAACGTAACTCGTTCGTTACATATCCGTTTTTGTTCCTTCTTATATAGAATTAACCCTTAATCAGTGTACTACAACCTCATCTAGGCCTTAAAGTCAGACCATTATCCATCTAAACCAGATTCTGTAATTTATCAACTAGTCTAGAAAATTTCATTTTCTGGACATCCTTACTAAACAATTTATTTCGGACATGATCCGGTCCATAAAATGGTTCAATCTCGCGTGTCTAGATACTAAACGTCCATATCTACAAAGTTTCAGTTTTAAGTTTCTTCAGATTCAAAACACATAAATTTATATGAAGTTTTCAAAGTCGTAAACCAAAGCAGCTTTTGATTTTCCGGATGATTATTTTCCTTCAAGCATCAAATTTACTTACTAAAATAGATATTGCAAGAAATCTATAAAGAGTTTACATCTGATTCCACTTTCAGAATATAGCTTACTTCTATATCTTCGATTTGATATAAGGCTCACTTTCTAACTCATTATACCAAAAGAGATATGAATTTCAGAAGATATGTCCACAATTACTAAAAACCTACGAATTTTGTTCTTCAAATTTTCTTTCCATTTCATTTTCTTTCTTGAATCCTCTTGTTTGATTCTTGATAATCCAAGATTTAACCAATACAAACAGATTAAGCATGATCTACTACCCTAGAACATAAATCTACCCAAAGAAATCAAGGATTAAATAAGAGTTTAGAAGTTACCTTCTTCTAGCTTTTTCTTCTTCTTCTTCTTCTAGCTCATCTCAATTCCTCTATTTCTCTCTATCTCTCTCAATTTCTCAATACAACTTCTACATAACAATTATCTACATTATGAAGAACATAAAAATATAATTAAAACAAGGAATTTAGATTATAACTTTATTAGTATGAATTTAAGAGAGAGATAAAGATGATGATGATGATGATGATGATGATGATGATGGGGCTTGTTTTGTATTCTCAAAGCTTTCCCTTCTTCTTCTTTTTCTTCCTCTTCTTCTTCTCCTACAACTCTCCCTAACTCTCTTCTTCTTTCTTTTGTTTGTTTTCTAAAACTAACATACTAACTTGTAGTATATACATATAATATACAATACTAGTAATATATAATATATGTAACTCCTTGTAATTATTAGATATACTAATTACTAGTTAATACATAGGTTACACCAATTTGAACTTGAAAAGCCTAAGACCATGTTTGGCAAATACTCATTATTTTAATTAATCAATAGCTTAACATCAATCAATCTCATCAAATTGTCACATAATTATATTTACTTGTTAATTATAATTTTGTGTAACAATCATCACATAACTCATCTAATTTAATTATCTCAATTAAATTAGAACTATAACATAAAATTATTATATTAATTAAATTAAATACTAAATATTCATTTAATTAACTGCTACACTTAATTACATTACTCTATAATCAAAACAAAATTTATTTATTAAACTCAATAAATAATTCAATTAAATATTTATATATATTAAAATTAATATATAACATTCTCTTCACATCAATTCACATATTCTACAATATATGACATACACATACTCACACCCAACATATCTCATAAATAATACTTATATTTATAACATTCTCATTTATCATTTCTAAAATCGGGATGTCACAAGAAGTCACTCGCTTTTATTCAATTATTCACTACAAGAAATTTGCGATAAGATCTCACGTTATTTGATTCAATTATTGTCAATATTTTATATATTATTAAATCAATAATTGAGATGACAAAGTTATCAATATTATTATTTGCAATATTAACGATGTTCAGAAGTTTTGTCGAGGAGAGGTTTGGTCACCTAATCATGCCGCCAATAGGAGAAATCCTTATTAGAAAGCCCTCTTCCAGGAACGACGCGGTCGATTAATATTGTGAATTATAATAATGATGATAAATGTTGTTAAAAATATTGAGGATATTTTTATGAAGTATTTGTTATAAATTGGCTTATTATTTGGATTCCCACTTACCCATTTTTTTCAAATAATTGGTAGAACATTATTTAATATAATAAATGTGGGGCCACACGTGAGGACCACATGTGGAAAGAAAATTGGAAATTGGGGGATCTTGGATGTTCACAGGAAGTTAGAATTATATGTATAGATATATTATATAAGTATATTGATTAATATTATATATATATATATATATATATAATAAATGAATGTGACATTGGTGTTTAAAGAAGAATTAGTGGGGGAATCACAGGTGCATCCCGTGAATGATCATTATTAAGTACATGTCTTAGTCATCAAATTGGTGGAGTAGAATGGAGCACTATATCATTATTATTATTATTATTATTATTATTATTATTATTATTATTATTATTATTATTATTATTATTATTATTATTATTATTATTATGTTACATTTATCTGATGGAGCAAGTAATATCACGGGATGGAATCCCGTGAATTTATGAAAGAAGCATGTGATATATATATATATATATATATATAATATATATTATTTAAAAGTTTATAATTTATTAGAATATTTTATTGCATAGTATCATTTCCATTCTCCTATAAATAGAAGTTCATTCCTTCATTATTTCTTATGAATTCACTGAAACTCTAGAGAGAGAAACTATGGAGAGAAAGAATAAAAGTATTATGCTACTTCACTACTCCTATATCTAGTACTCTTCTTTTTAAGGTAAGGGATATTATTTGTTGTACTCGTAAAGGTATTATTTCTTTTGTATTCATGAAGAGAACATCTGTTATTCCATTATTTATTATTCTGTTGTAATAACATGTATACGCGGGCTACCCTATACTTTGTAAAATTCTTCTGTTATTCCATTCTTTATTATTCTGTTGGAATATCCTGTATGTGCGTTTTACAACGGACCTGGTTCCATTCTTTATTATTCTGTTGGAATGTCCTGTCTGTGAATTTTATGTCGGATCTGGTTCCATTCTTTATTATTCTGTTGGAATATCCTGTTTGTGCGTTTTACGCCGGACTTGGTTCCGTTATTTATTATTCTTTTGGAATAACTTTGGTTGCTGATTACTCATCGCATGCTCGGTGATTTCTTTTGTTATTCCATTCTTTATTTACTCGGTTGGTTAAAACTTTCACTTCTATACTCCATGAAATTAGTGGAATATCCTCGATATTTGCGCTTCATCCAAAGATCTTTCATGAAAATATTCTTCCGAGCATTCTTGAATTTTACTCTACAAAGCAGTATTATGTTGACAATTTGGACGTTATCAGTTCCTAGATAAATTAATTCTTGAACTTATTTTATTGAATTCTTATATCATTGTCATCATCCTCATGTTTATATTTTGTTGAAAGTCATCTGGCATGTAGTGCAAGTATGATGGACTTGGTGATGATTATGACCAATGATTATTCGATGTAATCATGATCGTAATGTTACAAATGATGTGGTAAAAGTCCTCATCGTTGGTAGTAGTGCATTGATGGACGCTTGTTGGCATGATCGTGACCATTGATGAATACACGAATATCCTCGTACAGTAGTGCATGGATAATTTGTGGTTGTGATACTAATGAATATCCTTAATAGTAGTTCGGGGATGATGTGGATTATTTATTGTTGAGTCTCAACGATAAAAGTCATGAAAAACCTTTTAAATCATAGAAGATAGTAGATTTTATTCTCTACTTTACTCTTCTAATGGATTGCTTGTTCCGCTGCAGTTAAACTTGATATTTGTTATATTTTATCAAATTAACACTGTTGAAGGCTAACGATAATTTATTCTGCATTATCTTAGTCATAATATTTTTATTTGGGCTAGTTGAGCTAACCTGGTTTGCTTTCATTGTTCTCTTTCGTAAAATGAGAACGAAGCGAGGGACTAGTCTGGGGAGCGGAGTGACGGTCAGGAGTGATAGCATTAGTAGTCCTCACTATTCTATGAAATAGTGTGATAATAAATGTATTGACGACTTATTTTGAGTTTGAATATCGCCTCAGAAGACAATATTTGTATTAAAACTCACAAATTTCACGTCAGTATATTTAAAGTTGTATTTGTATTCTGTACTATATATTTAAACCTCGGAATAGGTGATGTATACCTATTTTGGGGGCGTCACATAGCACAAAAATTTGATACCCAGTATTGTAAGGCAGGTCATAGAAGCAGTCTTCCTGCACATTTAAAAATAATAATAAGTCGGGAAAATGAAGCAAATAGGTCACCAAAGGCACTTAGTGCCAAAATCAATACTCAAAGACAACAATGTTGTGTTATTTTCTTATTAATCAAGGGATATGGAAGAATGTAATACCCTTTTTATTGACTACCAAATTAATATCTAAATCAAATATCCTGAAGAAGACAAGCATGTGCTTCGTGAACCTCCTCTTGGTGGGTATACATTGACACATGGATCTAGATAATAATTGGTGCTCATAAATAACGCTACAAGTGAACAAACATTTTACAAGCTTATAATGATGACAATACAACTTCATTAATATGTTCATGCGTGTAGCGAAAGTCAGAAACATACTTGATGATTCTACTGGAAAGGAAATTGTTGATTGCGATAATTGCTTTTCCTGCTTTATTGCATGATGTTTTTGGAACGAGTCTGATGTTTGGTGCCTTAGAAGCATGTCTTGTTGTAATATATTTGGTTGTTGTTGCTGTAATTGTCGTTGTGAATCCTGTTGTGGCTCTTTTGCTCAATTCACCTTCTCTAAAACATATATTGTGAAACTTCACCAAATTAAACTATGAAAGACATATAACAGTAAAAAAAGTGTGATTTACAAAGCATGCATATGCTAGTCATATGGGAATGTTGGATAAACCATTCATCATTTCGAGAGAACCATCATATATGATATTGAAGCCATATGGAAATCAATAGACAAGTCTATCAATCTAGCTGGTAAAAACATGTTCAATGTTGAGATAATGTCAGCTGACATGTATAATTTGACATCTAGATATACTTATCAATATTATATATATGTAAAATCTAGACATGGATAAAAATTCCTGATTTACAAAGGAAGTCAACCACAAGAAAAAATAGAAAGAATGAAAATAATGTGATAGAAAAGAAATTGATCTTGTGTAAGCAATGCTCAGTTTTTAAAAGGTAATGATCCTTTGATGGTAAAGAGCCCAAACTAACTTATACAAACAATTTCTAATCTGTAGTCCATCCCACGTTAACTGGAATAATGTTAACTGGTCATTACCACTAGTGGAGAAAGTTTGTGACCCCACATAATCCAAAAGTCTCCTCCACTATATATTTTGGGCAAATTCCCACTACCCAAAATGTTTGGTGACTCAAAAAGTTCAATTTGCA
This sequence comes from Panax quinquefolius, assembly GCA_020205615.1. Taxonomy (NCBI): domain Eukaryota; kingdom Viridiplantae; phylum Streptophyta; class Magnoliopsida; order Apiales; family Araliaceae; genus Panax; species Panax quinquefolius. The sequence continues at coordinate 19,646,639 of CM035170.1, read as the reverse complement.
ATGTCATTATTAGTGTCCAAATTGGAAAGCCTCAAAGCACAAGAAGTCAATCAGTGATGTATATTTGAAGAGGCAATCACTTACAGTGCCTCGTTGAGCCATTAGCTCCTACATTTTTTAAGACGCATCAGATTTATTAGGACTGATACACATATATTACTTAAGCTTCAGTTAGTTGATTTGAGATAATAAGAAATCAAAAATAGGTAGGGTTTTCATAACTATCTCCCCTAAGTGTTTAGAAAGATGATAGATTCAACTTAGAACCCATGGATGACCCCACCCCTCTCATGCACTCCTCAATAAATATTTATGACATCTTATATCTAATGGAGTCAATAAAAAGTCCAACAACAAATTAAATCTATCAAAACATAGTAGGTAAGTAATAAAAAATATGCATATATACCGAACACCTATAAAAAACCCAGAAAGATGAGCTTTTTCAGAAAATAAAGCATCTAATGAAGATATCTAAGGTTAATAAATCAGCAAGCAAATAAAGTTAAAAATGAATTAATTTGCTGAAAAAATCAAAACTCGCAGTCAATTGACAAAACGGGTCGATTACAGAATCCACAAGTTAAAATGATACCAAATCAATCCAACTTGAAGCTAATACACCTTAATATACCTAAATACAGATAAAATATACTTGCTCTATGATACATCATATATCTAACCCTTAATCGCCATGAGAAGCGGCTTCTTGGGATCAGCGCCATCATAAGCCTTACATATTATGCATATAATACATGCCAACTGAAGAAAAAACAATCAATCAATTTAAGTGTTTCATAGAGTGAATCTTCAGTATCAAGGTTCAAAGTTTCAGCCATTGCGCCGGACTCGGTAACGGAGAAAGCACGGCGTAATGGGTGAAACCCCAAAAAAGAAGCAAATCGAATCTGTTGTAAAGGGGATAATTGACATAAAAAAACTTACCTTCAGCAAGGCCAAAAACCTTGGTACATACAATGGGTTTTATGGATTTTGTCCAATCTTGAAGGGTTTTAAGCACCCAATCCTCTACTCCGATCAATTTCCTCTCTCTTTACCTTTGTGTGTTCCGATTCTCGATCAATTTCCTCTCTCCTCCTCTAGATTTTTGCTCGTTATCTGGTGTCCGACTCTTCTTTTCTCTCTAAGCGAATGCAAACTCTAGGTAATTTGATTAAGCACAAATGGATGAACAAAGTGCAGATTGAAAGAGAGCAGAGGAAGAAAAATTACCCTAAAAATAAAAATCAATTTCAGATGATACATGTCCGAGATATAGGAGAGAAAAGAAAGGAGAGAAGATGGATATGTATCTGTGATGGAGGACATGAGGCCAAGCGAAGCTATGAGATGGGATCGATTGACATGTGACTTTTGGCCAAGAAAGAGAGGAAAAACCCAAATTGGTCTCGATTCTAAATTTGGTCTCTCCTTCTTCAGACCACGCCATACAACTAGATGTTAAATTAGAGATTCCAAAAACAAAGTTTAATAACCTTTAAAAAATATCTTTTAGAAGTAATATTATATGTAAAATTATTATTTTAAAAACTTAAAGATAAATTTAAATTTAAATTTTAGGATATTATAAATTAATTATAGCAAATTTAAATATAATTCTTTTGTAGAATAAAATTGTAATATTTTAACATTTATAGTATGTTCCACCAAAAGAGTAATAATTATTATAATTTTGTTTATTGTCAATTAACATTATTTCAAAATTTAAATTATTGTAACATAATATTTTAATTAATACAAATAATATTTTAAATTACTTAAACATTATTAGTAAAACTAAAATTTCTATTAAAATATTATTAAATTACAATTTGAATTGTAGTATATTATAAATTAAAGAATAAACTCAAACTTCTTTTTTCGTCAAAACATATGAGTATTTTTTTGCATTTGTGCTCTATTTCACAAAAGATTGCCACCATCTTCTTCTCTTTTTTTTCATTTTCTTTATGTTATGATCAATGTATGAAATAATAATAATAATAATTATTATTATTAGTATTATTATTATTATTATTAGTGGTAGTAGTAGTAGTAGTACTACTACTACTATTATTATTATTATTATAATTATTATTATTATTATTATTATTATTATTATTATTATTATTATTATTATTGGTGTCGACGTCGGGATTTTTAGTTGTCCCTTTCCGTTACTTGTTCTTTGGTGTTCTCATGTTAGGTGAGATTTATTTAAAAAAACAAGTGAAAAAGGTCTGAAATGTATAATGTCGACGATGGACTGTTAAGAGTCGCCAGTTTGTTTTTTAAATGGTTGTACTAACACAACCGAGAAAAGGTTTGCACATTAACCCAAATTGATATGACACTCGCTAAAAACCAAATTGAAACCGAGATTCATTAGGGTCCGGGGACTTGATTATGCGGAGGGAAGGTATTAGGCCCCCCCCGACATCCGTGTTACCACGGTGACCACCACTTTTCAAAAAACTGTTATCTAAATGTGTGTGTGTGTGTGTGTCAATGTGCTATTTATTTGGAAGTAGTGCGAGGCCTCGTTCGCACCTATATACACAGGGTTTGAATTTATATAAAATTCAATTTTAACAAGATATGGCAGTGATGTTTTATAAAAGAGGTTTTTTCAAACTCTTGTGCTCAATAGTAATTGAGACCTTTTACACTCCCATTTTTTATTAAATGTTCGGCTTGATTGTTTTTATTCTTTAGTTGCGAAGCATCTATAAGAAAAATAATGTACAAAAAGATGCTGAACTCCTCGTTGGTATGAAAACCATCTGAGGAAATGTCCAAACATCGCATATAAATTTACAAGCTGCTTACAGCTGAAAATGTCCTTCACGGGAACCGAATCTAGATCCAATAGACTGAATCGGTTATCACATGATTCCTAGGCTCACATGATGTTGCAATTTGTATAAAAGCAATAAGCAGGTATATATATATAAAAGCTGTAAATATATATATACAGACATGATCACCAACCACAAAGCACCTCCATGGGGGATCAGAAATGTAAATAAAGCTGTAATCAACCACCACGGAGGAAACTCTAGGCGGGACAAAACGTAAAAAAGGCTGTAAAAGTGATTAACCGCCACGAAATAAACTCCAGGTGGGATGAAATATATATATATATATATATATATATATATATATAAAAGCAATAAACGCACTGTATATAAAATTGAGCTCATCGTAATGTAGTTCGACACATAGTTCATTCATATATATATATATATATATATATATATATATATATATATATATATATTAAAGCAAAGAACGCTCCAGGATGTAAAATCCGTGCTCATCGAACAAAGTCCGACAACAGTTAATATATATATATAAGTATATATATATATTAAAAAGAACGCCTGCATCAAGTCTCATCGATATATATATAGTATATATATATATATATATATATATATATATATATATATATATATATATATATAAGCAAATAAACGCCAGGCATCAAGTTTAGGCTCAATCGAGGCATAACTCGATAATGTTAGTCCATATATATAAATATATATATATATATATATATATATATATATATGTATATACAAACTAAAATAAAACCACAGACCGAAGTCCGGGCAAATAGACGCAACACGACTCTCAACGTGAAGAAGGGTGTGTGCAAAGATGAGGAGAAAAGCTTTAAAGTTTGTGAGAAGTCTTACAGTGGGCTGCCAAAGAAGACTTCTATATCATTAAAGTGGATGAAACTCAGCTCCCACCGGTACAAGAGTAGCTATATGTGAGCTCATATGTTTTTAAAATGAGAAAGAACTCAGTATATTGTAAGTATGGAGATAATTTGATGGGGCTTCCTCGTTGTTTGTCTTCTTAAAATGGCCACCCCAAGCCCTCTATTTATAGAGGGGGGAGCCACACGTGTACCTGCAGCCAGCCGCAGGTGTACATGAGGCTGCCTAGGTTGCCCCTGGTTTCGTGGTTCACGTCGTCTCGCCGTACGTGCACGTAGGCACTGCAATGTCCGCTCGAACTTTCAGAATTACAATTTGGGCATCCGACTGAGGTATGTAAGACCTATTTTGGACCGCCGGTGTCAAAAGTTGTACAATGGCATGGGATTAGAGGTTGTACGAAGTCATGAAGATGGGATGGTGCCCTTCGATCTTTAAGCTTCAAATTCTATCCGTTACCTTGCACAATAGTCACTCGGGATTGATTTTCCTTGATTCTTGTGGGACATTGTTGTGTAGAAATGTATGAAATGTTGAGACAGCGTGATGTGGCTTCAAAGTGGCGAGATGATGACTTTTCCCCTCACCGGTGTTATTACCGATTTGGGTTGATAGACATTGCTCATGGTTATTACTGAGATTAGACTGCTGCAAGTGTTGAAGGTCCTCAGTGTCATCTCTGAGGTGTGCCTGTCTTCTCGGTGTTATATCCAGGCTTTATACTAAATGCCTCGGTGTGAGTGCCGAGGATGAATCTGATCGCATGCATTTGAAACAAGCATTTTCGGGGTTATCACCAGCTATGCATTCCTTGGGGTTATCACCAAGGGTGGTAGCTGCTACTCCCAATGTTGGGATGGATATCTCGGGGTTATCTTCGAGATTAATCAATGTTCTCCGGTGGAATTTCCGGTATTGGAACTGCATGCCTCGGGGTTATCTCCGAGGTTGGAACTGTTACTCTTGGTGTGTGTTCCGGGGTTGAGAGTGAACTTCCAGTAGTATCCGGACTGGATGTGAGTTGTCCTCCAGGGTTATATCTCGAAGATTTAATCGCCTCTCCCGCAATGTCGTGTGAGGTGTGCAGAAAATTTCGAGTGTCTACAGATGCCCCTCTTTATCATACTCACGTAATGCAATGCATGGGTAGGATAGAGAATCCTAGACACTGGAAATACAACATGATGCAAATGTATGATGCATGTGTGCGGGGTTGTTTCCCAATATACTGGGGATGATTACCGGCTCCATATTGTTTTTATTGGGGATTGGCAACTATGACTAAATTGGATGTGTGATCCAAATCTTTTAGGATGTTGACGTTGGGGCTATCACCAAAGTCCTTAATCCTTCATACAGACTTGATTCCGAAGAGGTGCCTCTTATGTGTAAGAGATCTGTGGGGATACATCTTTGTCTGTTTGAGGATGTGTATAACATATTCCATCATCGATTATGCTTGATGATGTTGACCTTTCCTGGTTTGTACTGTCAGGATATGTCAAGATTTTGTTGGATTTACTGCCAACGTCATATGCTGTCAGGGTTGCCTGACCTTCGTTAATGTATACTTCACCGATGTATGAACCAACGAATGAAAACCCTGTGGGGTATACTGTCAAGGATGCTTGACCTTCACTGACATGTGAATCAACGGTCGAGATGCGTTGTAACCCCCGTCGGGGATCCACTGGGGAATATGAATACCAACGGATGCAATCATCGAATAACTTTCGATGCATCGCATATGTGGGTATCAAAGGTTGTTCATCGGATGGTTTCCGATGCTTCATTGGATTTACTTGCCAACGGTCATAATGATGTCAAGGCTGCTTGACCTTCGTTGATATGTGTGTCAACGGATGAACACGCGTTGTAACCCCCGTCGAGAATTTTCGATCCTCGTTGATGTGTGTATCAACGGCTGAAATCATCGGATAGCTTCCGACGCTTCGTTGGATTTACTTGCCAACGGTTACACTGATGTCAAGGCTGCTTAACCTTCGTTGATATGTGGGTCAACGGATGACAATGCGTTGTAACTCTGGGTCGGGATCTCTTCGAGATCAGGCAGAATCCCCCGGGAATCGATTAAAAATTAGGGTGACAACCCTAAATTGGCGGCATTGGACATGTGCAAGGTATTGCCGAGAGTGACTTGTAACATTTGAGATCATCGACATAGTGTACCTTGTGCTTGGGCGAATACCAATGAGTGATGTGCAGACTAAAGGTTCAATTTGAGAAGACCAGGATTTGTAAGCTATTCTGCTCAATCGCGTAGCGTTTTTATTCCTAATTTGACCTTTTCAGTCTGTGAGAACTCCTTTGCAACTAGAACTAGACCGAGCCGGAGGGGTGGGGCCCACATAGGGGTGCAGCAGGTACACCTAATCCAGCCGTAGATGGACCTGCGGCCAACCGTAGATGTTATAATCCTGAAGGTTGCTTTCATAAGTCATTTTCAAGTTGTGCCGCGACAGAAATCCGAGAGCTCTTCTTCAGATCTACTGAGTTCAAGTGACTCTCTGCAAATTCTGTCACCATACAAGTGTTCTATGTAAGACCCCAACTTTTATAAATAAAGATTAATTTTCTATAAATATCATTTTTGAATATTATGGAGTAAATTTAATATAATGTTATAGTTGTGGGTAATATTTATAAATTTTGCAAAGTATACAAGTTGTTATATAATATTCGATTGGTCGAGGAATATTCGTTTTAACAGGGAATATTCATACAACGGCACAATCATTGGTGGACCCCACAACGGAATTATTGTCGGATTGAGACAACGACAAAAATACGTTATGAAAATAACGGCGGAAGTTTTACCGTTAACTGCTGAAACACCTTGTTAAAAGTACAAGAATATGTCTGGGTGATAAGTAGTAGCACACAAGATTGATTATTGATGCTTACGTGAGAAGTCACTCAGTTTTGTTCAATTATTGCTACGATAATTTACTGCGATAAGTATCTCACATTATTTGATTCAATTATTGTCAATATTTTATATATTATTAAATCAATAATTGAGATGAAAAAGTTATCAATATTATTATTTGCAATATTAACGATGTCTAGAAGTTCTGTCAAGGAGAGGTTTGGTCACCTAATTGCGCCCTAATAGGGAGAAATCCTTATTGGAAAGCTCCCTCTTTCCTGGGAACGACCTGGTCGATTAATTTTGTGAATTATAATAATGATGATAAATGTTGTTAAAAATATTGAAAATATTTTTATGAAGTATTTGTTATAAATTGGCTTATTATTTGGATTCCCACTTACCCATTTTTTCAAATAATTGGTAGAAAATTATTTAATATAATAAATGTAAATACATGTGGAAAGAAAATTTGAAATTGGGGATCTTGGATGTTCACGGAAGTTAGAATTATATGTATAGATATATTATATAAGTATAATGATTAATATATATATATATATATATATATATATAATAATAAATGTGACATTGGTGTTTAAAGAAGAATTAGTGGGGGAATCACGGGTGCATCACGTGAATGATCATTATTAAGCACATGTCTTAGTCATCAAATTGGTGGAGTAGAATGGAGCACTATATATATATATATATATAATATAGTATAATATAATATATTATTTAAAAGTTTTTATTTTATTAGAATATTTTATTACACAGTATCATTTCCATTCTCCTATAAATAGAAGCTCATTCATTCATTATTTCTTACGAATTCACTGAAACTCTAGAGAGAGAAACTATAGAGAGAAAGAAGAAAAGCATTATGTTACTTCACTACTCCTATATCTAGTACTCTTCTTTTTAAGGTAAGGGATATTATTTGTTGTACTCGTAAGGGGTATTATTTCTTTTGTATTCATGAATAGAACTTTTGTTATTCCATTATTTATTATTACATTGGAATAACTCAGATAATGTGGCTACCCTATACTTGGTGAAATTCTTCGTTATTCCATTCTTTATTATTCTATTGGAATATCTCGTCTGCATGCGCTTTTACGTGGGACCGGGTTCCATTCTTTATTATTCTCGTTGAATATCCCGTCTGCATGCTTTTTCTTTTACGGACTGGTTCCATTCTTTATTATTACATTGGAATATCCGTCTGCAATGCGTTTTACCCTAAACTCGGTTTCGTTATTTATTATTATGTTGGAATAACTCGCTCATATGGCCTATCGCATGCTTGGTGATTTCTTTTGTTATTCCATTCTTTATTATACTCAGTTGGTTAAAACTTTGACTTCTATACTCCATGAAATTAGTGGAATATGTAATAACCTGATATTTTCTATATATTTAAAACATAAATTTTGTATAAATTTTTTATTTATTTTAAGGATGAGAAATTGTACAAGATAATGTGTATATGTATTTATGTAGTAAATAAAAAAGATATTTATTACATGTATATTTACAAATAATTTTATTTTAGAGTTATTGATTATTATAAAGTATATTCTTTTAATAATTAATTTTATTATTTATTTTCCATGAAAATATAATTATATATTATTTAAATAATATATGAAATGATTATTAGAATTAGTATAATAATTAATCTATTTTAATATATTAATTTATGCTAGTTTAATTAAGTTAATTATTTTAACATAATTAACAAGGTTAAATATGAATAATAAATCAGATATGGAATCCAAACCCTAGTTTTGGATTTTTATCGAGGAATGTGAATAATAATATAATATTAATTATATTTTAATTTTTCAGTTCTATAAATATGTACTGTATGTATGGACTAACAATGATTGATCAATAATGGTGCGGTATTTGAAAAACCCTAGTTTAAACCAAAAACCCTAATTCAAACCCTAAGTAGGAAACTAAGATTGATTGTTAATCAGGTTGATGTGATCAAGGAGACATGTTAGTGATTATGAATCTAGTTAGGGAAAAACACTAACGATTATCAAGAAACCCTAAATGCTAAGTTAGAAACCCTAATTTGATTTTTGAGAAACCTTAAAGCTAATTTTTCAAACCTTAATTGGTGATTAGCAAGCTTTAATGTTAATTAGCAAATCTTGAAATTAAAAATTATGGGAAATATATGAAATTACCAAACTACCCTTAAAATCCAAGTGGAAAAGACCAAAATACCCTTTAGTATTTAAAATGACCATTTTACCCTTTACTTAACTTGTAATCAAAAAGATTTTCTAGAAGGGGCATGACTCATCACTTGCTAAGATCTCCCATGTGTGTAAATCTCAGCCAAATCTTATCACAATAGCCACCTTGTAAGTCTAGCAAAATTGAATCAAAGTATAAGAGAAAAAGAAAGAAAAAGTCTAAGAAATTTGCACATTTTTACCAAACACTCAACCAACTCTTTTCTCTCTCCAAGCCACAAAATTTCGTAGCAAAATCAGTCCCCAAACAATTTCTTAGAACATCACAAACCGAATAGGAAACAAGGATTCAAAGTTTGTCAAGAAAGAGGTAAAACCCTAAAAGTATCCTAGATCTTGTATGCTCAATCAAATTTTGTGTTTTTATGTTTATCTAAGTGTTAGAAGATGTTATATGATGTTACATCATAGATCTATAGCATCAAAGTGCTCAAAAATTAACTTTTCAAAAACTATCCAAGAACCCTAAATTTATGGCCTGACAACAGAATGTCAGAGACCATAGATCTGAGCCTGTTAATGATTTTGCGTGTTTGATGTTTTAGAATTGTAGTGTGCTATAAGGACTGTACTCTGGACTTGAAATCAGGCTTAGATCATGTCCAAAACAAAAGTTATTCACGGTTAAACTCAGTTGACCGAGCATGACCAAGAATTTCTGGGCAACCCAGAAACTCAAGAACAGTGTCTGACAACACTTTCCAAGTCTCATATTTGTCAGGTGTTAATTTGTTTATTGATGTTGTTCTATCTAATTTGTAACCTGTTAGTTATACCCCAGATTCATGCCTTTAAAGCACTCAAACAATCAACAGATTGTAAGAAGTGGATGGTCAAAGTAGCCTACTCGGCATTGACTGTCAAATTTTGGGTAACCCAGAATTTGGACTTCAGCGTCTGACAAGTTATTTAAGGGTCCAGATCTTGCATATGTTTGTTGTTTTATTTGTGTTAATGTATTTAGATTATAGTCCTTTATGTATAATACATATTAAGGCTCCTATATCACCTTGATAATCAACATAATGAAAGTTATTTAAGGTCAAACTAGCTAACTCGATCGATAGATGCGCTCGAAAACCCGTAAAACTCAAGAACATTTTTTTTCGACAATATTTGACCGAACCATATCTGATGATTTTGATGTAGTTATGTTGACCGGATGATTGATAATTGTACCTTGACATGTGGACTAGAACCCTAAACCATTAGAACACATTAATCGTAACCAGAACCCATAGAAATGTAAGCCACAAAATGGACCCATGAAGCTGTCTGGGTTTCTGGAAAACGCAGAATCTCTGACAGTGGCTTTGCCAGGCTAGATCTTGCATCTATGTTGCTTTATGACCATGTTTGTTGTTTTATTGTGTAGTGTTATAACCCTACTACAAGACCCTACCCAAAAATAATCTGACTAACAAGTTACAGACGGTCAAAGTAGGCACCATGAACACTGACTGTCAGTGTTCTTGGCCGTCAAGAACACCAATAGCGACAGAAAGCGTCGCTAAAGCCTTTAGCGACGGATTTAATTAATTTAATTTCCTAAATTCCGAAAAATGAATTAAAAATAGAAATAAATTCCTAAAAATTACAAAATCAGTTTTAAAAATTATTTTAAATTATGAAAAATAACTTTTAATTATTTGGGATATTTTTCATTAATATTTATAATTATTTGAATATTAATGATATTTAATTTATTTAATTATTGTATTAAATAAATTGGAGAAAATGATTTTAATATTATAAAAATTATTTTAAATAAGAATAAAGTGTTTAAAAATATCTTTGAGTTATAAATGTAAATTTTAATATTTTGTGATGAATTTCATTCATTAATTAATATTAATGGTAATTAAATTTATTTAATAAATGTATTAAATAAATTATAAAAAATAGAATTAATGATTTAAAAATGATTTAAAGATTATAAAAATATTTGAAGTTATAAAATATAACTTTTGATATTTTGTCATGAAAAATATTAATTATTCAATATTATTGATATTAGATTTATTTATAAATTATATTAAAAAATTAGTTTATAAATGATTTTAATATTAGAAAAATCATTTTAAATAAAAATAAATAGTTTAAAAATATTTGAAGTTATAAAATATAACTTTTAATATTTAAAGGTAAATTCCATTAATTAATTACTATTAATGATATTAGAATTATTTAATAATCATATTAAATAAATTAGTTTAAAATGATTTTAATCATTTAAAATGAAAATAAAGTGTTTAAAGATATTTTAAGTTATAAAATACAACTTTTAATATTTAAAGGATAATTTCATTAATAATTTAATATTAATGATATTAATTTAATATTAGATGATATTGGATTTATTTAATAATTATATTAAATAAATAGTTTGAAAATGGTTTTACTTCTTTAAAAATCATTTAAAAAGAAAATAAATGAATTAAAAATATTTTAAGTTATGATTAAGAACTTTTAATATTTTGATAAGTAATACATTAATACTTTAATATTAATGATAATTATTTAAAATGATTTTAAATGTTTTAAAAATCATTTAAGGGTAATATTAATACTTTCAAAGTATTTTGAGTTATTATAACTAACTTTAATATTTTGGCAATGGTTTCATTAATAATTTAATATTAATTAAATGTTAATGATAATAGAATTGTTAAATATTTAAATCATTTAATTATGATTTCGGTGTTTAAAAATTCATAATTTATTATAATAAATGTTTAAAAATTATTATAAGTCATTTAAAAATAATATGACCGATACTTACAGCTATTGAACTACAAGATAGAGTCTTAAACTCGATAAATACGTGATAAAGCCATCGGTACACCAACATGTTTCACTGGACTTAGATAATTTGATTAGATATGTGTTTATTTGTGATTCAATAGTTGTGGAACATATGTGACAATATGATTAGGTTATGTGTTGACTGCAATAAGCAGTGCTATGTGTTATAGTATGTTATTCTAATCGATCAAATGATCTTATTACTGATAGGTGTTATATAAAGATAGAACTAAGTTACTTAATCGTAAAGCCAAGATCGTGCAAGTATCTTACCTTTGCATTTCCTTTATGCAATGGACATGAGTAAGAAGTTTTAGAATTATATTAGTATGCTATATTATTAACCCTATTGTGATATATTCTATATCCGATCATTGTTTATCAACATGTTAGTATATAGTAATTCATATATATATTTTTTGTTCGTTAATTTCTATATATGGTTATACAAGTGCCCCCACTTGGATAATCATTGTATTTAATCACATGTTGATATATATATATATATATAAGTCATCTAAGCTATTTGATCAGCTTGACACAAATTTTGAAATGTCGTTGAATATGATAAAACCTTTTTGTATCCAATCAAATTGTTTTGGTTCAGATTCCAGACTAGGTATGAACATCCCGATCACGTAGAAAATTTTTATGCTTGCAAGCAAAGTGATAAAGGATGAACGATAATATCGTTTAGCAATGTAGTATTGATCAATACAAGGCACATTAGATGATCACCCTCGTGCTTGTAAGTTATAACGGTTTCATAGATGAAGTTCTCGTTAAACCTTAGTGAAAACTAAAAACAATGTTCATAATCTATCGACTAATACCTATATATATAGTCAATACGTAGTTTCAAAAATTTGAAATAGAATTATTCTGTTATTATTATCGGTTTAGTTTACTTCACAAATATAAATTCGTTGTAGAAGTGATGTACAAAGAAAACATTTATTTCTTTCAGCTAATTATATTTCTAATTGTTATTACTTGTTGGGCACTCAAATGCTCATCCTTGCTTAATTTAAATATTTTCAGCTAAGCGTGATCAACCTGAAGGTTCATACAAGAACAAGTGAAAAAGGAAAGCAAACTGAATATGTGTAATGGTATCTTTTGTAATAGTTAGACAGTATTAAGGCAATGATATATATTATCTATCATGTAAGGAATTATAGTAAAGGTTGCGTACTTGGGATTAGACTCTGATAAATGTAAATTAAGTTTGATTTTTATATTATTGTTATTATTATTAGTATTATTTCGCTCATAGAAATGGTATCGTGAAGCACCGAGTTCGGGTTGCAAGTACCTGAATTTGGGGGCGTCACATCATGGTATCAGAGCTTAGGGTTAAAAACCTTAGGTGGGTTAGACCTTAGGCTATAACCTTGGAACAGAGGGAAACATTGAAAATACGATTAACTCGTATATAGTTTAAAAAGGAGATGAATTGAATTAGTTCATCGTCAAACAAAAAAAAAACATAACTTGTATAAAGCCATTATTTGTTGTGTGTATATATTAAGTGATAATCAAGATAGTTGGTGTGTAGATGTCAAATAGAAAAGAATTAGGATACCCTCAGATTGTAAAGAAGGAGTCAACTTCCATGACCGAGCCAATACCAAAGCCAATAGCTGAAATAGAGGCTCACATTGAAAGCTACCTCAATGAGGTGGTTGATTTGAAAAGTGTAGTTCCAGACCCAGAAACGATAGTATACCTGATAGGTAAAGTATAGTTAAAGAATATGTGGGCAATGTCGAGTTCTTAAACTCATATGTTTGTTGTGAGTTCTTAAACACATAATGTATGGTATGTTGGGCGAACTAGGTATAGTAGGTGTGAATGGATTATTGAGGATAATGGGAATAGACAGATTTCTAAGCAATTGATCCTTAGTGGAGGCGTAAGAAATAAGTAGTATTAGTATTACTTGAATATGTATGATTTATGATGTGTAATGTAAGATTCTCAACTTTCGTATAAGTTATGTCAGCGATTCCCGACTTTTGAATCATAAAGGGATAACGGATGATTAAAGCAGTATGTGCTTTGGTAGGTCAAGTGTTATGAATATGAGTCTATGATGGATTAATGAAATAAGTTGGTATAAAGATAGTAGTTAATTATAGGAGTACTGGTTAATGCAGAAAACTAAAATTTCAAAATATATAATATTTTGAGTACATGATAATTAGAATATAGAATTTCGTGTTATATGATTTTACGTATACGATAAGGCTTAGAATAAAGAATAAATTGTGATAATGTCGCCAAGGAGACGAAAATGAAATACACGGACAGAAGAACCTGTCAACAAAGCTGGAAGACAACCAGACCCGATACAGAATTTTGCGAATATGGACGATCAAGTTAAGCATAACGGAATACTAGTCGTGGGAAGATCAGCTAGATAATCGAAAGACAAACGTCAAAGACTTCAAGGCGTTCATACTGCCAGAATTTAGAGGATCAACTGACCAAAGAACGCGTTTGCGATAATGAGGATAACGGGAGGGCAAAAGACAATTTTCACAATTGCACGATAAAAGGAAAGGAGATAAAGGACAAGTCTGTGTGTTTTAAGTGTGAATCAATGGAGTATAAGGGGAAGATTGTTCAAGAAGGAGAAGGGAGGCAAGGAATGCGCAAACAAGGAAAGGCAGCAGGACATTGGCGATGACGGGACCAACATCAACAATCAAATCAACAAAATCAACCGCAAGCGTCTTCAACATGACCATTCAAGAAACTGTAGCAGCCGGGGATGCAACTCCAGGTATTACTCGAAAAAATTTATTTTTTATATATTATTTTCTTATATATAGTAACTATTTTATAAAGATATTTTGGAGGAGAAATTTGAGTTATTTTAGGAATAAAATTTCCGTTTAATCAGAAAGACAAGCTTTATGTGAATAGTTAAAGATCAGTTCGATCAGATTATGATCGAGATCTACTTGCAATAATTGTGTATGCTAGGTACCCTGATATGTATAGGTTTTAAAATGGTGATTCCGGGGACGGAATCTTTATAAGGGAGGGTGAATGTAATAACCCGATATTTTCTATATATTTAAAACATAAATTTTGCGTATAATTTTTTTTTATTATTTTAAGGATGAGAAATTGTACAAGATAATGTGTATATGTATTTATGTGGTAAATAAAAATATATTTATTACATGAATATTAACAAATAATTTTATTTTATTGTTATTGATTATTATAAAGTATATTCTTTTAATAATTAATTTTATTATTTATTTTCCATGAAAATATAATTATATATTATTTAAATAATATATGAAATGATTATTAAAATTAATATAATAATTAATATATTTTAATATATGAGTTTATGCTAGTTTAATTAAGTTAATTATTTTAACTTAATTAACAAGGTTAAATATGAATAATAAATCAGATATGGAATCCAAACCCTAGTTTTGGATTTTTATCGAGGAATGAGAATAATAATATAATATTAATTTTATTTTGATTTTTCAGTGCTATAAATATGTACTGTATGTATGGACTAACAATGATTGGTCAATAATGGTGCGGTATTTGTAAAACCCTAGTTTAAACCAAAAACCCTAATTCAAACCTTAAGTAGGAAACTAAGACTGATTGTTAATCAGGTTGATGTGATCAAGGAGTCATGTTAGTGATTGTGAATCTAATTAGGGAAAAACCCTAACGATTATCAAGAAACCCTAAATGCTAAGTTAGAAACCCTAATTTGATTTCTGAGAAACTCTAAACCTAATTTTTCAAACCCTAATTGGTGATTAGCAAGCTTTAATGTTAATTAGCAAATCATAAAATTAAAAGTTATGGGAAATATATGAAATTACCAAACTACCCTTAAAATCCAAGTGGAAAAGACCAAAATACCCTTTAGTATGTAAAATGAACATTTTACCCTTTACTTAACTTATAATCAAAAAAATTTTCTGGAAGGGGCATGACTCATCACTTGCTAAGATCTCCCATGTGTGTAAATCTCAGCCAAATCTTATCTCAATAGCCACCTTGCAAGTCTAGCAAAATTGAATCAAAGTATAAGAGAAAAAGAAAGATCTAAGAAATTTGCACATTTTTACCAAACACTCAACCAACTCTTTTCTCTCTCCAAGCCACGAAATTTCTTAGCAAAATCAGTCCCCAAACAAGTTCTCAGAACATCACAAACCGAATAGGAAGCAAGGATTCAAAGCTTGTCAAGAAAGAGGTAAAACCCTAAAAGTATCCTAGATCTTGTATGCTCAATCAAATTTTGTGGTTATGTGTTTATCTAAGTGTTAGAAGATGTTATATGATGATCTATGATGTTACATCATAGATCTATGGCATCAAAGTGCTCAAAATCAACTTTTCAAAAACTATCCAAGAACCCTAAATTTATGGCCTAACAACCGAATGTCAGAGACCATGGATCTGAGCCTGTTAATGATTTTGTGTGCTTGATGTTTTAGAATTGTAGTGTGCTATAAGGACTGTACTCTGGACTTGAAATCGGGCTTAGATCATGTCCAGAACAAAAGTTATTTAAGGTCAAACTCAGTTGACCGAGCATGATCAAGAGTTTCTGGGCAACCAGAAACTCAAGAACAGTGTTTGACAACACTTTCCATGTCTCAAATTTGTCAGGTGTTAATTTGTTTATTGATGTTGTTGTATCTAGTTTGTAACCTGTTAGTTATACCCTAGATTCATGCCTTTAAAGCACTCAAACAATCAACAGATTGTAAGTAGTGGATGGTTAAAGTAGCCTACTCGGCATTGACTGTCAAATTCTGGTTAACCCAGAATTTGGACTTCAGCGTCTGACAAGTTATTTAAGGGTCCAGATCTTGCATATGTTTGCTGTTTTGTTTGTGCTACTGTATTTAGATTATAGTCCTGTTGTGACACCCCCAAAATAGGTCTAATCCAACCAACCTATTCTGAGCCGCCAAATACATGGTACAGAAACAACTACAACTTCATTAATACAATTGTCGTGTAAAATACGACAACTCATAAACTCTGAGTTTAAATATAAATATTGTCTTCTTAGACAATATCCACACTCAAATAAGTTCTCATTACAATTATTGATACACTATTTTACAAAATAGTGAGGACTACTAAAACAACTGTCTTGAACCATCACTCCACACCCCGACTAGTTCCCGCTATATTTTCGTCTCCTGAGAAGAAAAATGGAACAAAAAGGAAAAGGATGAGCTCAACTAGCCCAGTAAAGAATATCATGACTAAGATAATATACAACAAATTATCCTTAGTCTTCAACAGGGAAAAATCTAATAGAATACAATAGACAAAAAGTTTTAGATCAACAACTACAGCGGAAACAACAATTCATTAGAAGAGTTAAGTAGAGAATGAAATCTACTATCATCTATGAATTTAAAAGTCCATCATCGATATTTTATCCCTGTAACATCAATCAATATACATCTTGAATCAAATAGTCATCTTTGCACTACAGGCCAAAGATATTCATCAGTTGGTCATGTTCATCTCAACACCTATTCATCCTTGCACTACGGGCCAAAGATATTCATCAGTTGGCCATGTTCATCTAAACACCTGTTTATCTTTGCACTACGGGCCAAAGATATTCATCAGAAAATCATTCATCTTTGCACTACAGATAAAAGATATTCAGTTATATCATCATTTAGGACTGAGGATAATGAAAAATATTTTAAAGAAAACGAATCCAATGAAACAAAAGAACAAATATTAAGGATTCGTACTTTAAACAATTCAAGTTCAAAAATACTTCATAAATAATCAAACTGGAGTAAAATTCAAGAATGAAGACCAAAACATAGATACAATCAAAGATAGGAATCATAACAGACAATCTTGGACACAGGAAAGAAAATTTAATTTTTCTGTGAATAGTGTCGTATTTGTGAATAGTGCCATATACGTGAATAGTGCCGTATACATGAATAGTAACTCCGACACTAAAAGATAAAAATTTCACAAAAAATATCATCATGCTTCCTGAATAGTACTCGTGAATAGTAACTCGTGAATAGTAACCCCAACATGAAAAAGTTCCAAATTTGATAAAACGTTCAACCGATATTTTGGCATAATGATATTGAAGAAATAATATCATTTTTGAATAAAATAACATCCCTTACCTCAGAAAGAATAGTACTTCTAACTGGAATACTAGATATAGTGCTGAAAGAACTTGCACCGTATAGCAATACTCAAAGTACTAAAATACTCACAAGAATACGCTCGATATTATAGAGAGAGAAAGAGAGAGAAAACTTTAGTTTCTGGTGTGATTTTTAATTCTAACCTAAGCACCCTATTTATAGAAAAATGCTTAGAACACCAAAGCAGAAAATTTAATATAATAATAATATATATATTAAATTTTCCTACTTTACCAAACTGAATTCGGACATCAACCACCCACTCAAAAAAAATAATAAAAAAATTTGTTCATAAATAAAATATTTAAACTTCCAAAAATCAATTATTTCAGAACTTCGGAACTTCAATAATTCATAATAAATAGCCCTTTTATCAGAAAATTCAAATCTCGCGAGTTTTTATAGGAAATTCAATTCTCTACAACTTTGCAGAAGAAAGTGTTCCCAAATTCCAAATAAAAATTGACCGAAATCCACATACGGACGATTTTACAAGCTATAATCAAATTTCGATCAAGAAATTGGGTCCCAAACACACAAAAAACATGTGTTAATAATTAATGCAACAAAATACTCTTCCTCCTCATATACTCATATATCACACATTCATTGTAAAAATATCATCATTATTATATTATAATAATATAATAAAATATTATTTTATCAGAAAAGATAAAATATCAATTTTTAACAATTGTCACATTAAAAATTTTCTCCATCTATATCCACATAAAATCAATATTTTCCTCATCATATAAATTAATAATTAATTATTTACAAATAATATTCTGTAATCACAATATCGACAACCGTGTAGCTTCACAGAAAGAGGGGCTTTCAATAAGAATTTATCCTTACTGGCACGCAATTAGGTAACCAAACCTCTCCTTAGACAGAACTTTCTAGACATTGCCAATAATGTTATCTAACAATATTATTCAGATAATATGAATTATTGCTTCGATAATGGAACATACTGTGTTGTGACAATTATTGAAACAATGATAATAAAAAATATCAACGCAAAGAATTATTGAATTAATAAAATAAAATATTGAATAAGAATTATCGTCAAACAATTATTGAGTAGTGCCTTCTTACGTAAGAATCAATAATTGGTGCAATACCGCAAGTATCTTCTTGTCAACAATGCGTATTACTGTGTTTTAACCACCGGGTATTCCAATAGTATTAACGGTAACAACTACGCCATTATTTATAAACAACTCATACTTGTCGTTTTCTTCATCCAATTCCTTTCAAGTTATGGGGCCCACATTAAGGTCGCTTTGTGCCGCATTTAATATTCCCCGACAAAGAAGAATATTACCGACCAAATGAATATTCTCCAAACAACAATGAGTATTTTATAACCACTTGCTTATTTGAAATATTTCAAGCATTTTACCCATAACTAACCACATTAATCAAATCAACCCTTACTATTTCAAAATGATAAATAGAGAAAATTAATTTTCATTTATTAATAATTTGGGGTCTTACAACCTCCCGTCCTTATGAAATTTCTTCCTTGAAATTGACGTACGTACCTGGTGTTTCGAAAAGATGAGGATACCTCACTTTCATTTCTGTATCCAACTCCCATGTCATTTCCTCAATAGCGTGGTTTCTCCACAAAACATTAACTTGTGGTATGACCTTCGTGCGTAGGACATGCTCCTTCCTATCCAAAATCTTGACAGGTACCTATTCATACGTTAAATCTTCGGCTATCTCGTCAGGTTCTAACTCAATAACATGGTTCGGGTCTCGTCAGGTTCTAACTCAATAACATGGTTCGGGTCGTCCACATATTTACGTAACATCGATACGCGAAAAATGTTATGAACACGCGTCATACTTGGCTGTAAAGCGAGTCTATAGGCCATAGTTCCTATTTAATCGAGGATTTTAAATGGACTAATAAATCAAAGGTTGAGATTTCTTCTCTTCATCAACTCTTACTTCTAGAATAACGCCTTCTTGCACCTTCTTCTTTATATTTATCATTTCGATGTGTAGCTTGAGCGGTTTTAACTTTATCGATTAAAGTCGATTCTAATCAGATATTAGTTATCTTCACGCATGATTCTTGGAATCTTTAACTCTATCTCCATCTTTTGTAAGTAAATGCGAAATGGGTCTTTGTGTTAACAATATCGCACTCGTAACCACATACGATTTGTCATTTACCACGTTCATTTTTTCCAAGATGGTATTGAATGGTATGGTCGTAATCTTTCAACAGCTCGAGCCAACGTCGTTGCCGCATGTTGAGTTCTTGGAAGCTTTTTTCATATTCCTCGCTCCATTCGAATTTTGTATCTCTACAAGTCAGCTGAGTTAATGGAGTAGCGATTCGAGAAAATCTTTCCACGAATCTCCGATAATAACCAACTAAGCCTAAAAAGCTACGTATTTCGATTACTAACTTAGGTTGCTCTCAACTATGACTCATATCCCAATCTTGTATAGCACATCACAATAGTGTTAGGTTTGTAATATTCATGTGAGCAATCAAATTGCAAAATAATGCGGAAGCGTGTAAAAATCAGAGTTTAAAAATTTACAAACCATATACCCGGATCACCCTTTATGCATAATTATTAATTAAACGAAAAGATAAAGAATAAAATCATACCCTTGAAGATCGAGCTTCCTCAGGTACAAGTTCACCTCCAAATCCTTTCGCGTTCAATCTTGAATCCACCGGGTTTGGTTCCTTCCTTTGATCAACGTTAGCCACCCAAATGTTTGGCCTCTAGAGGTGATCCACCAAGGAAGAAGAAAATTCAAGAAGAAGGGGTGTTTATGGCTCAAACCCTAGTTTTTCCTATCTCTATAGAAAAGGGTACTCTCCAACAAATTGGAATTATGTCGTATGTTGAAAAGTCAACAACTCCCATCACCCATAATAAGACTCCTCTTATTTATAGATGTGGGCAACCCATCTTAACAATTAAGGAATTGAGTTTTATTTAATTAATTAAATTCTTTTAATTAATTAAGCTCCCTAATCTTATTAGGGATAATTAATTAAACTCCTTTAACTAATTTTCCTTCCTAATCTAATTAGGAATAAATGAGAGTACTTATATTAAATTAATTCCTAAACTCTTTTAGAAATTAAAATAATAATAATTGTAATAATATTAATAAGACTCCTCTTATTAATTTATATTTAATATTTCTAAAATATTAAATAATAAATATTAAGCTATTTAATTTATTCTATCACCATAGATTAAATTAAATATACTTTAATATATTATTACGATTATGCCATTAACTTCTTAAATAATTATTCTTCCTTTTATGGTGTGACCCTTTAGGTTCTCCATATTAAACCGGTTGTGAATAAATCAATTAGAACAATTCTAATCTTATTTAAATAAATAAATTAAATAATTAATTTATTTAAATAAATAATATTTATTCTACAAGGGATAAGCCTCCTAATGATCAACGACTTTCCAGATAATATAGATTTCAACATTAATCATTAAAGAACCTTTGAGTAAATAGTAGTTACTGCATAATTCAATCCTTCCACCATACAATGTCCCAATTAAATATAAGACATGGAATTTCACAAGTCTTATTTTATTTAATTATATGTATTTCGATCCTTAAATGCACAACTCCAAATAATGCAAATTAGAAACTCCTTTCTAATTTCATTCGCTTCGCCAAGGACTATTGGGTTGTCATTTATCGAATCACATAGGACATTTCTCTTCTTTTATTAGAAGTGGTAGATTCTTTATTGATCATACATTATCTCCATGTACAACTTATTATACCCAAGCATACCCTTTGATATACCCTAAGGGTCTTAAGGAATAAGTCAAAGTATAACTCATCATACACAAGATACTATGATGATCTCAAGTCCAAGGATCACTAGTACTACTATCACTACAGAATTCCTATTGACAGCAAATAAAACTCCATTAGGTATTCCTTAGCGAGCCACGCTCAAAGTGAACTTATTCTCTAATAAGCACCTACATACTTGCTTTAGTGTCTCCACACAAATGATCATGAGATCAATCATCCTCATCCAATGAGCAAGCAACAACGTATGTACCAATCTATCCGGATTCACTAATCCCCAATTTAGTAATCCAATGATTGGGAACTATTTTAGTTTTAAGCTTTCTAAGAATTTAGATCTCATTAGAATGATCATCATCATTATTCTAAAAGCATTGCTTAAAACTATGGGTTTATCACATATTATAAAAAAAGATCATGTAGATAATTAAAAGCCTTTAATAAATTAATACTTTTTATTAATAAATGAATAAGATTGTTACAAAGTATATGCTTTATCATCAAACATGATTGGCTTGTATGCATACTACTTTCAATCTCCCACTTGCACTAAAGCCAATCGTCATGGTATCTCATACTCTTCTTCTCTAAGTGACGATTATCCCTTTGTTGGATAAGCTTTAGTTAATGGATATGTAATGTTGTTCATGAGAGTCCACTATCTCTATAGTTATTTTCCATCTTTCAATGATTCTAATAATCAAATGAAAGTGCCACAACACATGTTTAGATCCAAGATGAGACTTAGGAACTATTCCTAGTTTACGTAATGAACTTTTAATCCAAACAATCAACTTGTAGCTTCATTTATAGCTATATACTTTGTCTTTATTACTAAACCAAACAACTCTTTCTTTGTTTGGAACCTTTCCAATTCATCGCACCATTGTTCAAGGTAACACTTTACCTTAAAGTGGATTTTTTCGTCAAATCTTGGTCCGTCTTCGAAAAACTTGAGTCTGTTAAGCCCTCTAGTTTTAATTAGACCCACCATGAATATGATCACATCCTTAGTGCTTGGTTAAGAACTTTAAGATGTTTTTCAACGTCTTACAGTGAACTTCTCCATAATATGACCGATCAACATCGTGTCTCGACATTTCATTGCATACATGATTGTCACTCATGCGATCTCTCTCTTCTTTGGAGTCTATGGGGACTATTAAAGAGATACACTCCATAGCTCATCAACATGAGACATCTCTTGAGTTTGCCATGCTAAACGACTTTAGCATCAAATGAATATACGTTCCTTGGGTTAAGTCGAGCATCCTCTTAAATCTATCTATATAGATTTATATCCCCAATTAAGATACTCTTCCCAAATCATTCATGGAGGAATGTTTAGACAACTTTATCTTTCTTGATTGTAGCATTAGTATGTCATTCCTTATCCGTAGTATATCAACATATAATACTAGGAATGTCACGATGCTCCCATCGACCCTTTTGTACACACTAGGTTCCCTTTTTTGATAAAATCAAACTCTTTTACCTCATCAAAACGAATGTAATTTGAGAAACTTGGATCATCATTTCTTCGAGTGTCACAACACTCATCATCATCATCCATGATGAATCCATACCTCCAGGTATCATTCTATGATGAACATATTCCGTATCTTTATGATTTGATTTATGTATCTGTTGTGGTACAGGTCTATCTACTGTGTTCCTCTTATTTGACTTATAGTGTTTTGTGGTTCTTGAACTTTTCAAGATCTATTATCCTCCCACTAGCCCCTTCAATGATAAACACCTTTATCTTAGAAGGAAGCAAGCGTGTTTCGCAACAAAC
Organism: Panax quinquefolius; assembly: GCA_020205615.1. Taxonomy (NCBI): domain Eukaryota; kingdom Viridiplantae; phylum Streptophyta; class Magnoliopsida; order Apiales; family Araliaceae; genus Panax; species Panax quinquefolius. Next base: position 19,623,102 of record CM035170.1, on the reverse strand, counting down.
ACCTTTTGCTAAGTAGGATTATAGAACATATACCCTAAACTTACTTTAGGATGTCCCACAAATCGATACTTGTCAAATCTTGTCCCAAGCTTATCCTTGAAACCTTTTCACATAAGTTGGACAACCCCTTATCTTAACATACTTAAGATTAGAATCCTCTCCATCCATAACTTTTATGGAGTCTTCAAATGGATTTTGAGGTTACCTTTTCATAGATATGCAGCCATTTCTAGGACATGATCCTAGAAAGATACTGGAATGTCGGTAAAATCATTATGGACCGCACCATGTCCAACAAGGTACGATTTTTCCTTTCAGATACATCAATCAATTATTACGTATCAGGATGTGTCCATTATGAGAAAACCATTTGAGATGATCTAGAAACTTATTGCACAAGTATTTATTCCTTGATCTAATCAAAGAATCTTAATACTTTATCAATTTGTTTCACTTCTGAATTCTTTGAACCTTTCAAATAATTCACACTTGTATTTCAACAAATACATACATTCAACTCTTTGAATGATCATCTCATTTTCTTATACTAATTTGTTCAATATGCAAAATTATTTTCATGTAAGTCAAGTATACAAAATTTATTAAGTAATATTTCGGTTCTATACAAAACATTATTATTATAAATAGAACAACAATTGTTCTTAATTATAATACCAAAGATTTCATTGTCCAACAATAAAATGGAAATAATATTTTTAACAAGAACTGGAATACAATAACAACTTATTGACTTAATAGATTTTCCCGTAGGCATTGCTAAACTATAAGTTTCTATGGCTAATGTAGCAACCTTGCTTACATTTCACACATAGGATTACTTATATTTGTTTAGCTTTCTACTTCTTGGTCCCTTCATAAATCTATATTTATGATAACCAAAGTCGGTATCCAATACCCAAGTAGAACCTTGACTTAAAGAAAAATTTATTTCAATCATGAACAAAAATTAGATTTGTAACCAAACTTCACTAAGCTTCTTTGGTTAGCCTCTCGCAAGATGCTTCGCAGCTTTCTTTCCAAAGTGTCCGTGCTTATTGCAAGTGGAAGCAAACTCCTTTGCTATCCGTATCGCTTTTGTTCTTATTATCCTTTGTTTTTGCCTTTCTATTTACCTTCTTTGAATCATTCTTCTTTTCGGAAGATCCTTTGGCCCCTACCAAGAAGACTTGATCTTTCTTGGTTGGAAAGTGACTCTCAACATTTTTCAACATGTTAAGCAAATCAATGAGGTCGATATCTAGCTTGTTCATATGAAAAATTCACAACAATTGTGAAAGGAGTCCGGAGTGAGTGCAAGATCAAATCTTGGCTCAACTCTCCATCCATGACAAAACCAGTTGTCCTAATTGATCAATCAAATTGATTGTTTAAGAACTTTTGTCTGCATTACTATAGTGCCATTGGCCATTCTAGATCGGAAGAGCTCCTTAGATATCGATATCTATCACCCCACTTTCCTCACCATCAACTACTTGATGTGCAGAATATAGTAGGAGCATCCATAGTTTCATGCCGACGTCAAGCTCGTTACTCATGGATGCTGAGCATGATGCATTGAGCCAATGTGCATCATCTTGCCACTTTCTAAAAGTAGCAATCTCTTCCTCAGAGGCATTGTCTCGCAACCATTGCAGGATAAGCGATTAATGACATAAGATAGCTTTTTCAAACCATGAGAACTATTCTCAAATTCCTTAACCAATCCGTTTAATTGGCCCGATTAATTTAGCATCTAATATGCTTCGCAGTTGATAGTAATTTAGACATTGTAAAATTTCGTAAATGAATTTGTAATTAACAACATTTTAACATACATTCTTTTATTAATTACCAAAATAAATTAGGTCTTGTTTTAAATTGGTATCTCCCACTATTTTCTTCAAACTATATTACCTCACTTATATAGTTGGCAAAATCTAATTAAAGATTTGCTAGTGAGAATAAGGATCCCATTTCAAATGTATATAGCCTTGTGGTGACACAACAAACTATATATAAATAAATAGGTAGACAACTTTTGTCAATTACATCAACTATGTAACTCCTTTTATTTTGCCTCTTAGATTATTTTGATCAAGTGGTGGCACATCCGAATCAAAATTATCCAAGTTAAGTCCGACCTAGCACTCCATATATTCAAAAAGAAAAATATCATCCTTGTGGTGACACAACAAAACAATATTGTTCAATTTTCTTTATAAGCATCAAATGTGATAAATTAACATCTTAAATACTTAATACTTGCCTTGTGGTGACACAACAAACTCATATTAAATATTTAATACTCTATTAATTTTATCATGCTAGAAGGCGACGCTCGATATTCCAAATATCTTTGAACGCTTAGGACTTAATATAAAAATTGAGGGTTTGTTATTAATTTGTCTCATCTTGTTTTAGCTGCATTTGCATATATATATATAAAATACGCTATTATATTAATTAAACATGCGCAAGCATGTTTGCATAATATATAATATATATAGTATAAGCATGCACATATAGAATACTATATTCTACCCGGATTGATTATGGACTTTTATTCTAGTTTGGTTCACTAGAGCCACCAAGTGAACCAAAAGGTCAAACCCTAGGGGTGCAAGAAATAATATTTAAATATAACTATTACATTTAAACCCTGGCTCCATTACAAACGGGTCTTCAAGCTCCTCCTTGCTCCTTGATCTCCAATTTTTCAAAATTAATTCTAACTATTCCTATTACAAAACTATTTAAAATAAATAGAAACCTTGATCGCTAAATAAGGGAAGTACATAGAGGAGATAGAATTTACATTAAGAAAAATTAGAGAAGACGAGGCACGTGAGACCCCATTTAATAAAACCCATACATTCATGCATCCAACTAAAATAAAATCCAATCATATTGGTCAATAGTCCATAATCAATCCCATTTATTATCATACACATCACCATATGCATCAATAAATAACATTCATCTCATGAATAATAAACATTTAATATATATATTGATATCATTTAATGGGCAAATTTAGTTAGTATAAAATCTATTTTGAATCAAAATAAACTCCTTTATTTTAATCCAAATTTAAATCAAAATAAAACTATTTTATTTTAATTTATCCTATTTTGAATAAAATAAACTATTTTATTTTAATCAAAATCTTTAATCAAAATAAACTCCTTTATTTTAATTAATTATGGAATCCAATTCATATATATAAAAAAAAAAATCTTTAATTAAAATAAAACTTTTATTTTAATTAATTATGGAATCCAATTCCATAAAAAAAAAAATCTTTTATTAAAGGAAACACTAATTTTTTTTTCCTATTCACAAATAAACTCCTTTATTTTGAATAATATGAAATCTTATTTATTTCATATCTAAATAAACTCCTTTATTTAAGGAAACATGGATTTTCTTTTCTATTCACAAATAAACTCTTTTATTTTGAATAATATGAAATCTTATTTCATATCTAAATAAACTTCTTTATTTAAGGAAAGATGGATTTACTTCCTATTCACAAATAAACTCCTTTATTTTAGGAAAAATAAAATCCAATTTCAACTCCAATTAGTTATCATGGAATCCAATTCCAACTCTAATTAGTTAGCATGAAATTTAATTTTAAAATTAAAATAAAACTTTTATTTTAATATTAAAATAAACCTTTTATTTTAAGATTAAAATAAACCTTTTATTTTAATAATAAAATTATTTAAAATATATAATATATATATATTTATATATATAAATAAACCTTATATTTAAAATTAAAATAAATATATATATATATATATATATATATATATATATATATATTATATATATATATATATATATATATATATATATATATATATATATATATATATATATATATATATATTTATTATATTTTTTCCTTACAAAAAAAAATTCCATGAACCACGCTATGTGATTCCATGTAAAGAACAGATTTAATGTGAAAAAAAACGTTAATACATATAAAAAAAAAAAAAAAAAACCATAAATATATATATATATATATATATATATATATATATATATATATATATATTATATTACTCTAAAAATAAATGGTGAATCCGAATAATGAAAAAAAATTGGATGCATTCAATCGCAATCCGTATTAAAAAAGTCACGGAAAAATGTTTTTTTTTTTTTTTTTTTTTTTTTTTTTAAATTTTATACAATAAAATTATGCCCAATTAAATTGTTCTAAACACATATCAATATACATATCAAATAAAACAATTAATAATTTGCATAAAGGTTTGGCTCTGATGCCACTGTTGGGTTTGTTGTATTCATGTGAGCAATCAAATTGCAAAATAAATGAAAGCGTGTAAAAAAATCGAGTTTAAAAATTTTACAAACCATATACCCGGATCACCCTTTATGCACAATTATTAATTAAACGAAAAAGATAAGGAATAAAATCATACCCTTGAAAATCGAGCTTCCTCAGGTACAAGTTCACCTCCAAATCCTTTCGCTTTCAACTTGAATCCACCGGGTTTGGTTCCTTCCTTTGATCAACGTTAGCCACCCAAATGTTTGGCCTCTAGAGGTGATCCACCAAGGAAGAAGAAAATTCAAGAAGATGGGTGTTTTGGCTCAAACCCTAGTTTTTTCTATCTGTATAGAAAAGTGTACTCTCCAACAAATTGGAATTATACGTATGTTGTTAAAAAGTCAACCCTCCCACCACCCATAATAAGACTCCTCTTATTTATAGATGTGGGCAACCCACCTTAACAATTAAGGAATTGGGTTTTATTTAATTAATTAAATTCTTTTAATTAATTAAGCTCCCCTAATCTTATTAGGGATAATTAATTAAACTCCTTTAACTAATTTTCCTTCCTAATCCAATTAGGAATAAATGAGAGTACTTATATTAAATTAATTCCTAAACTCTTTTAGAAATTAAAATAATAATAATTGTAATAATATTAATAAGACTCCTCTTATTAATTTATATTTAATATTTCTAAAATATTAAATAATAAATATTAAGCTATTTAATTTATTCTATCACCATAGATTAAATTAAATATATACATAATATATTATTACGATTATGCCATTAACTTCTTAAATAATTATTCTTCCTTTTATGGTGTGACCCTTTAGGTTCTCCATATTAATAGGTTGTGAATAAATCAATTAGAACAATTCTAATCTTATTTAAATAAATAAATTAAATAATTAATTTATTTAAATAAATAATATTTATTCTACAATAGGATAAGCCTCCCTAGCGATCAACGACTTTCCAGATAATATAGATTTCAACATTAATCATAAAAAGAACCTTTGAGTAAATAGTTTACCGACAATTCAATCCTTCCACCATACAATGTCCCAATTAAATATAAGACATGGAATTATTGTCAAGTCTTATTTTATTTAATTATATGTATTTCGATCCTTAAATGCACAACTCAAATAATGCAAATTAGAAACTCCTTTCTAATTTCATTCGCTTTGCCAAGGACTACTGGGTTGTCATTTATCGAATCACATAGGACATTTCTCTTTTTATTAGAAGTGGTAGATTCTTTATTGATCATACATTATCTCCATGTACAACTTATTATACCCAAGCATACCCTTTGATATACCCTAAGGGTCTTAAGGAATAAGTCAAAGTATAACTCATCATACACAAGATACTATGATGATCTCAAGTCCAAGGATCACTCAGACTACTATCACTACAGAATTCCTATCGACAGCAAATAAAACTCCATTAGGTATTCCTTAGCGAGCCAACGCTCAAGTGAACTTATTCTCTAATAAGCACCTACATACTTGCTTTAGTGTCTCCACACAAATGATCATGAGATCAATCATCCTCATCCAATGAGCAAGCAACGTATGTACCAATCTATCCGGATTCACTAATCCCCAATTTAGTAATCCAATGATTGGGAACTATTTTAGTTTTAAGCTTTCTAAGAATTTAGATCTCATTAGAATGATCATCATCATTATTCTAAAAGCATTGCTTAAAACTATGGGTTTATCACATATTATAAAAAAAAGATCATGTAGATAATTAAAAGCCTTTAATAAATTAATACTTTTTATTAATAAATGAATAAGATTGTTACAAAGTATATGCTTTATCATCAAACATGATTGGCTTGTGTGCATACTACTTTCAATCTCCCACTTGCACTAAAGCCAATCGTCATGGTATCTCATACTCTTCTTCTCTAAGTGACGATTATCCTTCTGTTGGATAAGCTTTAGTTAATGGATATGTAATGTTGTTCATGAGAGTCCACTATCTCTATAGTGATTTTCCATCTTTCAATGATTCTAATAATCAAATGAAAGTGCCACAACACATGTTTAGATCCAAGATGAGACTTAGGAACTATTCCTAGTTCGTAATGAACTTTTAATCCAAACAATCAACTTGTACTTCATTTATAGCTATATACTTTGTCTTTATCACTAAACCAACAACTCTTTCTTTGTTTGGAACCTTTCCAATTCATCGCACCACTATTCAAGGTAACACTTTACCTTAAAGTGGATTTTTTTCGTCTTCTTAGTCATTCGAAAAACTTGAGTCTCATTAAGCCCTCTAGTTTTAATTAGACCCACCATGAATATGATCACATCCTTAGTGCCTGGTTAAGCACTTTAAGATGTTTTTCACCGACTCATAGTGAACTTCTCCATAATATGACCGATCAACATCGGGTCTCGTACATTTCATTGCATACATGATTGTCACTCATGCGATCTCTCTTCTTTGAGAGTCCTGTGGGGACTATTAAGAGAGATACACTCCATAGCTCATCAACATGAGACATCTCTTGAGTTTGCCATGCTAAACGACTTTAGCATCAAATGAATATCGTTCCTTGGGTTAAGTCGAGCATCTCTTTAAATCTATCTATATAGATTTATATCCCCAATTAAGATACTCTTCCCAAATCATTCATGGAGGAATGTTTAGACAACTTTATCTTTTCTTGATTGTAGCATTGGTATGTCATTCCTTATCCGTAGTATATCAACATATAATACTAGGAATGTCACGACGCTCCCATCTAACCCTTTTTACACACTAGGTTCATTCTTATTTTTGATAAAATCAAACTCTTTGATACCTTCATCAAAACGAATGTTCCATATTTGGATCATCATCATTTCTCTCGATGATACAATGTACCTCATCATCATATGTAATCGGATCATCATCTTCATGATGAATCTCATCATCATCTCTATGATGAATCCATACCTTAGGTATCTTCTACTATTCCGTTATTTATTGATTCTGGTTGTGGTACAATAGGTCATCTCTGAGTTCCTCTTATTTGACTTATAGTGTTTTGTGGTTCTTGAACTTTTCAAGATCTATTATCCTCCCACTAGCCCCTTCAATGATAAACACCTTTATCTTAGAAGGCGGCGTGTTCGCAACAAACACCTTTTGCTAAGTAGGATTATAGAACATATACCCTAAACTTACTTTAGGATGTCCCACAAATCGACATACTTGTCAAATCTTGTCCCAAGCTTATCCTTTGAAACCTTTTCACATAAGTTGGACAACCCCTTATCTTAACATACTTAAGATTAGAATCCTCCCATCCATAACTTTTATGGAGTCTTGGGGGCCGGATTTTGAGGTTACCTTTTTCGTAGATATGCAAAACCATTTCTAGGACATGATCCCAGAAGGATCTTTGGAATGTCGGTAAAATCATTATGGACCGCATTCATGTCCAACAAGGTATGATTTTTCCTTTCAGATACATCAATCAATTATTACGTATCGTGATGTGTCCATTATGAGAAAACCATTTGAGATGATCTAGAAACTTATTGCACAAGTATTTATTCCTTGATCTAATCAAAGAATCTTAATACTTTGTCAATTTGTTTCACTTCAATTCTTTGAACCTTTCAAATAATTCACACTTGTATTTCAACAAATACATACATTCAACTCTTTGAATGATCATCTCCTTTTCTTATACTAATTTGTTCAATATGCAAAATTATTTTCATGTAAGTCAAGTATACAAAATTTATTAAGTAATATTCCAGTTTCTATACAAAATACCTATTATTATAAATAGAACAACAATTGTTCTTAATTATAATACCAAAGATTTCATTGTCCAACAATAAAATGGAAATAATGTTTTTTAACAAGAACTGGAATACAATAACAACTTATTGACTTAATAGATTTGCCGTAAGCATTGCTAAACTATAAGTTTCTATGGCTAATGCAAGCAACCTTTGCTTCATTTCCACACATAGGATTACTTATATTTGTTTAACTTTCTACTTCTGCTTGGTCCCTTCATAAATCTATATTTATGATAACCAAAGTCGGTATCCAATACCCAAGTAGAACCTTGACTTAAAGAAAAATTTATTTTAAATCATGAACAAAAATTGTATTGTAACCGAAACTTCACTAAGCTTCTTTGGTTAGCCTCTGCAAGATGCTTCTCGCAGTTTCTTTCCAGTGTCCAGGCTTATTGCAGTGGAAGCAAACTCCTTTGCTATCCGTATCAGTTTTGTTCTTATTATCCTTTGTTTTTGCCTTTCTATTTACCTTCTTTGAATCGTTCTTCTTTTCAGAAGATCCTTTGGCCCCTACCAGTAAGACTTGGTCTTTCTTGGTTGGAAAGTGACTCTCAACATTTTTCAACATGTTAAGCAAATCAGCGAAGCTGATATCTAGCTTGTTCATATGAAAAATTCACAACAATTGTGAAAGGAGTCCGGGAGTGAGTGCAAGATCAAATCTTGGCTCAACTCTCCATCCATGACAAAACCAGTTGTCCTAATTGATCAATCAAATTGATTATGTTAAGAACTTTTATCTCTGCATTTATAGTGCCATTGGCCATTCTAGATCGGAAGAGCTCCTTAGATATCTCGATATCTATCGGTCCTACTTTCCTCACCATCAACTACTTGATGTGCGGGAATATAGTAAGAGCATCCATAGTTTTTCATCGACGTTGAAGCTCGTTACTCATGGATGCGAGCATGATGCATTGAGCCAATGTGCATCATCTTGCCACTTTCTAAAAGTAGCAATCTCTTCCTCGAGAGGCATTATCTCGCAACCATTGCAGGATAGGCGTATTAAGGACATAAGATAGCTTTTCACCATGAGAACTATTCTCAAATTCCTTAACCAATCCGTTTAATTGGCCCCGGTTAATTTAGCATCTAATATGCTTCGCAGTTGATAGTAATTTTAGACATTGTAAAATTCGTAAATGAATTTGTAATTAACAACATTTTAACATACATTCTTTTTATTAATTACCAAAATAAATTAGGTCTTGTTTTAAATTGGTATCTCCCACTATTTTCTTCAAACTATATTACCCTCACTTATATAGTTCTAAGCAAAATCTAATTAAAGATTTGCTAGTGAGAATAAGGATCCCATTTCAAATGTATATAGCCTTGTGGTGACACAACAAACTATATATAAATAAATAGGTAGACAACTTTTGTCAATTACATCAACTATGCAACTCCTTTTATTTTGCCTCTTAGATTATTTTGATCAAGTGGTGGCACATCCGAATCAAAATTATCCAAGTTAAGTCCAACCTAGCACTCCATATATTCAAAAAGAAAAATATCATCCTTGTGGTGACACAACAAAAACAATATTGTTCAATTTTCTTTATAAGCATCAAATGTGATAAATTAACATCTTAAATACTTAATACTTGCCTTGTGGTGACACAACAAACTCATATTAAATATTTAATACTCTATTAATTTTTATCATGCTAGAAGGCTTGACGCTCGATATTCCAAATATCTTTGAACGCTTAGGACTTAATATATAAAAAAATTGAGGGGTTTGTTATTAATTTGTCTCATCTTGTTTTAGCTGCATTATATATATATATATAAAATACGCGTTATATTAATGAACATGCGAAGCATGTTTGCATAATATATATATATATATAGTATAAGCATGCATATATAGAATACTATATTCTACCCGGATTGATTATGGACTTTTATTCTAGTTTGGTTCACTAGAGCCACCAAGTGAACCAAAAGGTCAAACCCTAGGGGTGCAAGAAATAATATTTAAATATAACTATTACATTTAAACCGGGCTCCATTACAAACGGGTCTTCAAGCGCTCCTTGCTCCTTGATCTCCAATTTTTCAAAATTAATTCTAACTATTCCTATTACAAAACTATTTAAAATAAATAGAAACCTTGATCAGCAGTCAAGGGGAAGTACATAGAAAGGAGATAGAATTTACATTAAGAAAAATTAGAGAAGGCGAGGTACGCAGACCCCATTTAATAAAACCCATACATTCATGCATCCAACTAAAATAAAATCCAATCACATTGGTCAATAGTCCATAATCAATCCCATTTATTATCATACACATCACCATATGCATCAATAAATAACATTCATCTTATGAATAATAAACATTTAATATATATATTGATATCATTTAATGGGCAAATTTAGTTAGTATAAAATCTATTTTGAATCAAAATAAACTCCTTTATTTTAATCCAAATTTAAATCAAAATAAAACTATTTTATTTTAATTTATCCAATTTTGAATAAAATAAACTATTTTATTTTAATCAAAATTTTAATCAAAATAAACTCCTTTATTTTAATTAATTATGGAATCCAATTCATATATATATATAAAAAATCTTTAATTAAAATAAACTTTTATTTTAATTAATTATGGAATCCAATCCATGTAAAAAAAAAAATCTTTTTTTATTAAAGGAAACACGGATTTTCTTTCCTATTCACAAATAAACTCCTTTATTTTGAATAATATGAAATCTTATTTCATATCTAAATAAACTCCTTTATTTAAGGAAACATGGATTCTCTTTCTATTCACAAATAAACTCTTTTATTTTGAATAATATGAAATCTTATTTCATATCTAAATAAACTCCTTTATTTAAGGAAAGATGGATTCTTCCTATTCACAAATAAACTCCTTTATTTTAGGAAAAATAAAATCCAATTTCAACTCCAATTAGTTATCATGGAATCCAATTCCAACTCTAATTAGTTAGCATGAAATGAAATCTTATTTTAAAAAATTAAAATTCTTTTATTTTAATATTAAAATAAACTTTTATTTTTTTTTATTTATATTTTAATTTTATTTTAAAATTAAAATAAATTTTATTTAATTATAAAATTAAAATAAAATAAACTTTATATTTTATATATATACCTTTTATATATATATATATATATATATATATATATATATATATATATATATATATATATATATATATATATATATATATATATATATATATATATATATATATATATATATATATATATATATCGATTTATATCATTATATATTTAAATAAATAAAAATTCCAGATATATATATCATCCATGTAAATAATAATTTAATGATGAAAAAATCGTTAATCATAAATAAAAAAAAAAAAAAAAATCAAACATGAATATATATATATATATATATATATATATATATATATATATATATATATATATATATATATATATATATATGTTACTTATATATTACTTAATTAATGTCGAAAGAATGAAAAAAAAAAAAATGCGAAAAAAAAAAATTTTATTTTTGAAAAAAAAAAAAAATTTTTTTTTTTTTTTTTTTTTTTTAAATTTTATACTAATAAAATTATGCCCAATTAAATTGTTCTAAACACATATCAATATACATATCAAATTAAAACAATTAATAATTTGCATAAAGGTTTGGCTCGATGCCACTTTTTAGGTTTGTAATATTCATGAACGCAATCAAATTGCAAAATAATGCGGAAGCGTGTAAAAATCAGAGTTTTAAAATTTTACAAACCATATACCCGGATCACCCTTTATGCATAATTATTAATTAAACGAAAAAGATAAAGAATAAAATCATACCCTTGAAGATCGAGCTTCCTCGTGTACAAGTTCACCTCCAAATCCTTTTCGCGTTCAACTTGAATCCACCGGGTTTGGTTCCTTCCTTTGATCAACGTTAGCCACCCAAATGTTTGGCCTCTCAGAGGTGATCCACCAAGGAAGAAGAAAAATTCAAGAAGATGGGTGTTTTGGCTAAACCCTAGTTTTCTATCTCTATAGAAAAAGGCGTACTCTCCAACAAATTGGAATTATACGTATGTTGAAAAGTCAACAACCCCATCACCACCCATAATAAGACTCCTCTTATTTATAGATGTGGGCAACCCACCTTAACAATTAAGGAATTGAGTTTTATTTAATTAATTAAATTCTTTTAATTAATTAAGCTCCCTAATCTTATTAGGGATAATTAATTAAACTCCTTTAACTAATTTTCCCTCCTAATCCAATTAGGAATAAATGAGAGTACTTATATTAAATTAATTCCTAAACTCTTTTAGAAATTAAAATAATAATAATTGTAATAATATTAATAAGACTCCTCTTATTAATTTATATTTAATATTTCTAAAATATTAAATAATAAATATTAAGCTATTTAATTTATTCTATCACCATAGATTAAATTAAATATACTTAACATATATTATTACGATTATGCCATTAACTTCTTAAATAATTATTCTTCCTTTTATGGTGTGACCCTTTAGGTTCTCCATATATTAACCCGGTTGTGAATAAATCAATTAGAACAATTCTAATCTTATTTAAATAAATAAATTAAATAATTAATTTATTTAAATAAATAATATTTATTCTACAATAGGGATAAGTTCTCCCAGCGATCAACGACTTTCCAGATAATATAGATTTCAACATTAATCATTAAAGAACCTTTGAGTAAATAGTTACCGTGACAATTCAATCCTTCCACCATACAATGATGTCCAATTAAATATAAGACATGGAATTACTTGTCAAGTCTTATTTTATTTAATTATATGTATTTCGATCCTTAAATGCACAACTCCAAATAATGCAAATTAGAAACTCCTTTCTAATTTCATTCTGCCTTGGCCAAGGACTACTGGGTTGTCATTTATCGAATCACATAGGACATTTTTCTTCTTTTATTAGAAGTGGTAGATTCTTTATTGATCATACATTATCTCCATGTACAACTTATTATACCCAAGCATACCCTTTGATATACCCTAAGGGTCTTAAGGAATAAGTCAAAGTATAACTCATCATACACAAGATACTATGATGATCTCAAGTCCAAGGATCACTTGTACTACTATCACTACAGAATTCCTATTGACAGCAAATAAAACTCCATTAGGTATTCCTTAGCGAGCCAACGTTCAAATGAACTTATTCTCTAATAAGCACCTACATACTTGCTTTAGTGTCTCCACACAAATGATCATGAGATCAATCATCCTCATCCAATGAGCAAGCAACGTATGTACCAATCTATCCGGATTCACTAATCCCCAATTTAGTAATCCAATGATTGGGAACTATTTTAGTTTTAAGCTTTCTAAGAATTTAGATCTCATTAGAATGATCATCATCATTATTCTAAAAGCATTGCTTAAAACTATGGGTTTATCACATATTATAAAACAAACATCATGTAGATAATTAAAAGCCTTTAATAAATTAATACTTTTTATTAATAAATGAATAAGATTGTTACAAAGTATATGCTTTATCATCAAACATGATTGGCTTGTGCATACTACTTTCAAAAACTTGAGTCTGTAAAGCCCTCTAGTTTTAATTTAGACCCACCATGAATATGATCACATCCTTAGTGCTTGGGTTAAGAACTTTAAGATGTTTTTCACCACTCATAGTGAACTTCTCCATAATATGACCGATCAACATCGGGTCTCGTACATTTTCATTGCATACATGATGATTGTCACTCATGCATCTCTCTTCTTTGGAGTCTATGGGGACTATTAAGAGAGATACACTCCATAGCTCATCAACATGAGACATCTCTTGGAGTTTGTCATGCTAAACGACTTTAGCATCAAATGAATATACGTTCCTTGGGTTAAGTCGAGCATCCTCTTAAATCTATCTATATAGATTTATATCCCCAATTAAGATACTCTTCCCAAATCATTCGCGGAGGAATGTTTAGACAACTTTATCTTTACTGATTGTAGCATTAGTATGTCATTCCTTATCCGTAGTATATCAACATATAATACTAGGAATGTCACGACGCTCCCACTAACCCTTTTGTACACATTAGAACTCTTACCTCATCGTATGTAACTCTGGATCATCATCTTCTATGATCGTACACTTCATCATCATCATCCATCATGAATCCATACCTCTCAGGTATCTTTAGTCCATACTCCTAGGTATCTTTATGATTCGATTTGTGGTACAATAGGTACAATAGTTCATCTACTGAGTTCCTCTTATTTGACTTATAGTGTTTTGTGGTTCTTGAACTTTTCAAGATCTATTATCCTCCCACTAGCCCCTTCAATGATAAACACCTTTATCTTAGAAGAAGGCGTGTTTCGCAACAAACACCTTTTGCTAAGTAGGATTATAGAGCATATACCCTAAACTTACTTTAGGATGTCCCACAAATCGATACATGTCAAATCTTGTCCCAAGCTTATCCTTCGAAACATTTTCACATAAGTTGGACAACCCCTTATCTTAACATACTTAAGATTAGGAATCCTCCCTCTCCATAACTTTTATGGAGTCTTGGGGCCGGATTTTGAGGTTACCTTTTTCGTAGATATGCAGCCATTTCTAGGACATGACCCCAGAAGGATATTGGAATGTCGGTAAAATCATTATGGATCGCACCATGTTCCAACAAGGTACGATTTTTCCTTTCAGATACATCAATCAATTATTGCGTATCAGGATGTGTCCATTATGAGAAAACCATTTGAGATGATCTAGAAACTTATTGCACAAGTATTTATTCCTTGATCTAATCAAAGAATCTTAATACTTTATCAATTTGTTTCATTTCTGAATTCTTTGAACCTTTCAAATAATTCACACTTGTATTTCAACAAATACATACATTCAACTCTTTGAATGATCATCTCATTTTCTTATACTAATTTGTTCAATATGCAAAATTATTTTCATGTAAGTCAAGTATACAAAATTTATTAAGTAATATTTCGATTCTATACAAAACATTATTATTATAAATAGAACAACAATTGTTCTTAATTATAATACCAAAGATTTCATTGTCCAACAATAAAATGGAAATAATATTTTTAACAAGAACTGGAATACAATAACAACTTATCGACTTAATAGATTTGCCGTAGGCATTGTTAAACTATAAGTTTCTATGGCTAATGTAGCAACCTTTGTTACATTTTCCACATATAGGATTACTTATATTTGTTTAGCTTTCTACTTACATTTGGTCCTTCATAAATCTATATTTATGATAACCAAAGTCGGTATCCAATACCCAAGTAGAACCTTGACTTAAAGAAAAATTTATTTCAATCATGAACAAAAATCGTACAAAACAGAAACTTCACTAAGCTTCTTTGGTTAGCCTCTGCAAGATGCTTCTCGCAGAGTTTTTCTTTCCAAAGTGTCCGGGCTTATTGCGAGGGAAGCAAACTCCTTTGCTATCCATATCGCTTTTGTTCTTATTATCCTTTGTTTTTTGCCTTTCTATTTACCTTCTTTGAATCATTCTTCTTTTCGGAAGATCCTTTGGCCCCTACCAAGAAGACTTGATCTTTCTTGGTTGGAAAGTGACTCTCAACATTTTTCAACATGTTAAGCAAATCAAATGAGTCGATATCTAGCTTGTTCATATGAAAAATTCACAACAATTGTGAAAGGAGTCCGGAGTGAGCAAGATCAAATCTTGGCTCAACTCTCCATCCATGACAAACCCGGTTGTCCTAATTGATCAATCAAATTGATTATGTTAAGAACTTTTATCTGCATTTATAGTGCCATTGGCCATTCTAGATCGGAAGAGCTCCTTAGATATCTCGATATCTATCGGGTCCTACTTTCCTCACCATCAACTACTTGATGTGCGGGGAATATAGTAGGAGCATCCATAGTTTCATCCGACGTCAAGCTCGTTACTCATGGATGCGAGTATGATGCATCGAGCCAACTTTGCATCATCTTGCCACTTTCTAAAAGTAGTAATCTCTTCCTCGAGGCATTATTCGCAACCATTGCAGGATAAGCGTATTAAGGACATAAGATAGCTTTTCACCATGAGAACTATTCTCAAATTCCTTAACCAATCCTTTAATTTGGCCCGATTAATTTAGCATCTAATATGCTTCGCAGATGATAGTAATTTAGACATTGTAAAATTTCGTAAATGAATTTGTAATTAACAACATTTTAACATACATTCTTTTATTAATTACCAAAATAAATTAGGTCTTGTTTTAAATTGGTATCTCCCACTATTTTCTTCAAACTATATTACCTCACTTATATAGTTAAGCAAAATCTAATTAAAGATTTGCTAGTGAGAATAAGGATCCCATTTCAAATGTATATAGCCTTGTGGTGACACAACAAACTATATATAAATAAATAGGTAGACAACTTTTGTCAATTACATCAACTATGTAACTCCTTTATTTTGCCTCTTAGATTATTTTGATCAAGTGGTGGTACATCCAGAATCAAAATTATCCAAGTTAAGTCCTAACCTAGCACTCCATATATTCAAAAAGAAAAATATCATCCTTGTGGTGACACAACAAAACAATATTGTTCAATTTTCTTTATAAGCATCAAATGTGATAAATTAACATCTTAAATACTTAATACTTGCCTTGTGGTGACACAACAAACTCATATTAAATATTTAATACTCTATTAATTTTATCATGCTAGAAGGCTTGACGTTCGATATTCCAAATATCTTTGAACGCTTAGGACTTAATATAAAAAAATTGAGGGGTTTGTTATTAATTTATCTCATCTGTTTATAAGCATTTGCATATATATATATAAAAACGCGTTATATTAATGAACATGCGAAGCATGTTTGCATAATATATAATATATATAGTATAAGCATGCACATATAGAATACTATATTCTACCCGGATTGATTATGGACTTTTATTCTAGTTTGGTTCACTAGAGCCACCAAGTGAACCAAAAGGTCAAACCCTAGGGGTGAAAGAATTAATATTTAAATATAACTATTACATTTAAACTAGGGCTCCATTACAAAGCGGGTCTTCAAGCGCCTTGCTCCTTGATCTCCAATTTTCAAAATTAATTCTAACTATTCCTATTACAAAACTATTTAAATAAATAGAAACCTTGATCGCCAATCGAGGGAAGTACATAGGAGGAGATAGAATTTACATTAAGAAAAATTAGAGAAGGCAGTCTGTGAGACCCCATTTAATAAAACCCATACATTCATGCATCCAACTAAAATAAAATCCAATCATATTGGTCAATAGTCCATAATCAATCCCATTTATTATCATACACATCACCATATGCATCAATAAATAACATTCATCTCATGAATAATAAACATTTAATATATATATTGATATCATTTAATGGGCAAATTTAGTTAGTATAAAATCTATTTTGAATCAAAATAAACTCCTTTATTTTAATCCAAATTTAAATCAAAATAAAACTATTTTATTTTAATTTATCCTATTTTGAATAAAATAAACTATTTTATTTTAATCAAAATCTTTAATCAAAATAAACTCCTTTATTTTAATTAATTATGGAATCCAATTCCATATATATATAAAAAAATTTAATTAAAATAAACCCTTTTATTTTAATTAATTATGGAATCAATGCCATGTAAAAAAAAAAATCTTTTATTAAAGGAAACACGAATTTTCTTTTCCTATTCACAAATAAACTCCTTTATTTTGAATAATATGAAATCATATTTCATATCTAAATAAACTCCTTTATTTAAGAAAACATGGATTCTCTTTCTATTCACAAATAAACTCTTTTATTTTGAATAATATGAAATCTTATTTCATATCTAAATAAACTACTTTATTTAAGGAAAGATGGATTTACTTCCCTATTCACAAATAAACTCCTTTATTTTAGGAAAAATAAAATCCAATTTCAACTCCAATTAGTTATCATGGAATCCAATTCCAACTCTAATTAGTTAGCATGAAATTCTAATTTTAAAATTTAAATAAAACTTTTATTTTAATATTAAAATAAACCTTTTATTTTAAGATTAAAATAAACCTTTTATTTTAATTATAAAATTATTTAAAATTAAAATAAAACTTTATATTTTAATATTAAAATAAACCTTTTATTTTAAAATTAAAATAAACTTTTATTTTAATTATATAATAATTAAAATATATATATATATATATATATATATATATATATATATATATATATATATATATATATATATATATATATATATATATATATATATATATATATTTATCCGTTCCTTCCTTATAAAAAAAAATTCCATGAATCGCCATATGATTCCATATGTAAAGGATAGTTTAATGTGAAAAAAAAAACGTTAATACATATAAAAAAAAAAAAGAAACCATATATATATATATATATATATATATATATATATATATATATATATAAGTTATTATATCTTACTCCTCATTGTTAATGGTCCGAATGAATGGAAAAAAATTGGATGAAATCGCAATCAAGTATCTTCTCAAGTAACGGAAAAAAAAAATAATGAATTTTTTTTTTTTTTTTTTAAATTTTATACAATAAAATTATGCCCAATTAAATTGTTTCTAAACACATATCAATATACATATCAAATAAAACAATTAATAATTTGCATAAAAGTTTGGCTCGATGCCTTTGTTAGGTTTGTAATATTCATGAACAGCAATCAAATTGCAAAATAATGCTAAGCGTGTAAAAAATCGAGTTTAAAAAAATTTACAAACCATATACCCGGATCACCCTTTATGCATAATTATTAATTAAACGAAAAGATAAAGAATAAAATCATACCTTGAAGATCGAGCTTCCTCGTGTACAAGTTCACCTCCAAATCCTTTTCGCTTTCAATCTTGAATCCACCGGGTTTGGTTCCTTCCTTTGATCAACGTTAGCCACCCAAATGTTTGGCCTCTAGAGGTGATCCACCAAGGAAGAAGAAAATTCAAGAAGAAGGGGTGTTTATGGCTCAAACCCTAGTTTTTTCTATCTCTATAGAAAAGGTACTCTCCAACAAATTGGAATTATGTCGTATGTTGAAAAGTCATACAACCCCATCACCCATAATAAGACTCCTCTTATTTATAGATGTGGGCAACCCATCTTAACAATTAAGGAATTGAGTTTTATTTAATTAATTAAATTCTTTTAATTAATTAAGCTCCCTAATCTTATTAGGGATAATTAATTAAACTCCTTTAACTAATTTTCCTTCCTAATCCAATTAGGAATAAATGAGAGTACTTATATTAAATTAATTCCTAAACTCTTTTAGAAATTAAAATAATAATAATTGTAATAATATTAATAAGACTCCTCTTATTAATTTATATTTAATATTTCTAAAATATTAAATAATAAATATTAAGCTATTTAATTTATTCTATCACCATAGATTAAATTAAATATACATAATATATTATTACGATTATGCCATTAACTTCTTAAATAATTATTCTTCCTTTTATGGTGTGACCCTTTAGGTTCTCCATATTAAATAGGTTGTGAATAAATCAATTAGAACAATTCTAATCTTATTTAAATAAATAAATTAAATAATTAATTTATTTAAATAAATAATATTTATTCTACAATAGGATAAGCCTCCCTAGCGATCAACGACTTTCCAGATAATATAGATTTCAACATTAATCATTAAAGAACCTTTGAGTAAATAGTTACCGCATAATTCAATCCTTCCACCATACAATGTCCCAATTAAATATAAGACATGGAATTACTTGTCAAGTCTTATTTTATTTAATTATATGTATTTCGATCCTTAAATGCACAACTCAAATAATGCAAATTAGAAACTCCTTTCTAATTTCATTACGCCTTTGCCAAGGACTCTTTGGGTTGTCATTTATCGAATCACATAGGATATTCTCTTCTTTTATTAGAAGTGGTAGATTCTTTATTGATCATACATTATCTCCATGTATAACTTATTATACCCAAGCATACCCTTTGATATACCCTAAGGGTCTTAAGGAATAAGTCAAAGTATAACTCATCATACACAAGATACTATGATGATCTCAAGTCCAAGGATCACTTGTACTACTATCACTACAGAATTCCTATTGACAGCAGCAATAAAACTCCATTAGGTATTCCTTAGCGAGCCACGCTCGGTGAACTTATTCTCTAATAAGCACCTACATACTTGCTTTTAGTGTCTCCACACAAATGATCATGAGATCAATCATCCTCATCCAATGAGCAAGCAACGATGTACCAATCTATCCGGATTCACTAATCCCCAATTTAGTAATCCAATGATTGAGAACTATTTTAGTTTTAAGCTTTCTAAGAATTTAGATCTCATTAGAATGATCATCATCATTATTCTAAAAGCATTGCTTAAAACTATGGGTTTATCACATATTATAAAACAAACATCATGTAGATAATTAAAAGCCTTTAATAAATTAATACTTTTTATTAATAAATGAATAAGATTGTTACAAAGTATATGCTTTATCATCAAACATGATTGGCTTGTATGCATACTACTTTCAAATAGTACCTATCAGTTTACTATCACACAAATATGGCGTCCTCTACGGAGAGTCTGGCTTCGGTGCATTCCACAAAAGTAGTCACCAGATAAAGGCTCGGGTACAAACTTCTACAGTTGAATTTTAACTCCTGAAGTTCAATAGGGCCCATGAGATTTTAGAAATGGGTTTTGTACCGGGTTCAAAGTTGATACAAAATTCAATATCACACTTTGGGAGTAAGCCAAGAAATTCTTCAGGAAATACATCAGGAAAATTTACTAACAATAGAAATATCATTCAAATCTGACATATTTTTGTTCAAGTCCATCACATGGGCTAAGAAAACTTAACATCCGTTTTTCAATAAACGAATGACTTTATGGCTTGATATGAAAGTGTTTGACTTCAATGGTTTGGTTGTTTGAATTCGAATAACAGGTTGCTTAGGAATATGAAAACTAACAACCTTACGAAAGCAATCAATTTTGGCATGATGAGTAGTTAATCAATCAATCCCCAAAATCACATCAAAAGCAAGTATCTTTAAAGAAATAAGGTCAACAGGTAATGTGATGGTGCCAACTTGGATCAAACAAGATTTATAAACAGTGGATGTAACGAAAGTTTCTCATAACGAAGTTTCAACAGATAAGTCAAAGTCTAATTTTCTCTAGAGTCAAGTTTAAACATTGAGTATAAGTAGGAGAGATAAATGAATGGGTTGAACCGGTATCTAATAAGGTATAAACTTCGTAAGAATTTATAATTAACTAACCCGTGCTAACTTTGTTCGGGTTCTTCGCATTTCGACCCGAATAAAAACGCTCTTTCGAGGCCGATTGACTTTGACTTTTACGGGATGACCTTTTAAGTCACCATCCCCGCTGGACTGGGTTTCGCTACCGTACAATCTCGAGCGATATGACCTTCTTTTCTACAATTGTAACATACCTTGGAAGGTTGTGAACAATTTGGACTTATGTGTCCTCTTCTCCGTGATCAGAAAGCATCTAAGCTGGCGGTCTTTCTCCTCCCTCTAAAATTCGTTCTTTGGTGTTGGTGCCGACGCGTCTTCCGTCATTGTTAAATCTTCTCTTTTTGAAATTTCCACTTGAATTATTTCTTCTATTATCTTGACCATGATTACCACTGAAGTGGTTACCATTTCTGGCATGATAATTTCCTCCACGATGGTTATCATTGTTCCGATGACCATAGCCACTGGTACGATTATCATTGAGTTTTTGGTCATTATTCTTCAGTTGAGCCGACTCATCATCGCGCTCCAATAACTGAGCCCTATTCACAACATTTGAATATAAACAAAGTTTGTGAGAAATGAGGTATTGACGTATTTTGGGTTTCAAACCTCGCAGAAACATTCGTTTCATTCTCTCCTCATTATCAACCAAATGGGATGCAAATCGGGACAACTCGGCAAACTTAGCTTCGTACTGCGATACATTCATATTGTTTTGCTCCAGTTTGATGAACTCTACCTCCTTCATGTGATGAATACGTTCGGGAAAGTACTTGTCGTTGAACAATTCTTGGAACTTCTCCCAAGATATCTTTCAGCATGCGGTGAAAGTACGCTTAAACGCTTCTTAATTTCCACCAATAATCTGCCTCTCCTCGTAACATAAAAGTGGCGAAAGGAACCTTTTGCTCCTCTGAGCATCCCAAGACATCAAATATCTTAGTGATCTACTTTATCCACGTCTCTCTGCCAGTAAGTGGTTACGGCTTTCCCAAGAACTCAAGCGGCCCTAACTCCTTGAACTGCTTAGCGGTGACCATCCGTGAGTTCCCAGTGTTTCCACCTGCATTTTTAACAGTAGTCTTTCTCGTTTGGTTTTGCATGAATTCTAGAAAGTTCCTAAACATACCATCGTTCTTCATCTGTTTAGTGGTGTTGTTCACAGAAGGAACATTGCCAGCCTGTTGCACGTTCTCCTCATTGGTGAGCAAAGGTGTCTCCACGGTCTCATTTACTCCACTGTTAACATTCTCATTCGACATTCTTAAATACTGCCATAAAACAAGGGTTAATTAAACAAATTAACAAATCACATAATACCCCTATATTATGACCGATCAACAATTAAGCTTAGGTAAGACACACTAGCGAAGGATTTACTCGTCTCTCCCCTCCTAGTTCTATTCCCCGATCTCCGCCAGAGATCATATCCCTAAGCTCTAATACCAACTGTGACACCCCCAAAATAGGTCCAATCCAACCAACCTATTCTGAGTCGCCAAATACATGGTACAGAAACAACTACAACTTCATTAATACAATTGTCGTGCAAAATACCACAACACATAAACTCTGAGTTTAAATACAAATATTATCTTCTTAGACAATATCCACACTCAAATAAGTCCTCATTACAATTATTGATACACTATTTTACAAAATAGTGAGGACTACTAAAACAACTATCTTGAACCATCACTCCACACCCCAACTAGTTCCCGCTATATTCTCGTCTCCTGAGAAGAAAAATGGAACAAAAAGGAAAAGGGTGAGCTCAACTAGCCCAGTTAAGAATATTATGGCTAAGATAATATACAACAAATTATCCTTAGTCTTCAATAGGGAAAAATCTAATAGAATACAATAGACAAAAAGTTTTAGATCAACAACTGCAGCGGAAACAACAATTCATTAGAAGAGTTAAGTAGAGAATGAAATCTACTATCATCTATGAATTTAAAAGTCCATCATCGATATTTTATCCCTGTAACATCAATCAATATACATCTTGAATCAAATAGTCATCTTTGCACTACAGGCCAAAGATATTCATCAGTTGGTCATGTTCATCTCAACACCTATTCATCCTTGCTGTGGGCCAAAGATATTCATCGGTTGGTCATGTTCATCTAAACACTGCTTTATCTTTTGCACTACGGGCCAAAGATATTCATCAGAAAATCATTCATCTTTGCACTACAGACCAAAGATATTCAGTTATATCATCATTTAGGACTGATGATAATGAAAAATATTTTAAAGAAAACGAATCCAATGAAACAAAAGAACAAATATTAAGGATTCGTACTTTAAACAATCCAAGTTCAAAAATACTTCATAAATAATCAGAGTGGAGTAAAATTCAAGAATGAAGACCAAAACATAGATACAATCAAAGATAGGAATCATAACAGACAATCTTGGACACAGAAAAGAGAATTTAATTTTTCTGTGAATAGTGTCGTATTTGTGAATAGTGTCGTATACGTGAATAGTGCCGTATACATGAATAGTAACTCCGACACTAAAAGATAAAAATTTCAAAAAAAAATATCATCATGCTTCGTGAATAGTACTCGTGAATAGTAACTCGTGAATAGTAACTCGTGAATAGTAACTCGTGAATAGTAACTCGTGAATAGTAACCCCAACATGAAAAAGTTCCAAATTTGATAAAACGTTCAACCGATATTTTGGCATAATGATATTGAAGAAATAATATCATTTTCGAATAAAATAACATTCCTTACCTCAGAAAGAATAGTACTTTGACTGGAATACTGGATATAGTGCTAAAAGAACTTGTACCGTATAGCAACACTCAAAGTACTAAAATACTCACAAGAATACGCTCGATATTATAGAGAGAGAAAGAGAGAGAAATCTTTAGTTTCTGGTGTGATTTTCAATTCTAACCTAAGCACCCTATTTATAGAAAAATGCTTAGAACACCAAAGCAGAAAATTTAATATAATATATATATATATATATATATATATATATATATTAAATTTTCCTATGCACACCAGCTGAATTCAGACATCAACCACCCACTCAAAAAAAATAAGAAAAACTTTGTTCATAAATAAAATATTTAAACTTCCAAAAATCAATTATTTTAGAACTTCGGAACTTCAATAATTAATAATAAATAGCCCTTTTATCAGAAAATTCGAATCTCATGATTTTTTTATAGGAAATTCAATTCTCTACAACTTTGTAGAAGAAAGTGTTTCCAAATTCTAAATAAAAATTGACCGAAATCCACATACGGACGATTTTACAAGCTATAATCAAATTTCAGTCAAGAAATGGGGTCCACCGACACACAAAACATGTGTTAATAATTAATGCAACAAAAATACTCTTCCTCCTCATATACTCATATATCACACATTCATTGTAAAAATATCATCATTATTATATTATAATAATATAATAAAATATTATTTTATCAGAAAAGATAAAATATCAATTTTTAACAATTGTCACATTAAAAATTTTCTCCATCTATATCCACATAAAATCAATATTTTCCTCATCATATAAATCAATAATTAATTATTCACAAATAATATTACGTAATCACAATCATCGACAACCGTGCCATTCCCAGAAAGAGGGGCTTTTCAATAAGAATTTCTCTTCTTGGCAAGAATTGATTAGGTGATGAAACCTCTCCTTAGAGCGAGTAACTTTCTAGACATTGCCAATAATGTTATCTAATAATATTATTCAGATAATATGAATTATTGCTTCGATAATGGAAAATCTTGTGTAGTGACAATTATTGAAACAACAATAATATAAAATATCAATGCAAAGAATTATTGAATCAATAAAATAAAATCTTGAATAGTAATTGCTGTAACAATTATTGAGTAAGTAGTGCTTCTTACGTAAGAATCAATAATTGGTGCAATACCGCAGTAATACTTCAGCATAACAACGCGTACATCGTGTTTTAACCATCTGGGTATTCCAACAGATAATCTGTAATAACTACACCGTTATTTATAAACAACTTCATACTTGCTGCGTTTTCTTCATCTAATGCTTTTCAGTTATGGGGCTCACACAAGGTCAATTTATCGTCGTAAGAATATTTCCCGATAGCAAGAATATTCCACGACCAAACGAATATTCTCTGACAACAATGAGTATTTTATAACCACTAGCTTATTTGAAATATTTGCGCATTTTACCCATAACTAACCACATTAATCAAATCAACCCTTACTATTTCAAAATGATAAATAAGAGGAAATTAAATTTCGTTTATTAATAACTTGGGGTCTTACACCTGTACGTATAATACATATTAATGCTCCTATATCACCTTGATAATCAACATAATGAAATTTATTTAAGGTCAAACTAGCTAACTCGATCACGCTAGCAGTTTTCTGGAAAACCCAAAAAACTCAAGAACACCATTTCTGACAATATTTGACCAAACCATGAACACTGACTGTCAGTGTTCTTGGCCCTCAAGAACACCAACAACGACAGAAAGTGTCGCTAAAGCCTTTAGCGATGGATTTAATTAATTTAATTTCCTAAATTCTGAAAAATAAATTAAAATAGAAATAAATTCCTAAAAATTACAAAATCAGTTTTAAAAATTATTTTAAATTATGAAAAATAACTTTTAATTATTTTAGATATTTTTCATTAATATTTATAATTATTTGAATATTAATGATATTTAATTTATTTAATTATTGTATTAAATAAATTGAGAAAAATGATTTCAATATTATAAAAATTATTTTAAATAAGAAAAAGTGTTTAAAAATATCTTTGAGTTATAAATATAAATTTTAATATTTTGTGATGAATTTCATTAATTAATTAATATTAATGGTAATTAAAGGTGTTTAATAAATTTATTAAATAAATTATAAAAAATAGAATTAATGATTTAAAATGATTTAAAGATTATAAAATATTTTAAGTTATAAAATATAACTTTTGATATTTTGTCATGAAAAATATTAATTATTTAATATTATTGATATTAGATTTATTTAAAAATTATATTAAAAAATTAGTTTAAAAATGATTTTAATATTAAAAAATCATTTTAAATGAAAATAAATAGTTTAAAAATATTTTAAGTTATAAAATATAACTTTTAATATTTAAAGGTAAATTTCATTAATTAATTACTATTAATGATATTAGAATTATTTAATAATCATATTGAATAAATTAGTTTAAAATAATTTTAATCATTTAAAATGAAAATAAAGTGTTTAAAGATATTTTAAGTTATAAAATATAACTTTCAATATTTAAAGGATAATTTCATTAATAATTTAATATTAATGATATTAATTTAATATTAGATGATATTGGATTTATTTAATAATTATATTAAATAAATAGTTTAAAAATGGTTTTACTTATTTAAAAATTATTTAAAAGGAAATAAATGAATTAAAAATATTTTAAGTTATGATTAAGGACTTTTAATATTTTGATAAGTAATACATTAATACTTTAATATTAATGATAATTATTTAAAATGATTTTAAATGTTTTAAAAATCATTTAAGGGTAATATTAATAATTCCAAAGTATTTTGAGTTATTATAACTAACTTTAATATTTTGGCAATGATTTCATTAATAATTTAATATTAATTAAATGTTAATGATAATAGAATTGTTTAATATTTAAATCATTTAATTATGATTCCGGTGTTTGAAAATTCATAATTTATTATAATAAATGTTTAAAAATTATTATAAGTCATTTAAAAATAATATGACCGATACTTACAGATATTGAACTATAGGATAGAGTCTTAGACTCGATAAATACGCGATAAAGCTGTTGGTACACCGACATGTTTCAAAAATTGATCTGGACTTAGATAATTTGATTAGATATGTGTTTATTTGTGATTCAATAGTTGTGGAACATATGTGACAATGTGATTAGGTTATGTGCTGACTGTAATAAGCAGTGCTATGTGTTATAGTATGTTATTCTAATCGATCAAATGATCTTATTACTGATAAGTGTTATATAAAGATAGAACTAAGTTACGAACAGTAAGCAGCACATCAGGCAAGTATCTTACCTTTGCATTTCCTTTATGCAATGGACATGGGTAAGAAGTTTCAGAATTATATTATTATGCTATATTATTAACCCTATTGTGATATATTCTATATCCGATCATTGTTTATCAACATGTTAGTATATAGTAATTTATATATATATTTTGTTCGTTAATTTCTATATATGGTTATACAAGTGCCCCACTTGGATAATCATTGTATTTAATCACATGTTGATATATATATATATATATATATATATATATATATATATATATATATATATATTCGATCTAAGCTATTTGATCAGCTAGACACAAATTTTGAAATGTCGTTGAATATGATAAAACCTTTTTGTATCCAATCAAATTGTTTTGGTTCGGATTCTAGACTATGTATGAACATCCCGATCACGAGAAAATTTTTATGCGCCAAGGCGGACAAAGGATGAACGATAATATCGTTCTAGCAATGTAGTATTGATCAATACAAGGCACATTAGACAGATCACCCTCGTGCTTGTAAGTTATAACGGTTTGCAGATGAAGTTCTGTTAAACCTTAGTGAAAACTAAAAACAATGTTCATAATATGTCGACTAATACCTATATATATAGTCAATACGTAGTTTCAAAAATTTGAAATAGAATTATTATGTTATTATTATCGGTTTAGTTTACTTCACAAATATAAATTCGTTGTAGAAGTGATGTACAAAGAAAACATTTATTTCTTTCAGCTAATTATATTTCTAATTGTTATTACTTGCGTTGGGCACTCAAATGCTCATCCTTGCTTAATTTAAATGTTTTCATTTAAGCGTGATCAACACCAAGGTTTAGATAAGAACAAGTGAAAAGGAAAGCAACCTGAATATGTGTAATGGTATCTTTGTAATAGTTAGACAAGATAAGGCAATGATATATATTATCTAACATGTAAGGAATTATAGTAAAGGTTGCGTACTTGGGATTAGACTCTGATAAATGTAAATTAAATTTGATTTTTATATTATTGTTATTATTATTAGTATTATTCCACTCATAGAAATGGTATTGTGAAGCACCAAGTTCGGGTTGTAAGTACCTGAATTTGGGGGCGTCACAGAATATTGTTGGGCAAAATCAATACGCGCAAAACACGCAAGTGTACGTGATCAACAAGTAATATAGTAGTGAATAAAGTATCGCTCCCACGAAGACAAATTATCAAAGATTTTAACTTCACAATTATCAATTTTCTATTAATCCTAATTCTATTAAACTATTCAATTCAATGGTTTTAAAACTATAAAAACTAAATTAATAAATAGGTAAACTACCACAAAAACAACCGCTAATATCAAAATCCAGAATTTCAAATAATTAATGGAGAATTAGACTTAAGATTTCACCCTGAACTTCACTCTGATTTGTAAACCTTTATTCAAACTCAATTTAATAACCCAGTTTATTAATCAAAAACACGAAAGTAATACTAGCCACCTCTCGATGCACTAATACCGTATTAACGTCAATCCACGATTAAGATAGAAATCTGTTAAACACCTAAATCAACCAACTCACTATATCTCTATGTGAAGCTGCAATTAAAGAAGGTTTAAGCTTAAGCTCTCTATCCGATCACATGTGATGTCAAGCGTATCTCTACCTTAACAATAATCAAAAATCTGCTATTGACAAAATTCATGACACATGCTATAGGTCAAGCGTATCTGTGTGTTGTATGATTGTTGTATATCAAAGTAATATCAAGCTCCCCTCCTTATTCTGGCCGAAGTCCCCTCATATAAAGTCTAGGCGCCTAACACAGTCCCAAAAATTGTGCACCCGTGAGACATCAAACCAAAACAGGACACTTGAGAAGGACCCCCCCCCTACGGGTATTGACTTAAAAAGGCCCTCACCAAAGAAGTTAGCTCTTCCGCTAAAGGATTTTTTCGCTTTCATGCGTTTTTCCACTTTTGCTCCAAAACTCCGCCATTCTTCACCTCTTGCATCCATGACCACCCTACACATAAATTAACACGAAACAAGTGAAAACGAACACAAAACACGAAGATAACTATGAATTTAAACTTGAAATGAATATTGATTCGTGTATATAAAATTCACTTATCAAAATCCCCCAAACTTTTAAACCGTGCTAGTCCTCGAGCACAAAACAAACTACATGATATGCAATGCAATGAAATGCAATAACATTCTAAATGCCTAAAAATCCAATAATATTGCATAAACTAACTTATCCCATCGGCCTCAGAGAAAACAAGCAACTTTACAATATAAATTACCAAAACCAATCCACACTTACGTATTAATTCTCAAATCTTGAACAATTATCACTGGTATAGCGTGCGTGTGTGATCAACATCTAAGATAACTGATACGGACCCAAATTCAATACATAAACAACTTCTTAGAAGGAATCAAACAGTGCAAACTTAAAAATCTTAAAAATAGGCACAACTCAACTAAAATTAAACAAAACCGAATTCAAGGGTACATGCAGGATACTTATACTTTCTTCTCTCCTTTTTTCTTTTTTTTACACGAGGGCTTTTTGCTCTTTTCCCGTCATTATTTCCCTTTTCTTTTTCTTTTGATAGATGGTTAGTGAGTGCGTTTTACGCTCCATCTCACACTTGTGTTTATGGGGAGTGTTTCTCCTCAACCCACCACAAGACTCAACATGTTTCATTCTTTTTTTTCTTTTTTCTTTTTTTTTTCAAAGCTTATATACTTCACATATATTCCCCCAAACTTAGGTTCTTGCCTAATTTAAGCCTTCACTGCCTATCCTTGTCATTTTCTGGTTCAATATAGCATTATCCTTTAGACACTATTTATGTATCAATTTGAACTGATCGGTCAACAAAGATGTTATTAGTGCTAAACTTTTTATAACAGTTTCAAACAAGTCCAAGAATCGATTCATAACAGAAATTATATCACAGTTCTAATAATCCATACTATATTGGTTAACTTGTTCACAATCTCATCATTGGCCCACGAATAACATGAAAAATGCGACACTGTTGGACATATGCAAACACACTATTAAACAAAATTTTATTATTATTATTATTTATTAAATAACATTTATGACAACAATGCAAAATCCTAACTACTATGAAAATACCTAATCTATAATGCAAAACTAGATATGAAAACAAAAATAACAAAATGCATGCAATTAAACAAATAAATCCCCCAAACTTAAATAAGACAATGCCCTCAGTGGATAAAAATTAAGTGCATGAGGACTTCCCTGGAATCGTCTAAGTCTGGGGAGGTGGTTGGTGCTCTTCTTCATCGGAATCACTTGGAGGAAATCGAGGTAATGGTCCGGGTTGTTGATATGGAAATTGAGTCGCAAGGTTGAAACTTTGGAGTGTTGTGTTTATTGAGGTGAAAGATGCGTTCATGGCATCAAACATGTGATCTTGGCGCATCGCCAATCGCCGCATTTCCCGATGTGCTGCCCTATTGTACGCATTCATCTGATTTTGGAACTCAAGGAACTGAGGACTAGATATTGCCTCGATCTGCGGTACCTGCTCGATTCCTTGATCTTCCATCACTTCATCCTCATCCCCTGAGGTATCTTCGGCATCGACTTCATCTTCCAACGCCGATGGAAAAAAAAACCCAAACCTCGTGGATGTGACTCTCCTCCTGCCCAAACTGAATACCGCACAATCATTTTGGAATCAAGCAAAGCGAGCGGCATTTGAGTGGGCTCATCATCAGAATATCTCACCCCGGTGTTGTGGCATAACGCACATATAAGTGATGGGTGTGGCAAACCGCTCGAAAAATTTCCACGTAAGCACCGGCGGATTGAGAAATTGATAATGGCCCCGACATCAATAATGAAATCTTGCACAATGGC
This sequence comes from Panax quinquefolius, assembly GCA_020205615.1. Lineage (NCBI taxonomy): Eukaryota > Viridiplantae > Streptophyta > Magnoliopsida > Apiales > Araliaceae > Panax > Panax quinquefolius. The sequence continues at coordinate 19,591,671 of CM035170.1, read as the reverse complement.
GTATAACAGTAACGCCTTCTCTTTTGTGACGTCCGAAGTGTGTTGGGACGGAAGCAATTTTGCGCATAAGAATGCGAACCATATTTTTCCATACCGGCTAAGGTCCTTGCTATTGAACACCGTTCCTCCCTTTCTACCTTTGATCTAAGATGTCCCCCGCTTTGTCATATTTGTAATAACCTCCTCATAGTCAGGGTCAGAATCCCTCAATTGTGCATACTGACAATATCGTGGCACCCGCAACTGATAGTAAGCATTAATGGCATCGTCACTGAACGGAACCATGCGACCCCACACAAACAATTTGAAAGGAGCTTTGTCTTCGGCATTTGCATAAAATTCCTTGACAATGTTGACAATGGCGGGTATCGGATGTTCAGTGAAGTGAAGCCACCCCTTTTGGTAAATTTGAGACATTATCTCCCCATTATTCCCTTCGGGGGCCAATCCCCGCTCTGGCGAAAGTGCTTTAGTTAGCATGTACTCATACCGCTCATACCAGTCGGCGGTGGCGGCACTCATAAATTTTCTGTGATCGTAAGTTCATGGTGGTTGAGCGGAGCTTGAACTCTCCCCCATTAGCATTTGGATGTCGGTTGAGAAGCCATTGAATTTCAGCTGTTAACACTTGCTAGCAAACACTACCTTCCCTAAAACTTGGTTCAGTCAGTTTGTCAAACACTTGGTGTGAACAACCCGTTCTTCCCCCAAACTTAGGTTATTTCTATGGAATTCAGTAGACAAAAGATGAAATCTTGACACGAACTCAACTTACTCTCAAGTGTGCTATGTGTTTCCCAATTTCTTGAAGAATTCGAGTTTAGTGGTGATGAAATTGGGAAGTCTGGGGTAGGGTTTATATAGTAGTGATGAATGAGAGAGGAAGTGGTGTACTTGAATGTGGGAGGTAATGGAATTCGTGGGGTAGAAAGTAGGTGCAATGGATTTAGGTAGTGGGTAGTAGTGGGTTGGTATGGAGGCTAGGTAGTGTGGTTGAGGGAGAATGGGAGCAAGAGAGGGAATAGGCGTGTGTGTGGGGAAATAAGGAAGGGACGTGCGTTTAAGATGAGCGTGTCTGCCTAGAATTAAGGACCCCCGCCCCGGCGGGGGGTGCCACTGACTTCGACTTTTTTGCTTCAAAAAGTGCAGATCAAAACTCTTCAATTTTGCTTATTTTCTTACCTGTTGTTGCTCTTACTCACTTTGGACCCCTCCTGCAACCATAAACATGCCATATGTTAGATTAATTATGACTTGGAGTTTCATTGAGATTTTTAGAAAAAGTTTTACTTGATAAGACCTAACAACTGCTTACTAAAAACTACATCCTAACCATTAAACATGAACTATGAAAAATAAAGAAAAGTTGGGTTGCCTCCCAATTAACGCTTGATTTTAAGTCGTTCAGCCTGACTACTCCCTATTTTACTGTGTATCGGCGAGGGTAATGTCATTGGCATCCCAGTTTGACTCTCTACCCTAATAATGATTTATCCGTTGACCATTGACCTTGAACGTCTCTATTGGATTATGACTGTAGAGTTCAACGATGCCATGAGGAAATTCTCGTTTTATAGTGAATGGTCACGACCATCTCGACTTAAGCTTTTGTGGGAACAATCGCAGCCGTGAGTTGAACAAGAGGACTGATTGACCCGGCTCGAATGTTCGTTGCACAATTTTCTAGTCGTGCCATCTTTTAACCTTTTCTTTGTTTAGCTTGGCGTTCTTGTAGGCTTGGAGTCAAAATTCGTCGAGCTCATTTAGTTGGAGTAGCCTCTTTTCTCCTACAACGGCTTGATCAAAATTCAATTTCTGTATGTCCCAGTAAGCCTTGTGATGTAGCTCCACCGGTAAGTGACATGCTTTTCCGTACAAGAGTTGATAAGGTGACATCCCGATTGGTGTTTTGTATGCAGTCTGGTATGCCCATAATGCGTCATCCAACCGAAGTGACCAATCTTTCTGACTCGGATTGACGACTTTCTCTAATATCTTCTTAACTTCTCTGTTTGAGACCTCAGCCTGTCCATTTGTTTGAGGGTGATACGTTGTAGCCACCTTGTGGTTGACCCCATACTTAGCCAAAAGAGCTGTAAATGACTTATTGCAGAAGTGACTACCTTCATCACTGATTATTGCTCTTGGTGTGCCAAACCTCGTGAAAATGTTTTTCTATAGGAATTTGAGGACCACCTTGGCATCGTTAGATGGTAGTGCTGCAGCTTCAACCCATTTCGAGACGTAATCCACCGCGAGTAGAATATACTGATTGCTCAAAGACGACGGGAATGGCCCCATAAAATCGATGCCCCATACATCAAAGATTTCCATATCAAGAATTGTTTGTAGGGGCATCTCATTTCGTTTAGATATGTTTCCCACCCTTTGGCATCGATCGCATGTTTTCACAAACTGGTGGGCGTCTTTGAACAATGTTGGCCAATAAAACCCGGATTGAGGCACTTTTGTCGCGATGTGCTCACTCCCATAATGTCTACCATATGCTGATGAGTGGCATTCTTGCAGTATGTTGTGCACTTCACTGTAGGGGATACATTTACGAATCATCTTATCGGCGCACTATTTGAATAGATAAGGCACATCCCGCATATACCACTTGACGTCATGAAGAAAATTCTTTTTCTATTGTCGTGTAAGATCAGGTGGAAGCACTTTGCTAACCACAAAATTTGCGAAGTTTGTGTACCACGAAAATTCTGCATATAACCCAAATAGTTGCTCATCTGGGAATGACTCGTTGACTGCGCATCTATCTTCATCCTTTTTCTCCAGATTTTCCAGCCTTGATAAATGATCAGCAACTTGATTCGCCGTCCCCTTTCTATCTTTAATTTCTAAATCAAACTCTTGAAGTAGGAGAATCCATCGGATAAGGCGTGGCTTAGCATCTTTTTTCGCTATTAGGTACCGAATCGCCGAATGGTCCGTGTAGACTATTACCTTAGTCCCGATCAAGTATTCCCGAAATTTGTCGAACGCGTACACCACTGCAAGCAATTCCTTTTTCGTGGTAGTGTAATTCATTTGAGTCTCTGTGAGTGATTTGCTTGCATAGTATATGGCGTGAAACACCTTATCTCTTCTTTATCCCAAAACAGCCCCAACCGCATAGTCGCTCGCATCACACATAAGCTCAAATGGCATTTTCCAGTCCTGGTGTGACTATCACGGGGGCTGTAGTTAATTTCTTCTTCAATAGGTCAAATGCGGACTTGCATTCTGCAGTAAAGCTGAAAGTAGCATCCTTCTCTAAAAGACTGCAAAGAGGTTTTGCAATCTTAGAGAAGTCTTTTATGAACCTCCTGTAGAACCCAGCATGCCCCAGAAAACTTCTAATACCCTTAACTGAGCTCGGTGGAGATAATTTCTCGATCGTATCTAACTTTGCCTTGTCCACCTCCAATCCTTGAGCCGACACCTTATGGCCCAAAATTATGCCCTCTTCAACCATGAAGTGGCATTTTTCCCAATTGAGTATGAGGTTTGTATCCTTACATCATTTGCAAAACCATGACAAGATTCTCAGTAAGTATCAAAATTGTCTCCATAGACCGAGAAATCGTACATGAAGACTTCAACATTCTTCTCCACCATATCTGAAAAATAGCCATCATACATCGTTGGAAAGTTACTGGTGCGTTGCATAGAACGAATGACATCCTCCTGAATGCAAATGTGCCATAAGGGCATATAAATGTTGTATTTTCTTGATCCTCAGGAGCGATGGCGATCTGATTATAGCTCGAGTATCCATCCAATAAACAGTAAAACTCATGTCCCACTAACGTGTCTAACATTTGATCGATAAATGGTAGTGGGAAATGATCTTTTCGGGTTGCCTTATTCAATCTCCTATAATCGATGCAGACCCTCCAACCTGTCACTGTCCTTGTTGGAATTAACTCGTTGTCCTCATTCTGTATCACCGTCATTCCCCCTTTTTCTGGCACACAATGAACCGGACTAACCCATTTACTGTCGAAAATTGGATATATGATACCGACATCCAATAATTTCAGAATTTCCTTCTTGACCACTTCCTTCATGATTGGGTTAAGTCGACGTTGATTCTCCACCGATGGTCTTGCATCATCCTCCATCAGAATCTTGTGCATGTAAAATGATGGGCTAATTCCCTTTATATCCGCAATTGTCCATCCAATCGCTGATTTGTGATCCCTAAGCACCCTCAACAACTTTTCTTCCTATAATTTGTTAAGTGCAGCAGAAATAATTACAGGTAAAGAATTTGAATTGCCTAAATACGCATACCTGAGATGTTTAGGGAGTGGCTTATGTTCCAATGTTGGTGGCTCCTCCAATGACGGTTTCAATTTTTTTCAACTGTCTCCTCAATGTGTAGAGGTTCAAACGGTGCTCTGAATCGGCTAACTCGTGGCAACGAGTCTAACATCTGTAATAAGTCCACAAATTCTGGGTCGTCTTTTTCTTCATCCCCCAATAAAGTTGTTTCTAACGGATCGTTGATCAAACTCTTGCTCATATCTTCGCTGGTAATTTGCTCAATTAAATCCATTCGAAAACACTCTTCCTCGTCCGTAGGGTATTTCATGGCCTTGAACACATTAAATTTTATTTCTTGGTCTTGGACCCTCATAGTAAGTTCTCCTTTTTGCACGTCTATGAGTGTCCTTCATGTGGCCAAGAAAGGTCTCCCTAGGATGATCGGGATGTTCTTATCTTCATCGAAATCCAGAATGATAAAGTCCGCAGGGAATATAAACTTATCCACTTTAACCAGAATGTCCTCTACAATGCCTCTCGGATATGTTACTGACTTATCCACCAACTGCAATGAAATATTTGTAGGCTTTGGCGCGGGCAAACCCAATTCTGAGTATACTGACAATGGCATCAGGTTTATACTCGCCCCCAAATCACATAAACATTTGTTAAACGACATTTTCCCGATCGTGCACGGGATAGTAAAGCTCCCCGGGTCTTTGAGTTTTGGTGTTAGCTTTTTCTGTAACACCGCACTACACTCCTCTGTTAGTGCCACTGTTTCAAAATCTTCCCATTTCTTTTTCCTCGACAGAATTCCTTTCATAAACTTCGCATAACTAGGCATTTGCTCTAGGGCCTCTGCGAATGGGATGTTAATCTGGAGTTTCTTGAACACGTCTAAAAACTTTGCAAACTGCTTATCTGATTTCTATTTTTGGACCCTCTGCTAATACGACGGTGGAGGAAAAACAATCGGCTCATCGTTTAACTTTATTTCCTTATTTTTGTTACGCTCCACCACGTTACTGTCATTAACTTTTTCCTCTGGTGTTGCTGAATTTTCTGCACAATTACTCCCGAGATGTTTTCCACTTCTCAACATAATAGCTTTACATTGCTCATGATTACCCTTCGGATTTCTCTCGGTGTCGCTAGGTAATGTTCCTTTTGGTCTATTATTCAATGCCAACGCAATTTGACCTATCTGATTCTTTATATTTTTGATAGCCATAGCTTGATTCTTCATAGCCAAATCATTGCTAGCCATGTATTTTGCCCAAATTTCCTCGACATCGGATTTCCTTTCCTATTGTTGAAATGGTTGTGGGTGACTCTGAAAACCAGGGGGATATGATGGTCATGGAGCATGAGTTTGCTGGTTATTACTCCACGAGAAATTTGGGTGGTTCCTATTCCCCTGATTATAGGTGTTTTGGTATGTATTCTGCGAAATTCTGTTGTAGTTACCTATGAACTAGACGGATGCTGGATTAATTGCGCATTGATCTATAGGATGATCACCAGCACAAAATTCACATACTACCACAACCTGCTGAACTCGAGCCCCTGTCATAGTATTAACCTTATCATTCATAGTATCAAACTTCTTGGACAGTGCAGAATTCTGTGCTTGTATAGCTGACACCCCATCTAATTCAAGGATCCCAGCCACCTTTGCATGTGTCATTCTTGCTGTAGGCCACTAGTAGTTATTTTCCACCATTGTTTCGATCAAATTATAGGCATCCTCGTAACTCTTAGCCATGAATGCACCGTCCGATGCCGCATCAATACTGGTTCTGACATTCCCATTTAGCCCGTTATAAAAGGTGTTCATTTGTAACCACTTGGGAAATCCATGATGTGGGCACTTTCTATGTAATTCCTTGTATCTCTCACATGCCTCATATAGTGACTCCCCATTCTACTGCTCAAACATCGTAATGTCATTCCTCATTTTAGCAGTCTTCGCCGGTGGGAAAAATTTGGCAAGAAATTTTTGAGCCAAGTCTTCCCACGTAGTGATCGATCCCGATGGTAGAGAATGTAACCAACTCTTCGCCTTGTCCCGTAAAGTGAATGGGAACAAGCGAAGTCTTACTTCCTCATCCGACACCCCATTGTACTTGAACGTGTCTCACATTTCCAGAAAACTGATTAAATGCTCATTCGGATCGTCATTTGCCATTCCCCCAAACTAACATGAGTTCTGCATCATCTGAATGGTCCCAGGCTTGATTTCAAAAGTATTCACAGCTATTGCAGGCCAAGTGATGCTCGACTGCAGATCAGTTACCCTAGGTGTTGCAACATCCCTCAACACTTTCTGGTCTTTGGCAGCCATTGTTTCTTCCTTATCAGAATTTTCAAATTCGTTCCTCGTTTCCTCAATCCACTTACTCAACCTCTGAAATCTTTTTTCAATGTCGTCCTCAAAAGGAAGCAAGTCTGGATGTTTGGATCGCGTTTGTATAAACCAATATCAAAAACCTGAAATAGGAGAAACAAGAACAAAAAATGTTTAAGTAAAATTGGACTAATTAAATTGATATCGTAAAAAAAATATTAAAATCTCGGCTAAATTATCCCCGACAACGGCGCCAAAAACTTGTTGGACAAAATCAATACGCGCAAAACACGTAAGTGTACGTGGTTAACACGTAATATAGTAGTGAATAAAGTATCGCTCCCACGAAGACAAATTATTAAAGATTTTAACTTCACAATTATCAATTTTTTATTAATCCTAATTCTATTAAACTATTCAATTCAATGGTTTTAAAACTATAAAAACTAAATTAATAAATAAGTAAACTATCACAAAAACAACCGCTAATATCAAAATCTGGAATTTCGAATAATTAATGGAGAATTAGACTTATGATTTCACCCTGAACTTCACTCTGATTTGCAAACCTTTATTCCAACTCAATTTAATAACCCATTTTATTAATCAAGAACACGAAAGTAATACTAGCCACCTCTCGATGCACTAATACCGTATTAACTTCAATCCACAATGAAGATAGAAATCTGTTAAACACCTAAATCAACCAACTCACTATATCTCTATGTGAACTGCAATTAAAGAATGTTTAAGCTTAAGCTCTCTATCCGATCACATGTGATTTCAAGCGTATCTCTACCTTAATAATAATCAAAAATCTGCTATTGACAAAATTCATGACACATGCTATATTAACTAGGTCTAGATTCAAATCTCATCTCTTGATTCCATTCAAATCCACGAGGAAATATTGATCAGGCAATTCATAAATTCATACTCGAATTAACATAGATAAACTGATAATATATTATTGAATTGGAAATCATAGCTATAGAATCATCGTTTAGCCCAAAGATCCATCACAAGTCTAATAAGTGAATTAGTTCATAACGAATGAATTAAAAACTTAATAATATACTGAAAACATCCTTCCAATTACAAATAAGACTAAAGAGAAGAAGAATAATGAAAACCCCTTCACGTAGCCTCGAATTGCAACCGTCGCGACAATCTCTGAAAATTACTCCTCTAAAGTTGCATTTGAATCCTAGAAATCCTCTTGAATTATGCTCTGTGTGTTGTATGATTGTTGTATATCAAAGTAATATCAAGCTAACCTCCTTATTCTGGCCGAAGTCCCCTCATATAAAGTCCAGGCGCCTAACAGAGTCCCAAAAACCGTGCACCAGCAGACATCAAAACCGAACATGACACTTGAACGGGAACCCCGCCCAAATGAGGGTATTGATTTAAAAAGGCCGCCCGTGGAGCTAGGCTCTCTGCTAAAGGATTTTTCCACTTTCATGCATTTTTCCACTTTTGCTCCAAAACTCCGCCATTCTTCACCTCTTGCATCCATGACCACCCTACACATAAATTAACACGAAACAAGTGAAAACAAACACAAAACATGAAGATAACTATGAATTTAAAGTTGAAATGAATATTGATTCGTGTATATAAAATCCACTTATCAAATATCATTGATATTTGCGCTTCATCTAGTATCTTTTCATGGAAATATTCTTCTGAGCATTCTTGAATTTTACTCTACAAAGAAGTATCATGTTGACAATTTGGACGTTATTAGTTCCTAGATAAATTAATTCTTGAACTTGTTTTATAGAATTCTTATATCATTGTCATCATCCTCATGTTTATATTTTGTTGAAAAAGTCATACGTATTCTGTAGTGCATAGATGGACTTGGTATGATTATGACCAGGGATTATTCAGTGTAATCATGATCGTAATGTTACAAATGATGCGGTAAAAGTCCTCATTGACCCGTAATGCATTGATGGATAGTTTTTGGCATGATCATAACCATTGATGAATACACGAATATCCTTGGCTGTAGTGCATGGATAATTTGTGGTTGTGATACTAATGAATATCCTTGGCAATAGTGCAGGGATGATGTGGACTATTTATTAAGCTGAATCTCAGCGATAAAAGTCATGAAAAACCTTTTAAATCATAGAAAATATTAGATTTTATTCTCTACTTGACTCTTCAAATGGATTGCTTGTTCCGCTGCAGTTAAACTTGATGTTTGTTATATTTTATCAGTTTAACACTGTTGAAGACTAATGATAGTTTATTCTGCATTATCTTAGTCATAATATTTCTTACTGGGCTAGTTAAGCTCACCCTTTTGCTTTCATTGTTCTCTTCAGGAAATGAGAATGTAGCAGGGATTAGTCGGGGAACGGAGTGACGGTCCAGATGATAGCATTAGTAGTCCTCACTATTCTATGAAATAGTGTGATAATAAATATATTGAGGACTTATTTTGAGTTTGAATACTGTCTAGAAGACAATATTTGTATTAAAACTTACAGCTCATGTTATATATTTAAAGTTGTATTTGTATTCTGTACCATGTATTTGGCGACTTAGAATAGGTGATGTATACCTATTTTGGGGGCGTCACAGTTGGTATCAAAGCTTAGGGATATGATCCCTGGCTAAGATGTGAGAATAGAAATAGGATTGCAGAGACGGGGAATTCCTTCGTTAGTATGACCTACCTAAGTTTATTTGGTATTTAATTGGTCGGTCAGAATATAGGGATAATATGTTACATGTCAATTAATCTTTGTTTTGTGGCAGTATCTAAAAATGACATTCGAGAATGTTGAGAATAACAATGGAGGACATGCGACCGTTGATTCACCACATATCAATAATCAGGATAATGTGCATCAGGAAGGCGATAATCCTCATGCAAACAACAGCACTGACCAAATGTTGAATGATGGAATGTTCAGAGGCTTTATGCAATTCATGCAACAGCAGGCGAGAGCGGCTCCTGTCAAAAATGTAGGTGGAAACACTGGAAACTCTCAGACGGTCACCGCTAAACAATTCAAGGAGCTGGGACCACCGGAGTTTATTGGAGAGCCAAAACCACTTAAGACGGAAGCATGGATAAAGAAGATCACCAAGATATTTGATGTCTTGGGATGCTCCAAAGAGTAAAAGGTTCCTTTCACGCCTTTTATGTTGCGCGAGAGAGGCGATTCTTTGGTGGGGAATTCCAAAAGCGTACTCAACCTGTCGTATTGAAGATGTCTTGGTAGAAGTTCCAAGAACTATTCAACGACAAGTACTTTCCCGAAAGTATTCGTCACATAAAAGAGGTAGAGTTCATCAAGTTGGAACAAAATAATATGACCGTGTCACAGTACGAAGCAAAGTTTACCGAGTTGTCCCGGTTTGCGTCCCACTTAGTGGATAATGAAGAGAGAATGACGCAGATGTTTTTAAGAGGTTTGAAGCTAAAGATACGTCAACATATTATTTCTCATAAACTGTGTTTGTATTCAGATGTTGTAAATAGGGCTCAGTTAGTGGAGCGCGATAACGAGTCAACGCAACCAAAAGAGAGCAGCCGACAAAATGATAATACTAGTGAGAGTAGTCATCGAAGCGGTGACAACAAGCATAGAGGGAATCAACAGGCCAGAAATGGTAACCACTTCGGTGGTAATCAGGGCCAAAATAATAAGAATGAACATTTCAAGAAGAGGAGATTCAACAATGATGGAAAGCCATCAGCACCAGCACCCGTTGTTAAGGAAGGAGAACGACCACCTATCATATGCTTCAAATGTGGAGGGGAGGGACACATCAGTCCAAACTGCGCGATGTCGTCCAAAGAATGTTATATTTGAGGAAGAGAAGGTCACTTAGTCCAATTTTGTCGTTCACCGAAGACAAGTTTAGCTAGGATAGAGGCACCAAAGGCCATCCCAAAAAAGTCAAAGCCGGTAGTGCAAGGGAGAGCGTTTGTTGTGACCTCCCAGAAAGAAAGGAACCCGAATGAGGTCATCACAGGTAAGCTTATCATAAACTCTAGCGAAGTCTATACTTTATTTGATACCGGTTCTACCCATTCTTTTATTTCTCCTACTTGCACTCAACGATTAAATTTGACTCCGGAGAAATTAGACTTTGACTTATCTATGGAAACTCCGTTGGGAGAAACCTTTATTGCATCCACTGTTTATAAGTCTTGTTTGGTTCAAATCGGTACCCTCATATTACCTATCGATCTTATTTCATTGAAAATACTTGCATTTGATGTGATTCTAGGGATTGATTGGTTAACTACTCATCATGCTAGAATTGATTGTTTTCGAAAGGTTGTTAGCTTTCATGTTCCTAATCAAGCTATTATGCGAATTCAAACAACTAAACCATTAAAATCAATCAATGTCATTTCAAGCCATAAAGTTATTCATTTATTGAGAAATGGATGTCAAGCTTTCTTAGCTCATGTCACGGATCTAAACAAAAATACGTCAGTTTTGAATGATATTTCTATTGTTAATAAATTCCCTGACGTATTCACTGAAGAACTTCTTGGCCTACCCTAGAGCGTGAAATTAAATTTTGTATCGACCTTGAACCCGGTACAAAACCCATTTCCAAAGCCCCATATCGAATGGCTCCTATTGAACTTTAGGAGTTGAAGACCCAATTGCAGGAATTATTCGACATTGGTTTCATTCGTCCTAGTACGTCTCCTTGGGGTGATCCTGTTCTATTCGTGAAGAAGAAAGATTGGAGTATGCGACTTTGTATTGATTATCGGGAGTTGAATCATGTCACCATAAAAAATAGGTACCCATTGCCACGTATTGATGATCTATTTGACCAGTTGCAAGGAGCCAAATTCTTTTCAAAAATTGATATTCGTTCTGGATATCACCAATTGAAGATTAGAACTGATCACATTCCAAGATGACTTTTCGAACCTCGAGACGGGCATTATGAATTCCTAGTCATGTTTTTGGATTGACTAATGCTCCTGCCGCCTTCATGGATATGATGAACCAAGTATTCGAGGAATATTTGGATCACTTTGTGTGGTCGTCTTTATTGATGACATCCTTATTTATTCCAAAAGTTGTGAAGATCATGAAAGCAACACTTGAGGTTGACACTCCAAAAGCTTCGTGAATACAAGCTTTATGCCAAGTTGAAGAAATGCGAGTTCTGGCTTGAGGAAGTAGCATTCCTTGGGCACGTAGTATCAAGTCATGTAATATCTCATTGACCCGACAAAAATTGAAGCAATTTAAAGTGGGAGCAACCTAAATCGATGATCAAAATCGTAGCTTTTCGGTTTATTTGGTTATTATTGGTGATTCGTGGAAGGATTTTTCGAATCGCTACTCCATTAACTCATTAACTTCGGAAAGATACAAAATTCGGATTGAGCGAAGAATGTGAGAAGAGTTTTCAAAACTCAAGAGGAGACTCATTTAGCACTGTTCGACAATACCATCGGCTCGGAGGATTTCTCATCTATAGTGATGCTTGGGCAAAGGGTTGGGATGTGTTCTTATGCAACATGGGAAAGTCATAGCCTATGCCTCAAGATTATGATCATACCATTCATTCAATACCATCCTAGAAAAGCTTAACGTAGGCGGCGCATTGAGTAGAAGATCATACATAAGTACGAAAAGCGATATTGTCAATGCAAAGGCCCATTTTGTGTGACATGCAAAGGATGGAGATAGAGTTAAAGACTCCAGGGACCCATGTGATGATGGCGAATATACGAGTAGAACCAACTTTAATTAATAAAGTTAAAGCTGCTCAAGCTACAGACCTGGAGCTGATGCATATGAGGAAGAAAGTACAAGAAGGTGCTATGCCGAAGGCAAGAATCTATGAAGAAGGAATACTTCTAGTCAACTCAAGACTATGTGTTCCTAATGACCTTTATTTAAAATATAAAATCATGATGGAGGCGCACAACACACCATTTGCAATCCATCCTGGGAGTACCAAAATGTATTATGATCTTCGTCATACATTTTGGTGGAGCAATATGTAGAGAGAGATAGCGTTGTTTATCTCAAGGTGTCTAACTTGTCAACGAGTTAAAGTGGAGCATCAAGTACCAAAATGTCCATTGCAACCACTTGAAATTCCAGAATGGAAGTGGAAGAACATTACCATGGATTTCGTTACCGGTCTTCCCAAGGTTTCTCAAGGCATAGATGTGATTTGGGTCATTGTTGATAGATTGACCAAGTCTACTCACTTCTTACCTATACGAGAAACTTATACACTTAAACGTCTTGATCATATATACATAAACGAGATTTTAAGATTGCATGGTATGCTAGAATCCATAGTTTTTGATCGAGACCCAAGATTCACTTCATGATTTTGGGTTAGTTTGCAAAAATATGGGCACAGATTTACGATTTAGCTCGGCATATCATCCTCAGACGGACGGGCAGTCGGAGACGACAATTCAAACTCTTGAAGATCTATTAAGACTCTGTGTCCTTGACTTCAAGGGAAGTTGGGACAAGTTCTTACCATTGGTGGAGTTTTCCTACAACAACAGTTATCAAACAAGTATTGGCATGGCTCCATTTGAGGCGTTGTATGGAAGAAAGTGTCATTCTCCAGTATGTTGGGATGAGGTGGGTGAAGCAACGTTGTTGGGACCAGAGTTAGTACGTATGACTACGAAAAAGATTCAAACGATTCGACAACGTATAAAAACCTCACAAGATCGACAAAAGAGTTATGCTGATCTTCATCGAAAGGACGTGTAATTCGATATAGGAGATCATGTGTTGTTACGTGTTGCTCCATGAAAAGGAGTTACGGGATTTGGAAAGAGAGGAAAGCTCAATCCTCGATTCATTGGCCCATTTTTAATCCTCAATCGAGTAGGAACTGTAGCTTATAGACTCACTTTATCGCTAAGTATGTCTCCTATTCATAACGTTTTTCACATATCCATGTTACGTAAATATGTGGAAGACCCGAACCACATTATTGAGTTAGAACCGGATGAAATAGCGGAAGATTTGACGTATGAAGAGGTTCCTGTTCAAATCTTGGATGAGAAGGAACATATTCTACGCTCCAAGGTTATACCTCAAGTCAAAATTTTGTGGAGAAACCACGATGTTGAGGAAATGAATTGGGAGTTAGAATCTGAAATGAAATCAAGGTATCCTTACCTCTTCGACATACTAGGTACATACCCTAATTTCGAGGGTGAAATTTCATAAGAAGGGGAGGTTGTAAGACCCCAACTTTTATAAATAAAGATTAATTTTCTATAAATATCATTTTTGAATATTATGGAGTAAATTTGATATAATGTTATAGTTGTGGGTAATATTTATAAATTTTGCAAAGTATGCAAGTTGTTATATAATATTCAATTGGACGGGGAATATTCGTTTTAACAGGGAATATTGCATAACGGCACAATCATTGGTGGACCCATTAAGCGGAATTATTGTCGGATTGAGAAAACGACAAAAATACTTTATGAAAATAACTGCGGAAGTTTTACCGTTAACTGTTGAAACACCTGGTGTTAAAAGTACAATAATATGCGTGGTTATATAGTAGCACACGATATTGATTATTGATGTTTACGTGAGAAGTCACTCAGTTTTGTTCAATTATTGCTACAGTAATTGCTGCATAGCATCTCACATTATTTGATTCAATTATTGTCAATATTTTATATATTATTAAATCAATAATTGAGATTACAAAGTTATCAATATTATTATTTGCAATATTAACGATGTCTAAAAGTTCTGTCAATGAGAGGTTTGGTCACCTAATTGCACGCCAATAGGGAGAAATCCTTATTGGAAAGCTCCCTCTTTCCTGGGAACGACCTGGTCGATTAATATTGTGAATTATAATAATGACGAAAAATGTTGTTAAAAATATTGAGGATATTTTTATGAAGTATTTGTTATAAATTGGCTTATTATTTGGATTCTCACTTACCCATTTTTTCAAATAATTGGTAGAAAATTATTTAATATAATAAATGTGGGGCCACATGTGGAAAGAAAATTTGAAATTGGGGGATCTTGGTTGTTCACGGGAAGTTAGAATTATATGTATAGATATATTATATAAGTATAATGATTAATAATATATATATATATATATATAATAAATGAATGTGACATTGGTGTTTAAAGAAGAATTAGTGGGGGAATCACAGGTGCATCCCGTGAATGATCATTATTAAGCACATGTCTTAGTCATCAAATTGGTGGAGTAGAATGGAGCACTATATCATTATTATATATATATATATATATATATATATATATTATGTAACATTTATCTGATGGAGCAAGTAATATCACGGGATTGAATCCCGTGAATTTATGAAAGCATGTGATATATATATAATATTTTATTTAAAAGTTTTTATTTCATTAGAATATTTTATTACATAGTATCCTTTCTATTCTCCTATAAATAGAAGCTCATTCCTTCATTATTTCTTACGAATTCACTAAAACTCTAGAGAGAGAAAGAAGAAAAGTATTCTGCTACTTCACTACTCCTATATCTAGTACTCTTCTTTTTAAGGTAAGGGATATTATTTGTTGTACTCGTAAGGGGTATTATTTCTTTTGTATTCATGAAGAGAACTTTTGTTATTCCATTATTTATTATTACATTGGAATAACTCAGATATCGCCGTCTTACCCTATACTTTGTGAAATTCTTCTGTTATTCCATTCTTTATTATTACTCGTTAGAATATATCACATGCATGCGTTTTTCTGGCACGGACCTGGTTCCATTCTTTATTATTATTCGTTGGAATATCTCATGCATGCGTTTTTTACGGACACTGGTTCCATTCTTTATTATTCTCGTTGGAATATCACATACTCATGCATTTTACGCCGGGCATGGTTCCGTTATTTATTATTCTGTTGGAATAACCTGCCTGTGCGGTCTATCGCATGCCTGGTGATTTCTTTTGTTATTCCATTCTTTATTATACTCAGTTGGTTAAAACTTTGACTTCTATACTCCATAAAATTAGTGGAATATCTTTGATATTTGCGCTTCATTCAGTATCTTTTCATGAAAATATTCTTCTGAGCATTCTTGAATTTTACTCTACAAAGAAGTATCATGTTGACAATTTGGACGTTATTAGTTCGTGGATAAATTAATTCTTGAACTTATTTTATTGAATTCTTATATCATTGTCATCATCCTCATGTTTATATTTTGTTGAAAGTCATCTGTGGCCTGTAGTGCATAAAAAGACTTGGTATGATTATGACCAGGGATTATTCGGTGTAATCAAGACCTTAATGTTACAAATGATGTGGTAAAAGTCCTCATTGGCCCGTAGTGCATTGATGGACAGTTTTTGGCATGATCATGACCATTGATGAATACACGAATATCCTTGGCTGTAGTGTATGGATAATTTGTGGTTGTGATACTAATGAATATCCTTGGTCGTAGTGCAGGGATGATGTGGATTATTTATTAAGCTGAGTCTCAGTGATAAAAGTCATGAAAAACCTTTTAAATCATAGAAAATAGTAAATTTTATTCTCTACTTGACTCTTCTAATGGATTGCTTGTTCCGCTGCAGTTAAACTTGATGTTTGTTATATTTTATCAGTTTAACACTGTTGAAGACTAATGATAGTTTATTCTGCATTATCTTAGTCATAATATTTCTTACTGGGCTAGTTGAGCTTACCCTTTTGCTTTCATTGTTCTCTTCAGGAAATGAGAACGTAGCAGGGACTAGTCGAGGAATGGAGTGACAGTCCATATGATAGCATTAGTAGTCCTCACTATTCTGTGAAATAGTGTGATAATAAATGTATTGAGGACTTATTTTGAGTTTGAATACTGTCTAGAAGACAATATTTGTATTAAAACTTACAGCTCATGTCGTATATTTAAAGTTGTATTTGTATTCTGTACCATGTATTTGGCGACTCAGAATAGGTGATGTATACCTATTTTGGGGGCGTCACATTCTACTCTATCCTGGTAACGTATGCATGTATTTTTTTTAGGTTTTTATCCGTTGGAAAATGACTTATCACATGAAATTCATCTAAACACACAGTAGTGATTATGTATGCACAAACGACTTGATAAAAAATATTCAACACAGTAAATATTAGTATTAAACCATGCTGAACATAATGATGTGAAAAAAATTAGACTTTTGAGAAAGTCAAATTGGAACCTTTTTCTGCTATTTCTTATCCTTTTTGAGGACAAATGAGCAAAAGGTAAAAAGGCAAAGTACTCCTGGTATTGAGGTTGACCTTATGAATTGACATTTTTGATTTTTAATGCATATATTATGTATATGACTTTGGGGTAGGTGTGCTACTGAATGGCCACCTAGTCATGCCTATGTGCATGTGGATAGTCCTATTTACAAAGGGGACTATGGCAAAATTTTCAAAATGTTGGCATTTAGTTAGTCATGCATTTCTAACTTTGTATGTTAAGGTAATGCATGCATGCATGTAGTTATAAAATGTATTTTAAAAAGCTCCAAGCTAGAAAATACCACACCCTTTCTGAGGTGATTTGGAGACTTGTTGTCCAGATATTATGGATCCGGATCAGCCGAGTAGTTCCTGCAGGACCACTTCTAGTGTACGGAGGAGGGCTTCTGAAGTACCTCGACCTCATTCTGTTAGACAGCCTCGTCGATTAATGGAGGCGATGATACGTCCAGTCCGGGCTGATGTGCCTGATGTTGAGGACGAAGAGGAGGATGTTCCGGTTGCGGACCCCACTCCTGCTGCACATGTTCCCCGTAGGGAGCTCCCTTGCATTAAGGTGGCAAACCCAGAGCTGCTGGGTGATTGGAGCAGACATCCCTCGATGTATTTGCATGCTAACGAGGTATGATGGTAGATCTTGATCCTCCTTCATTCCTATTGATGAAGATTAAAGGGTTTTGATGTTGATCTGCATTTCATGCAGGTTCCCGGCTTTACACATCCTCGAGGGAATTGGTTCAGCATTCACTCCATGTACCAGGCTCTTCATCCTGACTATAGAGAGGTTGTGCATGACTGGGGTTTTGGAGCATTCTTTTCCATCCTTCAATGTCATTGTCCGTGGGGTTACCTCAGGGCATTGTCTGAGCGATGGTTTCATCAGACTCAGTCACTCCATTTTTTAGATTGTGAGGTGACGATGACGCCGATGGATTGGCGGTTTATCACAGGTATGGAGTATGGAGGGGCACCAGTACCTTGCATGGCGAATATTACCCCTACTGCCGTCAGGTCCTTTCTACGAGTTCCGGCGGAGGCGCTCAAGGGCAGGACTGTCCGTGTAGGTCCTTTGAGAGTAGATGCTATGAGTCGACTATTGAGTCAGCCCATGCCCGATGATGTCAGAGTCAGGGATCACATTCTTCGGCGATTGTTCCTAAAGATCATTAGAGGCTGCTATATAGCAGATAACTCTTCTACGGTGTCATTCGCTTTGGTCAGCGCCACGCGTCATGTGGACTGTATTGGAGAATATGATTGGGGTTCCTACACCTTTGCCTATTTCCTCAAGGGCATGCTTATGCGCTCGCAGGGTTTCACTGAGGCTTGGTTAGGATTCTACCCATTTCTGCTGGTGAGTATTTCTCTTATCATTTCCCATGTATAGGTTAAGATTGTTTACTGACCACAGATATTTTGCCATTGTGTTGGCAGTTTTGGGCCTATGAGAGGCTCACATGCTTGCGTCTTGTGAGTGTGTTAGGTTTAGTTACCTATCCACGAGGACGACGATGGCATCATTCAATACTGGCGGAGGTCCCTGTAGCTAAGGGTTTCACTCATTGCCGCTTGCAGCTGGAGTTGTTGACATCTGATATTATCACATGGATTCCCTATTTCGGGGAATAATTGGCCGTCTGATTTGAGGATGGGTACCCGACTGGCGTCGAGTATGTGATTTCCACCCGGAGAGTTCCTCTTTTTAGAGACGGAGGATAGGAGCTCTATTTAGGAGAGCGTGCTATTAGGAGCACCACAGGGGAGATTCGCATGCCGATATTGCCTCCTGCCAAGCGTTATTGGCCTGTATCGCAGTCACCCATCACTGATATCCCATTGTTGGAGGTTGACGATTTTGCATTGTCAGAGGGTCCTTGCACTCAAGAGATATTCCAGTGTTGGTTGTTCACTCGTACTATTGGAGCCTAGTCTCGCTCCACTCAGTTCATGGGGGATATGATTCCAGGATCCGTGATGATGACGGATTTGATAGCCTGCGTCCGAGGTCCGACTCATGTGACACAGATTGACAATTTGACCCGGCGACTAGACCAGGCACATTTCTTTATCCGGTATTTGGACAGAGATCCGGCAGAGGTAGATTCGTTTGATCCTTCCAGCTCAGGCGCTGGCCCCTCAGATGACCCATTAAGTTTTGCTAGTGCAGATCCTCCTTTGTATAGGTCTGACATCCCCGTTGATAAAGATCCAGTTACTCAGGAGGAGTTACATCAGGTGGACAGGATTGATGATATAGACATTGACACCATTGTCTTCTTCTGATGTGTATTCTCGTTATCTCTTTTGATAGGCCTTTGTTAGTAGTAGGTCGTCTGTGGCCCATTTCCCTGTATTTGTAGATGTACAGAGATGATGTATTAGATGTTGATATACTTAGGAATGTATGCACAGTTTTTCATTCCCTATATTATCTTGTCATTATTATCTGATGTGCGTGTATCATGTTATGCATATGTAAGTATCTCTAGAGATATTCAGCATTGACCCCTGGATGGTCTTATGACACGGCCCGTACAGATGTCTTCTTTGACAATTAGTCGTATTGATCATACCCCACCATCATTGGTGGCATCTGGTATGAGATCGTGGTATGATAGCATTTCACCATCGAGACGGTGGTGGTAGTAGATCATTTGTTGCAAAGACATCTGACCCCTGGCGATGTTTGAGTTCCTATAGGATTCGTGGATGGCATGTTGGAGCATTGGGTATCGGAGAGGCAGGTCTTCCGATTTGGGACACAAGAGTTGACTCTCACTCTGGAGGAGTATGCACGGTTGACGATGCTACCACTGACAGACCTTACGTGCATATGGCTTTGGGGGACATGAGTCGACGGTTCATGACCCTCACTGGATTGAGGCAAGGGTGGTACATGAAGAGCTTACATCTGGCCACGTTATATCCCAGCATTTTTTGTTTGACAGATTTGGTCCTGAGGATAGTTACACACGATATTCTGGGGATTTCACCACACCGAAGGATCATTAGCGTCTAGCCAGGGTGGATGTAATGCTATTGTGCGTACTGCCATATGTATATATGCCACGGTATATGGACGAGTTGGACATAGGAGTTATCGTGGCGGTGAGAGCTCTTAGGGAGGGTCATACCATCCTACTGATGATTATAGCTGAGACTCTGAGGTCAGCTATATACTGCTGCACTTATCCGAAAAGAGTGTTTACGGGCAGCTCGGTCATGCTATACGTGTGGTTTATGTCACATTTGAGACCGATTGGCACTTTTAGATGGTATAGATATTGTTTCACCCATGATATAGACCTGTCATACTCCTTTCAGCCATTGGAGTGTGCATACGCTATGTCTTGGTCGATGTTATTGACGGAGATCAGTGATCCATTTAGCATATTGTCGTGTTCGGGGCTCAGCTCACCTTATAACTTTATTACTCATGTTCCGGGCATGGATTATCTCCCTCTAGCTAGCTTGAGGGGCATGACTACCTACCACCCGCTGGCCGTGATTTTTCAATTTGACCAGTTTTACGATTTTCATCCTTTCGAGGGGGCGCTAGGTCAGCATTTAGCTTCTCGCTACCTTTCAGCAAGCAGAGGACCGATCCCGTGTGTATTTATGTTGGGATCAGCGTGAGATAGATTTTTTCTCTGTGAGCCATCTGGGTTTTTCGTTAGAGTATTCTGTGTGGATGGAGACAGAGATTCTATCAGCTGCAACAATATCCACAGTACTGGATAGTGAGACAGATGATGAAGAGCCCATGGAGGACATTTATTCTCACCTCGAGGAGGAGCTAGTTATCGGGTTGACAACATCTCCTTTAGATTCTCCTAGTACCAGTACTGTTGTGATTCAGCATTCAGCACAATACTTTGAGAAGAGTCATCATCTGATGACCTTCGAGAGAGACCAAGCGAGAGCCTTGATGTTGAGTGCCCTTGATGGGAGAGATGCAGCTCTACTAGAGAAAAACGATGCATTAGCTCAGAGAGATGTCTTTATTATTGAGCAGGACGGGGCCAGATCAGTTAGAGATGCAGCGATAGTTGAGCGGGATAGTGCCATATCTTCCCGAGATGTAGCCATCACAAATAGTATTGCAGTGAGGTCCCTTATCACTGGCATGATCGCAGAGATGAGCGCTTACATTGATGAGCATATGGTCACCATGCGATGCATTTTACCGCAGATCTGTTGGGTCGTGTGGATATTCTCGTCTGAGAGACCACTTACCGCCTCCTTCTTCTGAGAGGGATGCCATGTTGGGCTTGTTAGCTCGCATATACCCTGACATGTAGATGGGCTGATATTTTCCTACACAGACTAGCATAGCCATTTTGTCATGTATAGTTTACATTATCTGTATCAAAAAACATTATATAGCAGGGAAATATTTTTTTTGATCACTTCCCTTTTAGATATGTTTGTTACCTGCTTGATATTTGCCTGCTTCTTCAGGGCTTGTGATCTTGATGTATTCTGACTCTTCCTAGATGGATGGACATTGAGTTGTCTCTGGACAGTTCAGAATGGATCATTGATCTGTGTGTATCCGTACCATCTTCGGTGTCTTGGGACTGGTTTCTGTATGGAAATGTGGAGAGTAGTGTGGCTTTCCTCTCTGAGATTGACCGCGCCACAGATGGTCGCCAGTACCCCTATTCAAGGGGAGCTTAGTTAATTCCATCTCTTATGGATTGGTGTTGTTTTTCAAGGTACAACCGCAGCTTAGATGGTCGCCGAATCTCCTATTTGGGAGGAGTTCAGGTAATTCCATCCCTTTGGTTTGAAGCCAAATGAAATATGGTGGATTGAAGGATGATCACGGTACTAGGTGACAAGTGTTTGTGTTTTGGTAGGGGGTGAGACCGAACCATGAATGGCTGCCTACGTACTCCTATTGAAGAGGAGATCAGGTCTGCGTAGTTCGAACCTGGTGTAAGAGGTTCAACACTGTATGGTAGAATAGGTGTAGGAATGTTTTTGTGTTTTTGTTTTTGTAAGGAGAAGGGGGTAGAAATGTTTTTGTTGTTTTTATTTTATTGCGACCGGGCCATATGAAATGGTTGCCTATGTACTCCTATTGAAGAGGAGATCAGGTCGGCGAAGCTCGCCTCTCAGGGCGAGTTGAAAAGCGTGATCCCATGTGCAGGTCAGATTACGGGAAAGAGAAAGTTTGATCCTAGGTTGAGGATAAACTGCAAGTGTGAAAAGTTTGATCCCAGGTATGGGTAGCCAAACAGCAAGCGTGAAAGGTTCAATCCCTAGTGGGATGACCAAAGTCGTAGGAACGCAGAGAAACAAGGTTTCTGGTTTGAAAAGTATGCTTCCCTGAGGGGCAAAGTGTGGAATAGAGTTGTACGTGGTAAAGGGTTAAAGAACCGGAATGACTGGTGATCTGATGATCCAACACCAGAATGTTTGCTTGATGGTAACCTCAGACATCTTACCATTTCACGACGTCCGAGTTGATGAGTTGTGGAAATTCATCGCCATCCATTTCTTGCAATCTGAGAGCGCCCCCTGTCAATACTTCCTTGACAACAAATGGCCCCTCCCAGTTAGGAGCGAATTTTCCCTTACATTGATTTTGGTTGTCAATGATCTTCTTCAAAACCAAGTCATGTTGTTTAAACTGCCATAGCCAGACTTTTCTATTGTAGGATCTGGCGATCCTTTGTTGATATAACTGACCATGGAAGATAGCCGCGATTTGTCTTTCGTCTGTTAGAGACAATTGGTGATACATGTCTTGTATCCATTGGTCTTCATCCAGCTAAGCGTCTATCAACACTCTGAGGGATTCCATTTCAACTTCTATGGGGAGCACTGCTTCCATCCCAAAGTTTAATGCGTAGGGGGTTGCCCCAATTGAAGTGCGCATTCATGTTCTGTAGGCTAACATAGTAAGATACAATAAGTCAGGCCACTCTTTATGGTTGGCGGACATCTTTTTCATAATCTTCTTGATGTTTTTGTTAGCCGCTTCAACATCACCATTCATCTTTGGACGGTAGATAACGGAGTGAAGATGCTTGGTGTAGAATTTAGTGCATAACTCCTCCATCATCTTGTTGTTGAGGTTCTTTGCATTGTTTGATACAATCACCTCTGGTTGTCCATATGGACAAATGACATTGTTTCTAATGAAAGCAATGATGACTTCTTTGGTAACCCTGGGGAAGTAGGCTGTTTCTACCCACTTGGTGAAGTAGTCGATCATGGTGAAGATAAATCGATGTCCATTACTGGCTTTAGGCTTAATGGGCCCAATAACGTCCATTCCCCACATTGAGAAGGGCCAATGAGAACTCATATTGTGGAGTTCCCGTGAAGGGGCGTGGATAACATTCCCATGAATTTGGCACTGATAACATCTCCTGACGTGGTCACTGCAGTCAACTTTGAGAGAGAGCCATTAATGTCCTGTCCTGAGGATCTTCTTAACAAGGAGGGGGGCACTCATGTGTGGGCCACAGACTCCGCCATGGATCTCATCCATGAGCCTTTGAGCTTGGTCGTTATCTAAACATCTGAGGAGACCTTGTCTTGCATCTCTCTTATAGAGGGCATCTCCACTCAGGTAGAATTTCATAGCAAGTCGATGGATACACCTTCTCTCAGTCGGCTCGCCTCAGCGGGTGTAGATCCATCTCGTAGGTATTCCTTGATATGCTGATATCAAGGATGCTGGATGGGAGGTAGATCATCTGATACTTCTCCAACATAGTTCCCATAGGATGGTGCCTTGTGCATGGCAATTGTGATGCTTGGCAAGTGTCCCTTGTCAGGTATATGTGAATTAATGAGGCCAAAGTTGCTAATGAGTCTGCAAAGTCATTCCTATTACGAGGAATGTGTATAAAGGAGATTTCTTCGAACTCCAAAACCATCTGTAAAACTTGCCGATAGTATGGTAGCCAATGTAGCTCTTTAGTTTGATAGATTCTCGTGGATTGTTTGACCACTAACTCCGAATCTCCAAAGAAAGTTAACCGCCCGATGCCCATTGAACGGGCAAGTTTTAGCCCCATGAGATAGCCTTCGTACTCAGATGTATTGTTGGTGCTGACAAACTGCAATTTGATTTGACGACGGATATCGCTGCCCCCGTGCGGATACTAGAACCGCGCTCTAGTTCCAAAGACCTTCCATATTAACAGCTCCATCAAAATACATCTTCCATGTTTGGCATGTATCGTATTGATGGTGTTGCTGAACTGTCATTACCCCTTCATCGGGGAAGTATGCCTCCAAGGGTTTGAAGTCCCCTGAAGGTGCGGCGGCTAGTTGATCCGCAATTCCTTGACCTTTGATGGACTTTTGAGTCATGTAGACGATGCCAAATTGTTGTAGGATCAACTGCCATCTGGACCGCCGGTAATTTAACATGGGTTTATTGAACACGTACTTGAGAGGATCCACGCGGGATATGAGATGGGTTGTGTGACCATGGAGGTAATGTTGTAACCTCATGGAAGCCCATGTTAAAGCACAACAAGTCTTCTCAATTAGAGTGTACTTGTGTTCACTGCTGCTGAATCTTTTGCTGAGGTAATAGATAGCTCATTCTTGGCCTCTATCATCTTTCTCGTCTCAAAGATGCGACCCATGGCATTGTCACTTATGGGACGTGTACATGAACATAGGAACATCATCCCTGGGTGGTACCAAAATGGGAGCTTTGACTAGCTACTCTTTGATTGCAAGGAAGGCCTTCTGGCACTCATCATTCCATTTCATGGAGGAGTTCTTCCTTAACAGCTTGAAGATTGGCTCACAGGTTGTTATGAGTTGAGAGATGAACCTGCTAATGAAGTTGATTCTTCCCAAAAATCCCCGTATTTTCTTCTCTGTCTGAGGAATGGGCATTTTCTTGATGGCCTGGATTTTGGTAGGATGTAGCTCAATCCCTTTATGGTTGACTAGGAATCCTAGCAACTAGAACTGGCAGAATAACCTAGCCAAGATGTCTCAGTTTGACTGATAACTTGGATGGGGTACCTAATACCCTGATGATATTTACCCAGCCCTTGTCCCGGCTAATGACCCAATGACATCATTTCTTGAGTAACCGAAATTACTTTGGCAGAAATCTTGGGCACGGGAAATGGCGTTCCAATAGCATGGTATTGGGTATTGCTTACTTCCAAGGCATGAAAACTGACCGGTTCAACATCTGCATTAGCATTGACGAATGGCTTGTGGGTTCATGTGATTAATTGTTTAAAACATGTTAGCATGCTAGATACATGAGTTAAGGGCAAAAACCCTTTGGAATCACTCAAATATGCTAAGAAATGTGGAAGTTATGAATTAAATCCCAAACTACCTTAACTGTTGAACACAAGCTACTGATCAGTCACTTCTGTCCATTTTTCTGGGACCAAATTAGAACCAAAATAGATCTTTGATAAATGAAAACTGTAGTTCGTAAAAGTAAAAATCCAACGATACCTATTGGACTTAAATCCGATTTGTAGATTTTATTTTATAAGCGTTTCCGTTAAGGACCCCAAATCTGGAAAATGAACCAACTGTTGAAGAAAACCTTGCGGTCCATTCTCTTTGGGCCTAATTTCTGGGATCTAGACAGATTGGAATTTGGTGTTTGATAAATGAAAATTGTAGTTCAAGAAGATATGGATCCAACGAGTCCGATTGGGCTTCAATCGGAGTTGTGGATCTCGTAATACAAGTGTTTATGTAAAAGACTCAAAAATTGAAAATGTTTATAAGACATGTAATGGTTAGTCGGTAGTGGCCTGTTCTCAGGGTGCTATACTGGACCAAATGGACCGTATTTTGAGCCTAAAACGTAGCTCGAGAAGTCCCGGTTCTAACGATACAAAGTGGGCCCAAATCAGACTTATAGATTACCGTCTACAAGTGTTTCCGTGGATGACCCCAACTTTAAACGGAAATTATAGAATAAATTGAAAATAAATATTCAAAATTCATAATAAATTTGTAAAAATTATTTTAAAGCCTAAAAATGGGTTATTATAATTTGGAATATATTTCCCTAATATTTTAATATTTTTAAATATTAATGATAGTTAATTTATTTAATTATTATATTAAATAAATTACTTAAAAATGATTTTAATCCTTTAAAATCATTTGAAATTATATTAAAGTGTAAGGAAATATTTTAAGTTATTTTTCATGACTTTTAATATTTTGTGATGAATGTCATTAATAAATTAATATTAATGATAATAAATTTATTTTAAAATATATTAAATAAATTGTGGAAAATCGTAATTAATGTTTTAAAAATCATATAAAAATTATTTAAGGGTTAGAAAAATATTTTAAGTTATAAAATATAACTTTTGATATTTTGTCATGAAAACACTAATATTTTAATATTAATGGCAATTATCGGATAATGGATTTAACTATTTAAAAATCATATAAATATGATTTTATGGTATTAAAATACTTTGAAATATTATAAATATATTATAATATTATGACATGTATTTCATTAATATTTGATATGAAATAAATATTAATGATAATGGAATTAAGTAGTATTTAATTCATATTAATGATTGAAAAATCATGATAAATGATAATACTTATCTAAAAATTATTATAAGTCATTGAAAAATATTTTGACTGAAAATGAAATTATCTAAGGTGAATGTAAAGCATTTAGGCAAAGTCTTATGGAAATTAGACTCATGAATTATCCGATTAGACCGTCGGGATGTCAAAAATTGTAATGAATTCAACTTAGACTGAAATAGTTTGACTTGATACCGAATTTTAGGTATTTTATAGACTGATAGGATTATGTGGTAATTTGTTAGGTTATATTATAATTGTATTTAACAAAGATTATATCTTGTGATGATATTATTCTAATATTTGGAGATCAGTATTATCTATATTAGGTCTTCAGACAAAGCGATATAGGCTGTGTAACGGTAATCAATGGTACATGTAAGTTCTCTAACTCGATCTCGAGTTGATATTTTTGAAATATGCTTAGGGTTAATCATTACTGAGTATACCATGTCTATGAATTATTGATTCGCACTCTATGCACATTGCATGTATTCATCAAGTATGAAAGGCTGATCACCTTCATTACCATTTGTTCTAGTTGATTTATTCATGTTCATTATTCGTTCAACTATGAAAATTTATTCATGCTCTTTCACAATGTATATATTGTAGAAAGTTAGCCAGCTTATTGTTCAATTCTTTCAATCATGATATATCCTTAATTGAACTTATACTTCTTTGGGAAAATTGTTGTTCACCTTGCTATATCATGATAAACATTGCGATTATGCGAATAATACGCTTGACATAGGAAAAGTCAAAGACAAGCCAGCTTAGGATTATATGTGCAACTAAATTTGTAACAGTAATGTATGATAATAACTTTATATTTCTGATAGGATATTGATTTAGGTATTATGTGAAGGTTCTCGACCTTGGGAATAGTGTGTAATGTTTAATGTATAAACAATTTATGTTCATATCTTTCGTAATAGACATAGAAATAGTATACCAGATCCTTGGTGATTAGGACCGAAATCTGGGGATGCTACACTTCACGTGCCCTACACAATTATATAATCATGAAGATCGACCATTAGTCATATAACAATGTATAGTTTTTGTAATGTAAACTTTACTCTGTATTTCATAATCCTTCCTATTAATCAATAGACAATGTTCAATTTGATTGTATTAACTTTCGACATATATCTCACTATTTCTCCTTAATCATACTCGAAGTTCATTCAAGTGTTTAAGTCTTGCTAGGACTCCTTATTGATTTTATATTAATCCCATTCCATATCTTATAATGTGAATTTCAATTGAATTGGAACTCTTTTTAAGTTCGTTAACACTTGTCACTGGCGTTTCGACGTTCATTCGTCACACGCCCGATTCGTCTCTCTTGCGTATGCTTAGTATGCTTATACAACTTATCTAATGTATCATTTATTACTGTTAAGAATCGTTATATTTATTAATATTCATGTTTTATAACTTAGAACATCATCTTTTATCGTCAAAAGCACTACACTTACATACGTGCATGCCTGACGCCCTCGATTGCCTCTAAATACACATCAGTCCCAAAGATGTCCATTTTGACCCCTGCTAACGACCTCAAATCAAAATACTATGAAAATGTAGGTTTTTTCGTAGGTTGTAGGTTTTTTCGTTATCTTTCTAAATCATCCTGAATCACCTCAATCAGAATTTGTATGAAATGTTATGACCGTTTTACTATAGGAGATCAAAACAGTCGAACCTGAATAGCAGAAAGGTGCGCGCTTTTTTGCCAGTTTTGTTGTTCTTACAAATCTAAATCAGTCCGTTTTCGACTATGGATTCGTAATTCATGGAACTACAACATACCAAAGAATTAAAAAATTACAGAAATATTAACTAACCCAAATCTCGACCTAAAACTCATGTTCATAATAAATTATCATGTTTTAACATGTTTAGCGAATTCATTCACTACAAATTCGTTTCTTAACCAAATTGATTCATTCAACTTGCGTTCTTTTTGTTTTTCAATGTTTTTACAACATTCATCATCAATTTGTTGTTTCCATCATGATTTCATAACTAATTTTAGTCTCAAAATTGACCAAAACTTATATATACAACAAAACTCAAATTCTTCATCACTCAACCTATTTTCATGAATTTAATTACTCCAAAACTACTTTTAGATGATATAATATAGATTACACTGTTGACTTGTTAATATTCTAACCTTATTGTTTGATGATGACTTGATAATATGAACTAATTTGTTTATTATGAAATTTCAGGAAGTTGATGAAAGGATTGTTAGCTAAAGACTTTGAAGTTTTGAGTCTTAAGAAAAATATGTAAGGTCATTGTAAATACTTAATTTTTCAAAACAAGGCTCTAGGATATTTTATGTGTGCATTAAAATGTGGTGCATGGCTAAGAATTTTATATTATGCTAATTGTTATTCATGCGTTAAAAGTAAAAAAAAGAAGATAAATTATTGTCCTAATTAATTAAATTATATAGCCATGTGTTATGAGAGAGTTTTGATTTTATATAATCTGTATAAAACGTGTGTAAGAAAAATTCATATGATTTAGATTTGTTGGATACTCAAAAGTTGTTTTAGCTTGTGGCAGCAGAGATGTGATTATTATCAGTTAGTGGATTAAATGCATGATTCTCGGAAACATAAGATAATGATTATCCTGGAGAGTTGGGCTATATTAAATTTTCTATTATTTACAAAACTAACACTCCATCATCTTTTACGTTTGAAAAGGCAGTGTGATATCTCTTAACTTTTATGTGGCGACAGTTGTTATTCCTATAGATTAGTTTATGAGATTTACACGGAACCTCTTATCTTAGTGGATTATCTTTGAAATAGTCCATATCTGTTATCTAAAGATTTACATGATTTATTCCAACGGTAATATTGTTTATTTTTCACAACGGAATATTTTTTATATGCAACGGTAGTATTCTGGGCTATAAAAGAAGAACTGAAATATCAGTGAAAGACACAACACTTGAATTAATCTTTGCACTCATATACTTGAAAAGTTATTCCATTATTCTTGGTGCAAAATTTCTGAGCTGCTGTGCTAATTCATATTCATATTATTCTTAGATAATTTCGTGAACCTAATTTTGGTGATATCTCTCTCTTTTATTACTTGATCATTGCATTCATTAGTTGAGCCTTGCATTGTTAAATTACTTATTTGCTTTAATCATTAGACCTCTATATTTGCAATCTTATATTTTTAGACTAAGTGTTATCTAAAGGAATTTAATTCAGGTGGATTAAGGTTTGTTTACAAACAGGTTCAAGGAAGCATATGTGCTTAAGGGGTGCATTGGTGCATAGGGAGCAAATGTGCTCATGTGAATTATTGTAATTCAATTTGATAGAATCTATTTTGTAACAAGGGTCATTTTTAAAGAAATAAAATTGAGTCTCCAATACTAGTTGGTATTGGACGTGGACTATGCTATTATTATAGATGGTAATAGGTAAACCACGTAAAAAATCTTGGTGTTGATTCTATTACTTGCTTTAATTTATTTACTCACTAAAGCTAGTTAATTATTTTATCTAAGTTTGAATATTTGCATTATCTTAAGATAATTCAATAACACCGAATATTCGTTTCTAAGTTAAAATTTCAAGCAAGAAATTTTCTTAAAATCAAATAGTCAATTCAATAGGCCATATTAATTCAGCAAGCTCCATTCAACAATATAGTAGGCTGGATTTAGTAGTTTGGTTTATAGTTTAAAAATTGATCATAGATTGCTCCCACACTTATTCAACCCCTCCCCCCTTCTACGTGTGCCTTATCTGAATTTCATACACAAACCCATAACATATATATACAACATCTTTTCACATCAACAAACCCAAAATAGCTTTTTATGTGAAGAGCAAACTTAAAGGCTAAGTAACGTGTGGTGAGCAAACAAAGTGCTTAAGTAATGAGCAAGTTAACTTAATGCTTAAGTGTTGTGATGGTCAAGTAAATAAGGTGGGGAGCAAGTTAACTTAATGCCTAACTAAGGAATAGTAAGAAGGTGGAAGGGCCTAAAAGACTAAACTACCCTAACCTAGCAACTCCTATAAATAGCAAGCTCAAATTTCATTATTTGGTTGTTAACTTTCTTCCAAGCTAAGCAACTTAATTGGTAGAGATAATAAGCACATATAAAGTTAGACTTCCTTTGTTAGATTTTCAAGAAGCAAGAAGAAGATTAAGGTTTAGCATGTGATCATCAAAGGGTAAGCAATCTTGAGCCATGATTCTCTTTTCTTTCATTGATTAGAGAAGTGGGTAGTGGTAGAACATGTATGCTACGACTGTTAGGTTTGTAATATTCATAACGCAATCAAATTGCAAAATAATGCGGAAGCGTGTAAAAATCAGAGTTTAAAAAATTTTACAAACCATATACCCGGATCACCCTTTATGCACAATTATTAATTAAACGAAAAGATAAAGAATAAAATCATACCCTTGAAGATCGAGCTTCCTCAGTACAAGTTCACCTCAATCATTTTCGTTCAACTTGAATCCACCGGGTTTGGTTCCTTCCTTTGATCAACGTTAGCCACCCAAATGTTTGGCCTCTAGAGGTGATCCACCAAGGAAGAAGAAAACTCAAGAAGATGGGTATTTGGCTCAAACCCTAGTTTTTCTATCTCTATAGAAAGGGTGTACTCTCCCAACAATTGGAATTATGTCGTATGTTGAAAAGTCAACAACCCCCATCACCCATAATAAGACTCCTCTTATTTATAGATGTGGGCAACCCACCTTAACAATTAAGGAATTGGGTTTTAATTAATTAAATTCTTTTAATTAATTAAGCTCCTAATCTTATTAGGGATAATTAATTAAACTCCTTTAACTAATTTTCCTTCCTAATCCAATTAGGAATAAATGAGAGTACTTATATTAAATTAATTCCTAAACTCTTTAGAAATTAAAATAATAATAATTGTAATAATATTAATAAGACTCCTCTTATTAATTTATATTTAATATTTCTAAAATATTAAATAATAAATATTAAGCTATTTAATTTATTCTATCACCATAGATTAAATTAAATATACATAATATATTATTACGATTATGCCATTAACTTCTTAAATAATTATTCTTCCTTTTATGGTGTGACCCTTTAGGTTCTCCATATTAAACCGGTTGTGAATAAATCAATTAGAACAATTCTAATCTTATTTAAATAAATAAATTAAATAATTAATTTATTTAAATAAATAATATTTATTCTACAATAAGGATAAGCCTCCCTAGCGATCAACGACTTTCCAAATAATATAGATTTCAACATTAATCATAAAAAGAACCTTTGAGTAAATAGTTACCGTACAATTCAATCCTTCCACCATACAATGTCCCAATTAAATATAAGACATGGAATTACTATCAAGTCTTATTTTATTTAATTATATGTATTTCGATTCTTAAATGCACAACTCCAAATAATGCAAATTAGAAACTCCTTTCTAATTTCATTCTGCCTTGGCCAAGGACTACTGGGTTGTCATTTATCGAATCACATAGGACATTTCTCTTCTTTTATTAGAAGTGGTAGATTCTTTATTGATCATACATTATCTCCATGTACAACTTATTATACCCAAGCATACCCTTTGATATACCCTAAGGGTCTTAAGGAATAAGTCAAAGTATAACTCATCATACACAAGATACTATGATGATCTCAAGTCCAAGGATCACTTGACTACTACTATCACTACTGAATTCCTATTGACAGCAAATAAAACTCCATTAGGTATTCCTTAGCGAGCCACGTTCGATGAACTTATTCTCTAATAAGCACCTACATACTTACTTTAGTGTCTCCACACAAATGATCATGAGATCAATCATCCTCATCCAATGAGCAAGCAACGTATGTACCAATCTATCCGGATTCACTAATCCCCAATTTAGTAATCCAATGATTGGGAACTATTTTAGTTTTAAGCTTTCTAAGAATTTAGATCTCATTAGAATGATCATCATCATTATTCTAAAAGCATTGCTTAAAACTATGGGTTTATCACATATTATAAAACAACATCATGTAGATAATTTAAAAAGCCTTTAATAAATTAATACTTTTTATTAATAAATGAATAAGATTGTTACAAAGTATATGCTTTATCATCAAATATGATTGGCTTGTGTGCATATTACTTTCAACGACATAATAAGAATGATTAATAAATAGACTTCAGCCGTAATAAGTTATGAATAAGTCATTTATACTTATATAAGTTATGAACTAAGAGGAACTTGTAAGAACTTGTAACATGTTTACATTAATGGAATTGGTATGATAAGATGAAGCAAGAATAATGGTTAGAAGTCATGAACTATCATATATAAGTCATGAATAATAAAAATGTAAGTAGTTTATACTTTCATAAATTACAAACTCGCAAATAACAAGTAATAACTTATTATGATATAAGTTAATGAAGTATGTATATTAAGATGTTAGTATGATGGAATGAATCCAATTGAAATGGTTTAAAAATCATAAGTAACGAAGTTTTTCCAGAATGCACATGATTGGACGATAATCGTCGAATTCGTAAAATTCTCGGAATGATTGAACTCGGAAATGTTGGTTTTCGATGGAGACAATTCTTATTTGGCATTATAGAGTTGCAGACTCGAGAATGACTAAATTCCGACATAGAACGAAGAAACGAGCGTTGGACGTTCATGAACGTTTATCGTTTTCGTTAAAAATAGACTAATAGGTGAATTTTTAGTTAACGAAGTCAAATAGATAAAATTCTTGTATGAACACGTAGAGTATGTAAATTGTGAACTGTAGGCGCTTGAATGAGCCAATTCGGACTTATAACGAAGAAGTTATGAGCCCAGGAATCTCACATAAAAAGTTAATTATCAAATTTTTCTGGTGCTGAGCACTGGCGCCGCGGCCAAGGCAAAGTAAGTCATGCCACAGCACCGATCATGGTTGGTTGAATCTGTGACCTACTGGAGAGTCACGCTATAGCGCGACTCGTAACGAAGGGACTCGCGTCGCAGTGCCATGTCCGGTCTCCAAGCCCTAATAGGTGATGTGCTTAATACATGACATAAAAAGTAACAACTGAAGTAAATACCAAATTTTTTTAAAATCTAGATAGTAAAGAATGGACACAAATAGAGCATGAATGGAAATTGTTATCAATGAACTAAGGAACTTAATAAAACCTTATTAAGTTAGGATTAAACCCCAAGTATGATCACTAAGGGTTAAAAATAAGTTAATTGAATGTGAACGGGAACGGTGTACAATAAGTGTACTTAACCAATGACAATAAAGTGTCAATTAATAACGTAAGGACATTAGTAAGCTGTGAGGAAGGATGATTAACTCGAAACGAGTGGTATTAATGAAATAATTTCAGTTAAGTTATAGAAGAGAAAGAAGTTAGTAAGAACGATGTAAAAGCACGACGACAAGCCTGAACCAACCAATAATAACAAATCTAATATATGATTAGATTGAGAAGAAGGGTAAGATTCTTTAGGAACCAAGTATGTTCATTCATGACCTAATGTAGAATTTTATGTTGTTATGTGTTGTAGAAACTGTAAAGACTCAAAGGAAAAGTAATTATTCTGTAGTAGACGCTGAAGGCAAGTTTTTCTAAACGTTTGTCTAACCCTCGTGTTAGCCAAGTTTTCAAATAATTCAAGTTATGAGATGCATGTATGGTTTTAAAGAAAGAGTCGATGCCAGTTTTAACTCGGCTAGACAAATCTTGATAAGTTGATTGATTTATTTACAAGTCTTTCAATATAGAATTGCTAACGCTATCATACGCCAATTATTTGGTAAGGATTCAAGGTAAGCCTGAATATGAATAAACAAATGTATTTTCATCGAGTATTCGATGGGCACGTGAGGTTGCCACAACTTAAACGTACACACGTTTAATGGATGTAGTGTTGATCAACGTAGAGTACTATAGCCTGATCACCTAGAAGTGCACGTAAGATATGTCGGACTTACGGACTTTGTGTCGGGTTGTCCTTTTCAAAGAAATTGTGAAACACTCATGATCTTGGACCAGAATTGATGTTTTACTGAATATTGTCATTGTAAAACGTTTTGAAGGAAAAGAAATGTTATTTTGAATTATTGATAGTACTAAATAACTATTATCCAGTTATTGAAGATATACGATTCCTATGTTTCAAGCATGCTTTTTAAATGAAATTGTTGTACTTGTTGAGCTTGTTATTCTCATTCTTGCTTTAATCATATGAATGCAGCTAAAGACGAGCGAACCGAGGTTTTCAGTAAAGATAAAGGCAAGACGAAGATGAATGATTAGTTTATCTTGTAATAGACTAGTAAGTATATATATTATATTATGATGAACAAGGAATGTAATGGTTTAAGAACTTGGGAACGGGAATTATT
The DNA here is from genome assembly GCA_020205615.1 of Panax quinquefolius. NCBI lineage: Eukaryota > Viridiplantae > Streptophyta > Magnoliopsida > Apiales > Araliaceae > Panax > Panax quinquefolius. The sequence goes on along the minus strand of CM035170.1, from coordinate 19,556,786 downwards.
ATTATGAATGTAATAAGAATGTCGTTGGAACACACATTTTAATATCGTTTCAGTAGAATGAATGTACAGTTATGAGTACCGTGTAGCACCATTTGTCGAGTTGTAAGAGACCCAGATTTGGGGGCGTCACAGGTTGGTATCAAAGCATTAGGTTATAAAACTTAAGGGGGGAAGAACCTTAGGCTAATAACCTCGTTAAGAAAGAGAAGTCCGAAGAAAATAAACTTGAGCTTTACTTAAGACGAATGAGTTAATAAGGTATTGAGGAAACTCAGTACCGAAAGATTTAAAAGATGGAAAGTAACCCTAAATAAATTAAATGTGATTTGTGCTTATACTATTGTGTGTTATGTACTAATTAACATGTTATGTGTTATTATAGTATGTCGATCGATAGCTTGATGTATAGAGATATACACGCGATGAGTGAAGAAATTGTGAATAGAGTAGAGATTGTACCTATGCCAGTGGCGGAGGTACCATTAGTTATTTTAGAAGAGTCGGAGACAGATGAGTACTTTTCTGAGGAAGACTACTCCGACGGAGATATAGCTTGGACATCATACCTGAGTATGATGACCGATGTGGTGGAAGGAATGGAGGTAACATCGGTTACTACGATGGTACCTACACTAGAGTTATCACCTCCAGATGCAATGAGATCATTGTATCTGGCAGAGCTTGTCAAAAATGTGCAACTGAGTACAATTGTGTAGAAATAGAATGAAGAGATTAGTACTCTTTATATAGCGAAGGAGTCTGCAGATTCAGATTTTGAGTCAGAGCATGATGAGAAGGTGCTCATGATAAATAAGGCTAGGGATTTTAAGAAGGAGGTCGATGAGCTTCGTAAAGAACTGGGGAAGAAGGACCGGAAGATAGGCAGGATGTCTTACATCCATGAGAGTGCTCATAAGGATTTCAAACTGAAAGTTGCTTCTTATTCCATTGAGTCAGGACAAACCCGTCATACTATTAGTCAGGATACTGTAGCAAAAATTGCAAATGAGAAACATGAGGATGTTGTTATGCATTATTAGAAGTCTAGAGTTAGTAATATGTGTGTAGTGACATAAAACCCTCTTTTGTATAAAAGGGTAGTCTTTTTGTAAATCCCAACTTTTGGGAAGTTCAATTGCGGGATATAAAATGTAATAGGTTTTGGATATGAAAACAATTGTAAATAGTTTTGGAACTATGAAGAAGCCTATGAATATAATGAAGTTTTTAGTTAACATGTTTTGTTGTGGTACGAGTTGTTTGAAAAATCGATAACTAAGTAAGTAAGTAGGTAATAATGAAATTGGGAGAAGGGTCAAAAATGCCCCGGACTTTTAACGCGATCTCTACTGAGTAACCTATACTTTTTTTTTTGTCCAAAAGTACCCCTAACGTTACATTTTTGGGTGCTTGCGTGCCCTAGAGTTAATGAGAAGACTAACGGGGTTAGAATTTATTGACGTGTCGACGGATGGAGACTTAAAGGAGAAGGTTCAAAAATGCCTACGACATATGTAAATATGTCATTTAATCAAAAAAAAAAAATACTAAAATTTAAAATAAAAAAGCATAACATATTTACATCATTTAATCAAAATACTAAAATTCAAATTATTTTGTTACCTAACCAAAACAACTAATTAAATAAAATAATTTGTATAACATATTTACATAATTTAATTAAAATTCAAAAATTCAAAACATAACATATTTACATCAAATACTAATTTAAAAAAATACTAAAATACTAATATCAACAAAATTAAAAAAATTAATTTTTAAAAAAAACGTTAATTTTTGATATTAAAAATATTAAAAACGTTAATATTTTTTTATATTAAAAAACGTTAATATTTTATTAATATTTGTTGATATTAAAAACGTTCATATTTAAAAAAAATATTAATTTTTTTTATATGAGGTTAATATTAAAACGTTAATATTTTTGATATAAAATATTACAATATTATAAATTTTTTAAAAAGCGTTAATTTTTGATATTAAAAAGCGTTAATATTTTTTATATTAAAAATGTTAATATTACTAATATTAGAACTTAATAATATGAAAATATTAAAATTTAATAATATTACTAATATTAAGAAAAATATTAGTAACTAATATTAAGAAAAATATTAGTAACTAATATTTAGAAAAATATTAAAATTTTAGTACTTAATAATAAGAAAACGTAAATACTAATATTAAAACATTGTATAACATACTAACATATTTAAAGTTGTATAACATATTAAAAGCGTTAATATTTTACTACGACTTTTAACGTAAATAAAAATGTTAGTATTTTTTTAATTAGTATTTTAGTTTTTTTTAATTAGTATTTGACGTAAATATGTATGTTTTTAATTTTAGTATTTTGATTAAATGATGTAAATATGTTATATAATTTATTTTATTTAATTAGTTGTTTTGATTAGTTAACAAAATAATTTGAATTTTAGTATTTTGATTAAATGATGTAAATATGTTATGTTTTTTTTTTATTTTGAATTTTCGTATTTTTTTTTATTAAATGACATATTTACATATGCCAAAGGCATTTTTGAACCTTCTCCTTTTAAGTCTCCATCTGTCAGCCACGTCAGCAAAATTCTAACCCCATTAGTCTTCTGTTAACGGCAAGGGCACGGACGACCCAAAAAATGTAACGTTAGGGGTACTTTTGGACAAAATAAAAGTATAAGATGCTCGGTAGACATCGCAATAAAAGTCAGGGGCATTTTTGACCCTTCTCCCTAATGAAATTTTATCAGAAAATGCCGCTACGGAAAAGAGAACGTAATCAGGAAGCAGAATCACATAATGATAACCAGGGTGGTTAGAATAACCTTATGCAATAGTTCGTTAATTTATTAACGGCTGCATTTAACCAAACCGGGGGTAGAATACCAGCGGGACCTAAGGTAGACAAAATGACTATCTTTAACAAGTTTAAAAGCATAGGTTTGCCGCCAGGTTCAAAGGAACGACGAACCCATTAAAAGCCAAGACATGGGTAAAGGAAATAGAGAAGGTGTTTGTTATTACAAACGTAGGTGAGGCGCAAAAGACTTATTTTGCGACTTACATGATGAAAGGGGAAGCCAACTGTTGGAGGGAGGCTCACCAGGTGGGGCTAGAACATAAATAGCAACGTGAGAATAGTTCAAGAAGGTTTTCTTCGAGAATTATTTCCCTACAAGCATGCAAGGGAGGATGAGATTAAGTTCTTTGAACTTAAACTAGGGGACATGACGGATCCCCAGTACGCGGCCAAATTTAATGAATTGGCAAGGTTTGCTTCACATCAAGTGGACACTGAGGAGAGGATGGCTCGTAGGTTTGAGCAGGGCCTGAAACCCTGGCTCTATAATAGGATTTTGGTGTTTTAGATTGATTCCTATGGGACCATTCTGGAGAAGGTGATTATAGCAGAGGGTGGTAGTGAGGCGTTGACTCAATACCACAAATCGAGGAAGAATAAGAGCAAGGGAGAGGGAGTAACCAAGGCACAAAATGTCAGTGGTAGTATGTCAAAAAAAAAGAATTTTAACTCCGGGAATAATTGAGTGGGACAAGGGGATCCTAAGCGTAGGATCATAGCGTATAAGACATGTGGAAAGACTCATCTAGGAGTCTATCTGAAAGGGGTTATATGTACCTTTAAACATTAAGGTAGAGGATGAGAAAATAACTTTCGATAATTATATTCGTGAAAATTGTTTCATGAATAATAAAGGTAAGTAAGTGTGGGTAGATAAGTGTTGTTAATGTTGAGAGAATTTGACGAAATTCACGGTATGAATGGGTTGATTAAATATAGAGCTATAATAAATAGTTATAAGAAAAGTGTGAATCTTCAGTTTTTCAGAAAATCCAAGGTAGTAATTTACGGTAATAAATCACCAGAACATTCTTGTTGTATAACCATAACGCAAGATATGAGGATGTTAAGGAAGAGGATGAGTCATTACGATTGCGTATCGACTATCGTAATAGGAGTAAGTTAACGGTTAAGAATAAATACCCATGGCCCAGGATCGATGATCTATTTGATCAGTTGAAAGGGGCAAAGAAATTTTTTTCTAAAATAGATTTGCGTACGAGGTATGGTCGGTTGAAAGTAGGGAAGAAGGAGGAGGTACCTAAGATGACGTTCAGAACTCGTTATAGTTATAACAAGTTTCTGGTTATGTCGTTTGGGTTGACTAATGTGCGGAAGTTAGACTTTCCGTAAGGGGCGCTGAGCAAGTCGGTGGTAAACAAATAGGTTCTCTTGTGAGGTGCTATGGTTGAATATACCATTAGCGTCACAGAGTGTTCAAATAATATTTGGAAAAAGATGTCGTAATGATCATTGGTAATATTCTAGTCTATTTCAAGACGCCAGAAGATCACGTTGAACATTTGAAGATAGTGTGAGAAACACTACGGAGGGAGAAGTTGGATACGGGATTCACTACATGTGAATTGTAGCTTAAGAGATAGACAGATTTATTATTGATAAGTGTGTTGGGAATGAGAAATGAGAAAATAGTTTTCAGGAGCTAAAAGGAAGGTTAAGTGAGGCACCTGTATTATCTTTATCAGATGATACAGGGAATTTTGTAGTGTATCTCGATGTTTCGCATAGATGACATGATTGCATACTCTTATAGCTTGGCAATGTCATTGTGTATGCATCATGCCAGTTAAGGGATTATATGTAACGTCCGAGAATTTCAAATTTTGAATGAATTAAATTTTTATTTGATTATGTGAATTAAATGAATTTAATTGAGTTATTATGTGAGTAAGATGTTCGAAGGTCGTTCTATGACCTAGAATATACGGATGTGGTTAGTATTCTAGCTTTGTGCAAGTATTAATGGTTGTAAATTATCAAGACGAAAACGAAGGTTTTCCTAGAATGTTTGCATAAAAATACTATTCATACGATTTCGTTCGGAGCTAGGGTTTGAAATTTCGAGAAACGCGTAATGATAGAATACGAAGATAGTATGGAATATCCAATAATAATTTCGTTATGGCAAACGAAGTTTTTGCTTGCGGACGTAAAACCTAAGGGTTTATGAAGGAGGTTTCCAAAAGGGAAATGCAATCCGTATGGTCGTTTCGGATATTATACGTATGAAATATGAGTATTATACTAGTATAAATACGAGTATGGTATGAAGAATAGTACGACGTATACTACTATTATTATATGAGTATTAGACGAAGAGAATACGTGAGTAATACGCGTAGAATATGAGTCGTATTAATGGAGTATGAGTTAAGGGTTGGTATAATCTAATTGGACTTAAACCAAAAGCAAGCCTAATAAATTATATGAGAAAGCCCAAGTTAAGGCCCAACGTGAAATTAATGTCAAGCCCAATTCAAAAAGTAAATCGCGGGTCGAACAGGTGGGTCATGGGATGGGTAAAACCCATGGGGCAACCCATGGGATGATTCATCAAGGAGTAGGCCGGCCACTTGGTGGACAAGTAAAGGCAATACTTGATCACCAAGTACTTTGCTTGGTGATCAAGAAGTGAATAACAAGGAGGTGGGGAGTTGGACAATTTTACCCTCATGTTGGTTGCCTATATATACAAAGCTAGAGTTGGCCATTTTGTTGTTTTATAAAGCTTGTCCAAATATATATATATATAGAGAGAGAGAGAAAGAGCTAGAATCATATAATCCTTCTACTTCCAAGAAAACCAATAGGCGTTTATCAAGAACGATAATTACTTCAATGTTAAATTCTCACAAACCGTAATCTTCATCTTTTTCGATATCTTTCTCGTAGAAGAATCGTAGATTCGTGGAGCATGTTTATTGAGGAGATATAAGGATGCATATTAATGACCAAATCATTGATAGGTCATGACCAAATAGAAACCGTAAGAGTTTACGTAAATTAAAAACCATAGAAAGTCTTGAACGAGAACTTAGTTTTGAATGAACGTTTGAAAGACCATTATAGCTAAGGAATGTGCATATTGTTTGGTTAGGATGACAATGATGAATCAATGGAGTTTTCCATTTTATTTGGCTTATAGAACACGAGTAACGAAGTTATGGCAAATTTTACTAAAATAGATGTTAAACGTCAAAAACGTAAAAAGCCCGGATTAAAGGTCAAAAGTTGTCGTGTGACTTGAAAACGTTGGTTTCCAATGTCAACACGTGAGATAAGGTAATTAAGAGTCATGGGCGAAAGAATCGTCGCATTCCGACTTATAATGAAGAAAACGAGTTTTGAACGGTCGAAAACGTTAAACGAAGGCTTAAAAATGAACTTAAAGGTGAATTCCGAGTTAACGGATTCGATAATGTGAAATTCTTATATGAACATGTAAAGGATGTGATTTGTGACTTGTAGGATTTCTAATGGGTCAATTCGGATGTAAAACGAAAAAATTAGGAAGACGGGAGTTTCGTTAGGAAACCAAACTGTTTTGGCCAACTGGCATTGCAGACTTCGGTCTTGCTAAATGGCATAAAACCAAGTACAAAGTAATGGCGCCATGATGCGGACTTCTACCGAAAGTACCTAACGCCACTAGAATACATAGGATGTCATGCACAAAGACCTAAGATGGAAAAATGTTGACCATGTTAAGTTTTGTTCCATTTGAATGTAGACTTAAGGTAACACATTGAAGGTACTTAAAGTACCTAATAAGATTGAACTTAAATCACTTATAAGGTGATAATGTAAGAAGTTTTGGTATAGTTTAATAGAGATTAAACAAAGAACGCGAAGACGTAATAAGTAAACCATGAATGGCGTTCAACGTTGGTATTTAACCAATAATGATCGAATAATGGTTAATGGCATAAAAATGTTAATGGGACGTGACGAAGTATATAAAGTCGAATTGACTTTAATAACGAAGTTAATTCAATTAAGACATAGAAGAGAAAGAAGTTGGTTAGAATCGTTAAGTTAGTTTGTTTGATAACTAATTGTGGTGTGCTATGTGAATGTATTATGTAGATCGTGTAAAGACTGAGAATAGTTGAATTGTTTATTCGAAGACGCTTGAAGGAAAGTCTTTCTTAAACACTTGTCTAACCTTCGTGTTAGCCAAGTTTTACGTGATACATGTTATACAATGCATGAATGATTTTAAAGAAAGAGTCGATGCCTGTTTTAACTCGGCTAGACTAATACTGAAGAGTTGATTGATTTGTTTACAAGACTTTCGATATAGAACTGTTAAAGCTATCCTATGCCAAGTATTTTGTACGGATGTAAAGGTATGTTTGTCTATGTACAAACAAAAGTATTTTTCATCGATTATTCGATGGGCATATGAGGTTTCCAAATGTTGAACGTAAATACGTTTAACGTAAGAGTGTTGATCAACATAGAGTATAATCGGCTAATCACCTAGAAGTGCCCGTAAGTAAAGACGGGTGGATGGCCTTAGTGCCGGATATCCTTTTCAAGTATGAAAACGAAAAGAGTATGTTCATGGTCTATTGACCGGTTCATAATTCCTAAGCTATTTTATATACTTTGGAATTGTTGTTATGACATGAGAAGTACTAGTTAAATGTTTCATAGTGCTTCGTAGATAATTGTTCAGATATGGAAATAAAGCATGTAATTGTTAATGTGATATTCATATAATTCTTTGTTAAGACTTGCTGAGCTAGTTATGCTCATTCTTGCTTGAACCATATGTTCATAGCTTAAAGTCGAACTAACAATGAGAGTTCTAAGAGAGATAAAGGCAAGGCTAAGATGAACAATTAATCGTCCTGTAATAGATTAGTGTATTTGGTTGTAATATACTTATGAAGAACAACGAATGTATTCGGTTAATGAACCTGGTAAAAGATTTGTTACAAATGTAATACAAAGATAGTAATTACACTCATTTTGTTGTTATCTCAATGGAATGATTGTATGGATTGTAGTAACATGGAGCACCATCTGTCGGGTTGGAAGATACCCGGATTTGGGGGACGTCACATTATAAGAAGGTCTATCCTACTTATGATCTATAATTGGCAGTTGTAGTTTTAAATTAAAAAAAAATCTAAAGATAGTATTTATACGGGGAGAAGTGTGACATATACACGAACTATAGGAGTCTAAAATATATCTCCACACAGAAGGAGTTGAATATGCGGTAGAGAGAGGACTGTGATATCTTATATCATACAGGGAAGGTAAAAGTAGTAGCCGACGCGTTAAGTAGGAAGGGTAGGGAAAGCTATTGATGTTAACGACTCAGAATGAGTTAATAACGGAGATGGCAAGAACAGAGTTAGGAGTTAAAATACATAATGAAGCAATATAATTGTTATTCACAACGTAGACTCAATCCACGATAACAGAATGAGTTAAAGTAAGTACAACTAGGTAACGAGGAATGCAAGTGAATGAAGAAGAGGATGCCGGATGAAGAGAAGACTAAGTATAATCTTGTTTTGAAGGAGGAATTTGAGTTTCATATAATTCCAAGTTAAAAGAAGGACTAATAAAAGGAAGATAGTGTAATATGTTAGTAAGTGTTTAACTTCCAACTCAAATTATTGATCAGAAATGATAAGTCATGTGAAATAAGATAATACCTTCGGTGAAGGTGAATTTAAGAAACCACAATGTCGGAGAAGCATGGTGGGAACTCAAGATTAAAATGAAGAATTTTTTTTCCTCATTTTTTTATGTAAGTATAGCGAGATTCTAGGGACAGAATCCTTATAAGGGGGGAAGAATGCAACGTCCGAGAAAATTGGATTTTTAGGAGAATTAAAATTTTATTTAATTATGTGGATTAAATGAATTTTATTTATTATTTATGAGAGTAAGCTAATTGAAGGTCGTTCTATGACTTAGACATGTCAGAATGTCGTAGTATTTTGGCTACGTGGTGGAATTAAAGTGTTTGAATTTCCAAGACGAAAATAATAGCTTTCAGAGAAATTTTCCAAAAATAATATTCACGCATTTCGGCTCGGGAATTATTTTTGAACTTTTGAGAAATACGTAACGATAGAATATCGAGGTGAGATGGAATATCCAATAATATTTCAGTAATGGAAAACGTAATATTTCGCCTGTGGACTTAATTTGAGAACGTTAGGAAAATCAAGCGTTAAGAAGTTAGGGAAATGATTGTATGATATGTAGGTATTGTACGAGGTAGAGAATACGAGTATGATACGAGGTATTATATGAGTATGTATGAATGATGGTATATCGTATATGATGAATAAGTATACGAGTTAGAATATGAGAATTTTATGTAGAGTATATGTTATAGGGCTTTAAGCCATTAGTGAATAGACTTGTGGATTATGTGAGATGTACAAGTCCAATATGATTTAATATGAAAGTTCAATAGAATTAATATGCAAGCCCAAGTGTTTGTAATGAGAAGCCCAAAGTAATTTAATACAAGCCCAAATGATTAAGCTAAATTAATTAAGCTAAAGCTCAAAGTAAGTAACCAATGGGTTATGGAATGGTTTAAACCCATGGGGCAAACCATGGATGATCCAAAGTAGGGAGCAAGCAAACTTAAAGGCTAAGTAAGTGTGGTGAGCAAACAAAGTGCTTAAGTAATGAAGAAGTTATGAGCCCCAGAATCTCACATAAAAAGTTAACTGTCAAATTTTTACGGTGTCTTTGAGCACTTTACTTTCATTAAGGCCGATCAAGGCAAAAAAGTAAGTGGCAGCAGTAGCCGATCATGGTAGGTTGAATCTTTGACTCTTTGGAGAGTCATGTGAAGCGCGATCAAATAACGAAGGGACTCGCGTCCTTGTGTACGAGTCCGGTCTCCAAGCCCTAACGGTGTGTGTGCAGCAGCGACATAACAAAAGTAACATGGCGGTAGTAAGCGCCATCCTTAAAATGTAGATAGTAAAGAATAGACACAAGTAGAGCATGAATGGAAGTTGTTATCAATGAACTAAGGAACTTAATAAAACCTTATTAAGTTAGGATTAAACCCCAAGTATGATCACTTAGGGTTAAAAATAAGTCAATTGAATGTGAACGGGAATGGTGAACAATAAGTGTACTTAACCAATGACAATTAAGTGTCGATTAATAACGTAAGGACATTAGTAAGCCATGAGAAAGGATGATTAACTTGAAATGAGTTGTATTAATGAAATAATTTCAGTTAAGTTATAGAAGAGAACGAAGTTGGTAAGAACGATGTAAAAGCAAGACGGCAAGCCGGAACCAATAATAACAAATCTAATATATGATTAGATTGAGAAGAAGGGCATGATTCTTTAGGAACCAAGTATGCTCATTCATGACCAAATGTAGTATTTTATGTGGTTATGTTTTAGAAACTTCAAAGACTCAAAGGAAAAGTAATTATTCTGTAGCAGATGTTGAAGGAAAGTTTTTCTAAACGCTTATCTAACCCTCGTGTTAGCCAAGTTTTCAAATGATTCAAGTTATGAGATGCATGTATGGTTTTAAAGAAAGAGTCGATGCCAGTTTTAACTCGGCTAGACAAATCTTGATAAGTTGATTGATTTATTTACAAGTTTTTCAATATAGAATTGCTAACGCTATTCTACACCAATTGTTTGGTACGGATTCAAGGTAAGCCTGAATATGAATAAATAAATGTATTTTCATCGAGTATTCGATGGGCACGTGAGGTTGCCACAACTTAAACGTACACACGTTTAACGGATGTAGTGTTGATCAACATAGAGTACTATAGGCTAATCACCTAGAAGTGCTCGTAAGATATGTCAGACTTATGGACTTCGTGTCGGGTTGTCCTTTTCAAAGAAATTATGAAAAGCTCATGATCTTGGACCAGAATTGATGTTTTACTGAATATTGTCATTGTAACACATTTTGAAGGAAAAGAAATGCTATTTTGAATTATTGATAGTACTTCATAACATATATGAAATTGTTGAAGATATATTATTCCTATGTTTCAAACATACTTTTTAAATGAAATTGTTGTACTTGTTGAGCTTGTTATGCTCATTCTTGCTTGAACCATATGAATGCAGCTAAAGACGAGCAAATCGAGGTTTCCAGTAGAGATAAAGGCGAGGAGAAGATGAATGATTAGTTTATCTTGTAATAGGCTATGAAGTATATATATTATATTATTATCAACAAGGAATGTAATGGTTTAAGAACCTAGGAACGGGATTTATTATTATTAATGTAATAAGAATGTCGTTGGAACACACATTTTAATGTCGTTTCAGTAGAATGAATGTACAGTTATGAGTACTGTGTAGCACCATTTGTCGGGTTGGAAGAGACCCGGATTTGGGGGCGTCACAGGTATTTTATTCATTCATAATGTTTTTAAAACATAATAAAATAGCATAACCGCTATTAACATCCACTTTCCTGAACTATACAAGTTTCAGGATTACATATTCATACTACCCCTTTATTTATATCAAAATAAGGGATTTATAGCTTATTCATTCATATACTTAACCACATATTATTATCACACTTATTCTCTCTATCTGGGCATATTAAGACGTCGAGAGGCTTCTCTACGCTATTCCACTGTGACGCCCCCAAATCCGGGTATCTTCTAACCCGACAGATGGTGTTCCACGATACTACAATTCATACAATCATTGTAAGACCCCAACTTTTATGAATAAAGATTAATTTCTCTCGAAATATAATTTTGATTATTATGGTGTGGATATGATATAATGTTTATAGTTGTGGGTAATATTTACAAATTATGCAAAGTAAGCAAGTGGTTATATAATATTCGATTGGTCAGGGAATATTCATTTTAATAGGGAATATTCGTACGACGGCACAATCATTGGTGGACCCCACAACGAAAGTATTGTCGTAGTTAGAAAATGACAGAATTATCTTCTTATAAAAATAATGGCGAAAGTTTTATCGTTAAATTGTTGAACTATCCGGTAGTAAAAGTACAGTAATACGCGTGGTTGCATAGTAGCACACAGTATTGATTATTGATGCTTACGTGAGAAGTCACTTAGTTATACTCAATTATTGCTATAATAATTGTTGCATCATGTCTCTCATATTATTGATTCAATTATTGTCACAATATCATCTACATAATATGTTATATTATTAAATCAATAATTGAGATGACAAAGTTATTCATATTATTATTTGCAATATTGACAATGTCTAGAAGTTCTATCAAGGAGAGTTTTGGTCACCTAATTATGCGCCAATAAGGAGAAATCCTTATCAGAAATATCCCTCTTTCCTGGGAACGACCTGGTTGTTAAATATTGTGAGTTATAATATTAATGATGAATAAGTTCGTGTTGATTAAAGATGAAATTGATAGTTCCATTGAGTTGGGATTATTAGTGTTAGTGGAAATCGACATTTATATCGATAATAATTGATGTCTGGAAGTTATACTGACCATTCGGGTAATTAATCGAAAAAATGAGAAATTAATTGCTATTAATTCACATGCTTATAACTATTTGTTCACATGTGTGTACTATTGATTCACATTCTTGTACTATTAGGGGAGGTGGTGCAAGATTGACAATACTTGCATGACTAAGTTAAAAATAGAGGTATAGATGGAGGTACTATACTTTAATTCGTATTTTCGTATGTATAGAACTATTGATTCACATGATTGAACTATTAATTAACATGATGTACTATTAGGGGAGGTGGTGCAAGTTTGATAATACTTGCATGACTAAATTAAAAATGAAGGAAAAGATAAAGGTATTATACTGTAATATTTCGAGCCCCAAAACGTGCAATTATCGAAACTATATTTTCCTATAAATAGAAGCTCATTCTTCCTTCATTCTCACCAATTCACTAAGTCACACAAGAGCAATTATAGAGAGAGAATCTATATAGAGAAAGAAGAAGAGAAGTCTGTTACCTCACTATTCCAGTATCCAGTCTTCTTCTGAGGTAAGGGATATTATTTTGTTCAGTATTCATAGGAATAATATTTTCTTCCATACTCTGTAGTATGTGAGTAATATTATTTCTTCTTGTATTCTTGATTATACCCTCATTTTGTTAAAGTATAGCTTCTATAATTCGTGAAATTAGTAGAATGTCCTTAAAATTTATGCTTCATCTAGTATCGTTTCACAAGGATATTTTCTGCACATTCTTGTTAAATTTTAAGCTTTTCATGTCGGAGTACTGTCCATGAGCAGTATTCATTTTTATGGAACTATTAATAAAATACTATTCACGGGGTACTATTCACAAAGTACTATTTACGGGTACTATTCACAAAGTACTATTTACGGGGTACTATTCACTCGGGTACTATTCATCTGGAGAATTATTCATGATAAAAATTGATTTCTTTGTTGTCCAAATCATTTTTGATACAATATTATTCTTGAATTTTACTCCACAAAGCAGTATCATGTTGGTAATTTGGACATTATTGAATTCTGGATAAATAAAATTATAAATCTTTAAAAATTTATCCTTCACTTTCTTTTATTTGAATTTTTATATCATTGTCATCATCCTCATGCTTATATTGTGATAAAAGTCATATGTGGCTTACGTGCATAGATGTACTATTGATTGGTATGATTATGACCATGGATTATTCGGTATAATCATGACCTTAATATTACAAATGATGTGGTAAAAATCCTCATTGGTCTGTAGTGCATTGATGGACAGTTGTTGGTATGATTATGACCATGGATTTTCAGTATAATCATGACCATTGATGTTTACATGAATATCCTTGGCCCGTAGTGCAAGGATGATTCGATGATATGGTTTATTTATTAAGCTGAGTCTCAGCGATAAAATTGATGATAAACTTTTTAAATAATAGAAGATAGTAGATATCATCTCTACTTGACTCTTCTAATGAATTGCTTGTTCCACTGCACTTAAACTTGATGTTTATTATATTTTATCAGTTTAACACTGTTGAAGGCTAACGATAATTTATTCTGCATTATCTTTGTCATAATATTTCTTACTAGGCTAGTTGAGCTCACCCTTTTACTTTCATTGTTCTCTTCAGGAAATGAGAACGTAGCTGGGACTAGTCGGGGAACGGAGTGACGGTCCAGATGTTTGCATTAGTAGTCCTCACTATTTAGTGAAATAGTGTGGTAATAATTGTAATGAGAACTTTATTTGAGTTTGGATACTCTCTACGAGACATTATCCGTTTTGAAACTCTCAACTACGTTTTGTTGTACTGTATAAAAGAAGTTTGTATTTAAATTATGTACCATGTATTTGGCGACTCAAGATGGGTGATGTATACCTATTTTAGGGGCGTCACAGTTGGTATCAAAGCTTAGGGATATGATCCCTGGCTGAGATGTGAGATAAGAACTAGGAGGGGAGAGACAGGGAATTCATTCGCTAATATGACCTACCTAAGTTTATTTGGTATTTATTTGGTCGGTCGGAGTATAGGGATAATATATGATATGTCAATTAACCCTTATTATGTGGCAGTATTTGAAAATGGCATCCGAAAATGTTGAGATAATCAATGAAGCACATGAGACCATTGAGTCACCAACGATCAATACCCAGGATAATGTGCATCAGGATGGTAATAATCCTCAAGAAAACAATAACACCGACCACATGATGAATGATAGGATGTTTAAGAGGCTTTATGCAATTCATGCATCATCAGGCGAGAGCGGCTCCTGTTCAAAATGCAGGTGAAAATACTGGCAACTCTCGAATGGTCACCGCTAAACAGTTCAAGGAGCTGGGACCACCAGAGTTTATTAGAGAGCCAAAACCACTTAAGGTGGAGATGTGGATAAAGTAGATCACCAAGATATTTTATGTCTTGGGATGCTTCGAGGAGAAAAAGGTTCCCTTTGCCACCTTTATGTTGCGAGGAGAGGCAGATTACTGGTGGGAATTGGGAAAGCGTACTCAACCTGCCGCACTGAAGATGTCTTAGGAGAAATTCCAAGAACTATTCAACGACAAGTACTTTCCCAAAAGTATTCGTCACATGAAGGAGGTAGAGTTCATCAAGCTGGAGCAGAACAATATGATCGTGTCACAGTACGAAGCTAAGTTTGCCGAGTTGTCCCGATTTGTGTCCCACTTGGTTGATAATGACGCGGATGTTTCTAAGAGGTTTAAAACCGGAGATACGTCAATACTTAATTTCTCACAAACTGTGTTTGTATTCAGATGTTGTAAATAGGGCTCAGTTATTGGAGCGCGATAACGAGTCAACCCAACCAAGAGAGAGCAGCCGACAAAGTGATAATACCAGTGGTAGCAGTCATCGAAGCGGTGACAACAAACGTGGAGGGAATCAACATGCCAAAATGCTAACCACTTCGGTGGTAATCATGGCCAAGATAATAGAAGTGGAAATTTCAAGAAGAGGATATTCAACAATGATATAAATATGTCATCACCAGCACCTGTTGTTAAGGAAGGGGAACGATAGCCAATCGTATGTTACAAATGCGGAGGGGAGGGACATATCAGTCCGAACTGTACGCAGCAATCGAAAGTGTGTTATAATTGCGGAAGAGAAGGTCACCTTGCCCGATTTTGTCATGCACCGAAGTCAAGTCCAGCTGGGATGGAGGCATCAAAGGTCGTCCCAAACAAGACAAAACTGGTAGTTCAAGGGAGAGCGTTTGTCGTAACCTCCCAAAAAGCGAGGAATCCGAACGAGGTGATCACGAGTAAGCTAATCATAAACTCTAGTAAAGTCTATACCATATTTGATACCGGTTCTACCCATTCTTTTATTTCTCCTACTTGCGCTCAACATTTAAATTTGACTCCGGAGAAATTAGACTTTGACTTATCTGTTGAAACTCCGTTGGGAGAAACCTTCATTACATCCACTGTTTATAAGTCTTGTTTGATTCAAATTGGTAACTGCACGTTACTTGTCGATCTTATCTCCTTAAAAATACTTGCATTTGACGTGATTCTAGGGATTGATTGGTTAACTACTCATCATGCTAAAATTGATTATTTTCGTAAGGTTTTTAGCTTTCATATTCCTAATAAACCTATTAAGCGAATTCAAGTGACCAAACCATTAAAATTAATCACGGTCATCTCAAGCCATAAAGCTATTCGTTTATTGAAAAACGGATGTCAAGATTTCTTAGCTCATGTCATAGATTTAAACAAAAATACGTCAGATTTGAATGATATTTCTATTGTTAATAAATTTCCTGACGTATTCCCTGAAGAACTTACTCGGCTACCCCTAGAGCGTGAAATCGAGTTTGGTATCGACCTTGAACCCGGTACAAAACCCATTTCCAAAGCCCCATATCGAATGGCTCCTATTGAACTTCAGGAGTTAAATACCCAACTGCAGGAATTGTTAGACATCGGTTTCATTAGACCTAGTACGTCTCCTTTGGGTGCTCCTGTTCTATTCATGAAGAAGAAAGATGGAAGTATGCGACTTTGTATTGATTATCGGGTGTTCAATCATGTCACCATCAAAAATAGGTACCCGTTGCCTCGCATTGATGACCTGTTTGACCAGTTGCAAGGCGCCAAATTCTTTTCAAAGATCGATCTTCGTTCTGGATATCATCAGTTGAAGATTAAAATTGATGACATTCCAAAGACTGCTTTCAGAACTCGGTACGGCCATTACGAATTCCTAGTCATGTCTTTTGGATTGACTAATACTCATGACGCCTCATGGATATGATGAACCAAGTATTCAAGGAATATTTGGATCACTTTGTGGTCATCTTTGTTGATGACATCCTCATTTACTCCAAAAGCCGTGAAGATCATGAGCAACACTTGAGGCTGATACTCCAAAAGCTTCATGAAAACAAGTTATATGCTAAGTTGAAGAAATGCGAGTTCTAGCTTGAGGAAGTAGTTTTCCTTGGGCACGTAATATCAAATCACAGAATATATGTTGACCCGACAAAGATTGAAGCAATTCAAAGTTGGGAGCAACCTAAGTCGATGTCAATCAAGCACGTAGCTTTCTCGGCTATTTGGTTATTATCGGTGATTCGTAGAAGGGTTTTCTCGAATCACTACTCCATTAACTCAGCTAACTCGAAAAGATACAAAATTTGGTTGGAGCGAGTAATGTGAGAAGAGTTTTAAAGAACTCAAGAAGAGACTCATTTCAAAGACTTGTTCGACAATACCATCCGGCTCGGAGGATTTGTCATATCTGATGATTCTTGCAAAAAGGGTTAGGATGTGTTCTCATGCAACATTGGAAAGTCATAGCCTATGCCTCACGACAACTCAAGGAATATGAGAGGAATTATCCTACTCATGATCTAGAGTTGGCAACTGTCGTTTTTGCGCTTAAGATTTGGAGGCATTACCTATATGGAGAGAAGCTGGAGATCTATACGGATCATAAAAGCCTCAAATATTTCTTCACTCAAAAGGAACTCAACATGCGGCAACGACGATGGCTTGAGCTATGGAAAGATTATGATCATACCATTCAATACCATCCTAGAAAAGCGAACGTAGTAGCTGACACATTGAGTAGAAGATCATATGCGGGTACGAGTGTGATATTGTCAATGCAAAGGCCCATTTTTTATGACTTACAAAGGATGGAGATAGAGTTAAAGACTCCATGGACCCATGTGATGATGGGGAATATACGAGTAGAATCGACTTTTATCGATAAAGTTAAAGATGCTCAAGCTACAGACCTGGAGCTGATGCGTATAAGGAAGAAAGTGCAAGAAGGTGTTATTTCGGAAGCAAGAATCGATGTAGAAGGAATACTTCGAGTTAACTCCAGACTTTGTGTTCCTAACGATTCTGACTTGAAGTATAAAATCATGATGGAGGTGCACAACACACCATTTGCAATCCATCCTGGGAGTACCAAAATGTATCGTGATCTTCAACATACATTTGGTGGAACAATATGAAGAGAGAGATAGCGGGGTTTATCTCAAGGTGTCTAACTTGTCAACGAGTCAAGGCAGAGCATCAAGTGCCAAAAGGTCCATTGCAACCACTTGAAATTCCAGAATGGAAGTGGGAGCACATTACCATGAATTTCGTTACTGGTCTTCCCAAGGTTTCTCAAGGCATAAATGCGATTTGGGTCATTGTTGATAGATTGACCAAGTCTGCTCCTTTCTTATCGATACGAGAAACTTATACACTTGAACGTCTTGCTCGTATGTACATAAACGAGATTGTAAGATTGCATGGTATGCCAGTATCCATAGTTTCTGATCGAGACCCAAGATTCACTTCACGATTTTGGGTTAGTTTGCAAAAAGCTATGGGCATGGATTTACAATTTAGTTCGGCATATCATCGTCAAACAAACGGGCAGTCGGAGAGGACTATTCAAACTATTGAAGATTTATTAAGACTCTGTGTCCTTGACTTCAAAGGAAGTTGGGACAAGTTCTTACCATTGGTGGAGTTTTCCTACAACAAAAGTTATCAAGCAAGTATTGGCATGGCTCCATTTGAGGCGTTGTATAGAAGAAAGTGTCGTTATCCAGTATGTTGGGATGAGGTGGGTGAAGAAACGTTGTTGGGACCGAAGTTGGTACGTATGACTACGAAAAATATTCAAACGATCCGACAACGTATAAAAACCTCACAACATCAACAAAAGAGTTATGTTGATCTTCATCGAAAGGACGTGGAATTCAATATTGGAGATCATGTGTTGTTATGTGTTGCTCCATGGAAAGGAGTTACGAGATTTGGAAAGAGAGGAAAGCTTAATCCTCGATTCATTGGCACATTTTTAATCCTCGATTGAGTAGGAACTGTGGCCTATAGACTCGCCTTACCCCCAAATATGTCTCGTGTTCATAACGTTTTTCACATATCTATGTTACGTAAATATGTGAAAGACCCGAACCACATTATTGAATTAGAAACCGGATGAAATAGCGGAAGATTTAATGTATGAAGAGGTACTGTTAAAATCTTGGATAAGAAGGATCATATTCTACGCTCTAAAGTTATACCTCAAGTCAAAGTTTTTTGGAGAAACCACGATGTTGAGGAAATGACCTGGGAGTTAGAATCTGAAATGAAATCAAGGTATCCTCACATATTCAACATACCAGGTATACACCCTAATTTCGAGGATGAAATTTCATAAGAAGGGGAGGTTGTAAGACCCAAACTTTTATGAATAAAGATTAATTTCTCTCGAAATATAATTTTGAATATTATTGTGTGGATATAATATAATGTTATAGTTGTGGGTAATATTTACAAATTTTTCAAAGTAAGCAAGTGGTTATATAATATTCGATTGGTCGGGGAATATTTGTTTTAACAGGGAATATTTGTACGACGGCACAATCATTGGTGGACCCCACAACGAAAGTATTGTCGTAGTTAGAAAATGACATTATTATTTTCTTATAAAAATAACGGCGAAAGTTTTACCGTTAAACTGTTGAACTACCAGGTAGTAAGAGTACAGTAATACGTGTGGTTGCATAATAGCACACGGTATTGATTATAGATGCTTATGTGAGAAGTCACTCAGTTATACTCAATTATTGCTGCAGTAATTGATGCATCATATCTCTCATATTATTGATTCAATTATTGTCACAGTATCATCTGCATAATATGTTATATTATTAAATCAATAATTGAGACGACAAAGTTATTCATATTATTATTTGCAATATTGACAATTTTTTGAAAGTTACATCGAGAGAGGTTTGGTCACCTAATTGCGGCATAATAAGGAGAAATCCTTATCGAAAAGCCCCTCTTTCCTGGGAACGACCTGGTTGTTAAATATTGTGAGTTATAATATTAATGATTAATAAGTTCGTGTTGATTAAAGATGAAATTGATAGTTCCATTGTGTTGGGATTATTAGTGTTAGTAGAAATTGACATTTATTTCGATAATAATTGATGTCTAGAAGTTATACTGACCAATCGGTTAATTAATCGGATAAATGAGCAATTAATTTCTATTAATTCACATGCTTATAACTATTTGTTCATATGTTTGTACTATTGATTCACATTCTTGTACTATTAGGGGAGGTGGTGCAAGATTGACAATACTTGCAAGACTAAGTTAAAAATGGAGCTATAGATGGAGGTACTATACTGTAATTCATATTTTCACATGTATAGAACTATTGATTCACATGATTGAACTATTAATTCATATGATGTACTATTAGGGGAGGTGGTGCAAGTTTGATAATACTTGCATAACTAACATAAAAATGAAGGAAAAGATAAAGGTATTATATTATAATATTTTGAGCCCCAAAACGTGCAATTATCAAAAGTATATTTTCCTATAAATAGAAGCTCATTATTCCTTCATTCTCACCAATTCACTAAGTCTCACAAGAGCAATTATAGAGAGAGAATCTATAGAGAGAAAGAAGAAGAGAAGTCTGCTACCTCACTATTCCAGTATACAGTCTTCTTCTGAGGTAAGGGATATTATTTTGTTTAGTATTCATAGGATTAATATTTTCTTCCATACTCTGTAGTATGTGAGTAATATTATTTCGTCTCATATTCTTGATTATACCCTCATTTTGTTAAAGTATTGCTTCTATACTTTGTAAATTAGTAGAATATCCTTGAAATTTGTGCTTCATCTAGTATCATTTCATAATGATATTTTCTGCACATTCTTATTAAATTTTAAGCTTTTCATGTCGGAGTACTGTCCATGAGTAGTATTCATTTTTATGGCACTATTCACAAAATACTATTCACGGGATACTATTCATAAAGTACTATTTACGGGTACTATTCACAAAGTACTATCACAAATACTATTCACAAAGTACTATTCACAGGATACTATTCACGGGGTACTATTCACTCGGGTACTATTCATCCGGAGAATTATTCATGACAAAAATTAATTTCTTTGCGGTCTAAATCATTTTTGATACAATATTATTCTCGAATTTTACTCCACAAAGCAGTATCATGTTGGCAATTTGGACATTATTGACTTTACGGATAAATATAATTATAAATCTTTAAAATTTATCCTTTGCTTTCTTTTAGTTGAATTCTTATATCATAGTCATCATCCTCATGCTTATATTGTGATAAAAATCATATATGGCTTACGTGCATAGATATACTATTGGTTGGTATGATTATGACCATGGATTATTCGGTATAATCATTAACCGTAATGTTACAAATGATGTGGTAAAATCCTCATTGGCCAAGAGTGCATTGATGGACAATTGTTGGTATGATTATAACCGTGGATTATTCGGTATAATCCGACCATTGATGTTTACATGAATATCCTTGGCTCGTAGTGCAGGGATGATTCGATGACGTGGTTTATTTATTAAGCTGAGTCTCAGCGATAAAATTGATGATAAAATTTTTAAATCATAGAAGATAGTAGATATCATGCTCTACTTGACTCTTCTAATGGATTGCTTGTTCCGCTGCAGTTAAACTTGATGTTTATTATAATTTATCAGTTTAAAGTTGTAGAAGGCTAACGATAATTTATTCTGCATTATCTTAGTCATAATATTTCTTACTGGGTTAGTTGAGCTCACCCTTTTGCTTTCCTTGTTCTCTTCAGGAAATGAGAACGTAGCTGAGACTAGTCGGGGAACGGAGTGACGGTCCAGATATTTGCATTAGTAGTCCTCACTATTTAGTGAAATGGTGTGATAATAATTTTAATGAGGTTTTTATTTGAGTTTGGATACTCTCTCTACGAGACATTATCCGCTTTGAAACTCTCACTATGTTTTGTCATCTTTGTATAAAAGAAGTTTGTATTTAAATTATGTACCATGTATTTGGCGACTCAAGATGGGTGGTGTATACCTATTTTGGGGGCGTCACGGTCATTCCAATTAGATAACAACACAATGATTGTATTTACTATCTTTGTATTACAATAATACCAAGTCTTAGCCTTGCCTTTTATCTCTTAGAACTCTCGGTTTTTCGGCTTTAGCTACAATCATATGGTTCAAGCAAGAATTAGCATAACTAGCTCAACAAGTCTAACAAAGATCTTATGAATATCAAATTGAGAATTATATGCTTAACTTCCATAACTGAACAATTAACTACTAAGCACTATGAAACATTTGACTAGTACTTCTCATTTCATAACAATGATTCCAAAGTATATATAATAACTTTAGGAATTCTGAACCGGTTTAAAGACCATGAACATACTCTTTTCGTTTTTATACTTGAAAAGGACATCCGGCACTAAGGCCATCCATCCGTCTTTACTTATGAGCACTTCTAGGTGATCAGCCTATTGTACTCTATGTTGATCAACACTCTTCCATTAAACGTATTTACGTTTAACATTTGGCAACCTCTCGAGTGCCCATCGAATAATCGGGTTGAAAACACTTTTGTTTGTGCATGTAACAAACTTACCTTTACATCCGTACCAAATACTTGGCATAGGATAGTGTTAACAGTTCTATATCGAAAGACTTGTAAGCAAATCAATCAATTCTTCAAGACTTGTCTATCTGAGTTAAAACAGGCATCGACTCTTTCTTTAAAACCATTCATGCATCTTATAACATGAATCATAGAAAACTTGGCTAACACGAAGGTTAGACAAGAGTTATGAAAGACTTGCCTTCAAGTGTCTTCGAATATAATATTCAATCAATTCTTAGTCTTTCTGAGAATCTACATGATATATTCACATAGCACACTGTAATTAGTTTACAAACAACTAACTTTATTGTCTTAACCAACTTCTTTCTCTTCTATGTCTTACTTGAATTTATTTCATTAATAAAGTCAGTTCATCTTTTTATGCTTCGTTACGGCTTGTTAACGTTCTTACGTTATTAACCGACATTCGATCATCATTGGTGAACTACCAACATTGAATCATCATTCATGGTTTACTTGTTTATACATTTGCGTTCTCCGTTTAATTCTTATTAAACCATACTAAATCTTCTAACGTTATCACTTATAAGTTATTTAAGGTCAGCCTTATCATGTACATTAAGTACATTCATGTCTTACTATTGGTTTCCATTTAATTTAGAAACAAAACCTAACTTGGTCAACCTTTTTACACTGTCGACGCTGCGGCGCGCTATCTCCTTTGTATAGTAGCGCTGCGTCGTCACTCTCCAGGGGTTTTGCCCGAACTCGGCGATGCGGCGCGAGTCCATGCACTAATTCTCGCGCTACGGCGTGAGTCTCCAGACGTTTTTGTTTTCTCTCAGCCATACTTAGCGCCGCAGCATGACACATTTACACTGGGTTGGCGCTGCGGCGCCGCCCCTGTGCACCAAATAGACAAGACAGTTTATTTTTCTAACGAAACTCCCAGATTCATAACTTATTCGTTTTATATCCGAATTGGATCATTCGAAAGGCCACAACTCACAAATTACATAATCTAGGTGTTCATATAAGAATTTTACATTTTCGAATCCACTAACTAAGAATTCACCTTTTGGTTCATTTTGAGCATTTGTTTATCGTTTTCAAGCGTTCAATACTCGTTTTCTTCGTTATAAGTCAGAATTCAGCGATTCTTGATTCCACAACTCTTGAATACCATATCTCATGTGTTGACATTGGAAACCAACATTTACAACTTTTGATGTTTAATCCGAGATTTCTATGATTTCGACGTTGTCGACGTCGGGATTTTTGAGTGACCCTTTCCGTTACTTGTTCTTTGGTGTTCTCATTTTAAGTGAGATTTGTTTGAAAAAACAAGTTAAAAAGGTCCGACATGTATAATGTCGATGATGGACTGTTAAGAGTCGCCAGTTGGTTTTTTTTAAATGGTTGTACTAACACAACCGAGAAAAGGTTTGCACATTGACCCAGTGATGTGACACTGATATACGGGTCGTTGAAACTAAGATTCGTTTAGGGTCCGGGGACTTGATTATGTGGGGGGGAGGTGTTAGGCACCCCCCGACATCCGTGTTACCACGGTGACCGCCTCTTTTCAAGAAACTATTATCTGAATGTGTGTGTGTGTGGCTTAATGTGCTGTTATATGGAAGTTGTGCGAGGCCTCGTTCGAACCTATATACATTGGGGTTTGAATTTATGTAAAAATTAATTTTAACAAGATATGGCAATGATGTTTTATAAAAGAGGTTTTCAAACCTCGATGCTCAATAGGAATTGAGACCTTTTACACTCCCATTTTTATTAAATGAGCTATTTGAATTGATTTTATTTGATGGATGCGAGGCATCCGCATGCGAAAATAATATACAAAATATCGCCGACTTCCTCGTGGGTATGAAAACCATCCGAGGAAATTGAGACACCGCAGAATAATTTACAAGTCGCGCATAATTTGAAAATGTCCATCACGAGAACCCGAATCTAGATTCAATGGGATGAATCTGTGATCACATGATTCCTAGGCTCACAAAATCTGCGGTTTATATAAAAGCGTAGTAAGCAAGTATATATATATATAAAAGTGTAAATATATATATATACGCACAAGATCACCAACCACGAAGCACCTCCATGGGGATCAAAATGTAAATAAAAGTCATTAAAGCTATCAACCACCACGGAGGAAACTCCAGCGGGACGAAATGTAAATAAAGTCAGAATACGATCAACTGCCATGAAGTAAACTCCAGTGGGACGAAATGTAAAGAAAGCTATAAAGCGATCAACCACCACGTAAGTAAACTCTAGGTGGGACAAAATATATATATATATAAATAAAAGCACCGGATGTAAAATCCGGGCTCATCGAATAGAGTTCGAATAGTTAATATATATATATATATATATATATATATATATATATATATATATATATATATATATATATATATATATATATATATATATATAATAATAAACGCATCGGATATAAAATCAAGCTCATCGAGCAGTCCGATCACAGTTCATATATATAAGAATATATATATATAAGCGAATAAATGCAGGATATAAAATCTGTGCTCATCGTCGAGCGAGTCGACCACAGTTCATATATATATAAATATATATATATATATATATATATATATATATATAATGAGTAAACGCAATTGCACTCAAAAAGTCTAGGCTCATCGAACAAAGTCGACACACAGTTGATATATATATATATATATATATATATATATATATATATATATATATATATAAAAGCGGGTAAACGCACCAGACCGAAGTCTAGGCTCAATCGAGGTATTACTCGATAATGTTAGTCAATATATATATAATATATATATATATAGACTGAAATGAAACCATGGACCGAAGTCCGGGCAAAAGCAAGCAACACGACTCTAAACGTGTAGAAGGGTGTGTGCAAAGATGAAGTGAAAGACTCTAAAGTGTGTGAGAAGGCTTACAGGTAACTGCTAAAAAAGGCTTCTATATCTTTGGAGTGGGTAAACACTAGCTTTTGTGGGTACAAAAGAGGCTATATGTGAGCTCACAGGTGTTTAAAAGTGGGAAAATACACTATATGACGAGTGCAGAGCAAATTGTGCAGGGTTTTCCCGTCTTTTTCTCTTAGAAAATCAGCACCCCAAGCCCTCTATTTATGGGCATATTAGTCGCGGGTGTACCTACGACTGAGCCGCAGGTGTACCAGAGGCAACCTGGGTTGGCCCGGGTTTGTCGGGTCGGGTCGTCTCGAAGTACGTGCAATTGTAATGTCCACTCGGATTTTTAGAAGTGCAATCCGGGCATACGTTTGAGGTATACAAGACCTATTTCGGACCGCCGTTGTCGAGAGTTGTACGATGTCATGGGATTAGAGTTTGTACGAAGTCATTGAAGATGGGACGATGCCCTCCGATCTTCAAGCTTCAACTTTCATCCGTTACCCCGCACAATAGTCACTCGGGATTGGTTAGCCTTGTGGGACATCGTTGCATAGAGACGTGACGTGGCATCGTGTTTTGACGAGATGACGATGTTGCCCCTCACCGGTGTTATCGCCAGATTGGGCTGATAAAGCAGACGTTGCTCAGACTTCACTGAGACTGGACTGCTACAATTGTTGAAGGTCCTCATTGTCATCTTTGAGGTGTGCGTGTCTTCCCGATGTTTATTGCCGGGTTGGTACAGTGTATCTCGTTGTGAGTGCCGAGATTGAAGCTGGTCGCATTTGAAACAAGCATTTCTGGGGTTGTCGTCGAAACTGCATTCCTTGGGGTTATCACCAAGTTTAGTGTCTATTCCCATGGTTGGGACTGAGACTGGATACCTCGGGGTCATCTCCGAGATTAATCGGTCTTCTCCGGTGTGAGTTCCGGTATTGTATCTGTAGGCCTCAGGGTTACATCCGAGGTTGAAATCGTTACTCCCAGATTGTGATACGGGGTTGATGCTGAACTTCCGGTAGTATCTGGCATGGATTTGGATCGTCTTTCCGGGTTCTCTCTTAAAAGACGAATATGTCCTCTTGCAATGTTAGTAACAGTAGCACAGAAAATTTCGAGTGTCTACAGATGCCCCTCTTTATCATACTCATGTATGGCGATGCATGGGTAGGATAAAGAATCCTAGACACTTGAAACGCAACAAGACGAACGTGGTACTATGGGTAGTAAAAGTGATGCAAATGTATGATGCATGTGTACGGGGTTTTAGCCCAACATGCTGAGGATGATTGCTGATTCCCTGTTGCTTCAACTGGGGATTGGCAATGCTGACCAAATTCGATGTGTAAGCCGAATCTGTTAGGAAGTTGATGTTGGAGTTATCACCAAATTTCTGTGTTCTTGATTATGACTTGATCCTGAAGATGTACCTCTTATGTGTAAGAGATGCATGGGGATAAAGCTTCGATCCATTTGAGGATGTATAACATATTCCATCATCTATCCTCTTTGATAACATTAACCTTTTCTAGTTGGTATCGCCAGAACATGTCAAGATCTTACTGGATTTACTACCAACAGCAAATGTTATCGTGATGCGACAACCGTTGGCGACGTGTAAATGGTGGTGAAACATCCTGTGGGATATACTGTCAAGGTTGTTTGACCTTCGCTGACGTGTGAATCAACGGCTGAGATTCTGTGAGTAGATTGTCAAGGTTGCTTGACCTTCATTGTCATGTAGATCAATGAAGCATTGCGTTGTGACCCCGGCTGGGGATCTGCTGGGGAATACGAGCAGTTGGGTATGGAAACCTCGAATAGCTTTATAGCTCTGATAGGTTTAATTGCTATCGGCTGAGATAACGTCAAGGTTGCTTGACCTTCATTGATATATGTGTCAACGACTGAGCATGTATTGTTACTCTACTTAGGAGATATACGCCAACCCCCAGTCGGGATTTCATCGGGACTACGTGAGTACGTCTGCAACTATCAAGCGATCCTCAATGCTTCGATGGGTTTACTTGCCATCTATTTGAAATAACGTGTCAAGGTCATTTGACCTTTGTTGATAGACATGTCAACGTAGGAACGTGTTGTAACCCCCACCGGGGATTTACGTTGTAACCCCCATCGGGGATCTACGTTGTAACCCCCGGGGACTCACGTTATAACCCCCGTCGGGGACTCATTTAGGGTAACGACCCGGAGTCAGCGGCATCGGACCTGTATAAGGTATTGTCGTATGTGACTTGTGACAAATGAGATCATTGGCAGGGTATACCTCGTGTTCGGGTGACTACCAATGGGCGATGTGCAGATTCAAAGTCTCATCTGAGAAAAACCAGGATTGTATGTTTTTTTGCTCAATCGCGTGGCATTTTTATTCTCGATTTGACCTTTCTAGTCCATGAGAACTCCGTTTCAACTCGAACTGGACCAAGTCGGAGGGGTGGGACCCACATAGGGGCGCCGCAGGTGCACCTGCTGCAGCCGTAGGTGGGCCTACAGTCAGGCGTGGATGATAAATTCCAACAGATTGGTCACCATAAGTCACTTTCAACTTGTTTCACTTAGAAAAAACCGTGAGCCATCTTGGATCTGCTTTGAGTTTCAATGCTACGCAAATTCTCATCACCAATTGTACAAGTGTTCTACACTATCCTGGTAACGTATGCATGTATTTTTTCCAGTTTCTGTCCGTTAGATTGTGAGTTATAGCACGAAATGCATCTAAACACATAGTAGTGATTATGTATACACAAATAACTTGATAAAAAATATTCAACATAGTAAATGTTAGTATTAAACCATGCTGAACATAATGATATGAAAATTTTTGACTTTTGAGACAGTCAAATTGGCACCTTTTTTTGCTATTTTTTGTCCTATTTGAGGTCCAATGAGCAAAAGGTAGAAAGGCAAAGTACTCCTAGCATTGAGGTTGGCCTTATGCATGATGATTTTGATTTTTAATGCATATATTATGTATATGACTTTGGGGCAGGTGTGCTACTGAATGGCCACCTAGACATGCATGTGTGCATGTGGATAGTCCTATTTTCAAACGGGACTATGGCAAAAAATTTCCAAATGTAGGCATTGGGTAGTCATGCATTCTAACTCTATTATATGTTAAAGTAAATGCATACATGCATATAGTCATAAAATGCATTTTAGAAAGCTCCAGGTAAGGAAATACCACACCCTTTCTGAGGTGATTTGGAGACTTGTTGTCCAAATATTATGGATCCGGATCAGCCGAGTAGTTCCTATAGGACTGCTTCTGGCATACGGCGGAGGGCTTATGAAGTGCCTCATCCCTATTCTGTCAGACAGCCTCGTTGGTTGGTGGAGGCCGTGATACGTCCTGTCCAGGCAGATGTGCTAGACGTTGAGGATGAGGAGGCGGATATTCCGATTGAGGATCCCGCTCTTGCTGCACATGTCCCTCGTAGGGAGCTTCCGAGAATTCAGGTGGTGAACCCAGAGTTGCTGGGTGATTTGGGTAGGCATCCATCGATGTACTTGCATGCTAACGAGGTATGGCGTTAGACTTTGATCTTCATTCTTTCCTATTGATGAGGATTAAAGGGTTCTGATGTTGATTTACATTTCATGCAGGTTCCATGTTTTACACAGCCTCGAGGGAAATGGTTTAACATCCACACCATGTACCAGGCGCTTCATCCTGATTATAGAGCAGTAGTGCATGAGTGGGGATTCGGGGCATTCTTCTCCATCCTTCCCCGTCGTTGTCCCTAGGGTTACCTCAAGGCATTGTCTGAGCGATGGTTTCATCAAACTCAGTCACTCCACCTGCTGGATTACGAGGTGATGATGACGCCTATGTATTAGCGATTTATCACAGGTATGGAGTTTGGAGGGGAGCCAGTGCCTTCATGGTGAATATCACCCCTACTGTCGTCCGATCCTTACTAGGAGTTCCAGCGGGGGCGCTCAAAGGCAGGAATGTCCGTTCAAGTCCTTTGAGCGTAGATGCTATGAGTGGGCTATTGAGTGAGCCCATGCCTGATGATGTCAGGACCAGGGATCACGTTCTGCTGCGATTGTTCTTGATGATCATTCGAGGCTGCTTCATAGCAGACAACTCTTCCACAGTATCTTTTGCTTTGGTCAACGCCACACGCGATGTGGACCGTATTGGAGAGTACGATTGGGGCTCTTACACCTTTGCCTATTTCCTCCGGGGCATACGCATGCACTCACATGGATTAATTGAGGCTTGGCTAGGATTTTACCCATTTCTGCTGGTGAGTATTTCTCTTGTCTTTTCCCATTCATAGGTTAAGAGTGTTTACTGATAGCAGATGTTTTGCCATTGTGTTGGCAGTTCTGGGCCTATGAGAGGCTCCCATGTTTGCGTCCTGTGAGTGTGTTAGGTTTAGATACCTATCCACGAGGACGTCGATGGCACCATTCTATTTTGCCAGAGGTCCACATGTCGAGGGATTCACTCGGTCTTAGTATCTGTTGGAGTTCTTGTGGCAGTACCATTATATGGATTCCTATTCAGGGGGAGCATTTGACCATCGGATTTGAGGATGGACATCCGACCGGAGTCGAGTATTTTATCTCTACCAGGAGAGTTCCTCTCTTCACTGATGGTGGCTAGGAGCTCTATTTAGGAGAGCGTGCTATTAGGAGCACCACAGGGGAGATCCGTATACCGATCTTGCCTCTCGCCAAAGCGTAATTGGCTCAGATCCACGATCCACCGTCACTGACATCCCATTGTTGGGGGTTGAAGGCTTTGCATTATCAGAGGGCCCATGTACCCAGGAGATGTTCCAGCATTGGTGGTTCCCTCGCACTATTGGAGCCCAGTCCCGTGCCACACAGTTTATGGGGGATATGGTTCCAGGATCTTTGATGATAACGGATTGGGTAGCTTGTGTCCGAGCTCCGACTCATCTGACCCAGATTGATAGCTTGACCCGGCAGTTGGATCAGGCACATGTATTTATTCGGCATTTGGGCAGAGATCCAGCAGAGGCGGAGTCATTTGTTCCTTCCAGCTCTGGTGCTGGCCCCTCAGATGACCCATTTGGTTTTGCCGGCGCAGATCCTCCTCTTTATAGGCCTGACATCCCTGTTGATAGAGATCCAGTGACTCAGGAGGAGTCACATCAGGTGGACAGGATTGAGGACGTGGACATCAAGACCCTAGTCTTCTTCTGATGTAGATTCTCATTATATCTTTTGATAGACCTCTATTAGATATTGGGTGGCTATTCCCCATTCTCGCTATATCTTTTGATAGGCCTCTATTAGTAGTAGGGTAGTTGTGCCCCATTTCCCTGTATTTGTAGCTGTACAGAGCTGATGTATTAGATATATTTAGGAATGTATGCACCGTTTTTCATTCCCTATATCATATTGCCATCCATTATCTATTATGCATGTATCATGTTATGGATATGTATATATATCTAGAGATATTCGGCATTGACCCTTGGATGGTTTTATGACACGGCTCGCACAGATGTCTTCTTCGACAGTTAGCCGTATAGATCATACCCCACCGTCAGTGGTGGCATTAGGTATGCGATCGTGGTATGATAGCATGTCACCACCAGACAGGGTGACTGTAGATCTGCTGCTGCAGAATACCATGACCCTTATGGCATTTTAGGTTCCTGCAGGATTTGTAGATGGGATGCTAGAGCATTGGCTACCTATTAGCCAGGTATTCCGATTTGGCACCCATGAGTTGACTCCTACTCTTGAGGAGTATGCACGTTTGACGATGCTGCCTTTAGACAGACCTTGCGTGCATCTAGCTTTGGGAGACATGAGTAGGCGATTCATGACTCTCACAGGATTCATAACGGCAGAAGAAGGCAAGAGCGGTGACATCTAGCCACGTGATATCCCAAAGATTTTCTCGTATTTATGATTTGGCTCGAGAGGATAGCTACTCACCGACATTCCTGGGGATTTCATGGTCGTCGGAGGATCATTGGCGTTTGTCCGAGTTGATGTACCGATCTTACAGATCGTCGTATGTCTATATGCCACGATATATGGACGAGATAGACATTGGTGTCATTATGGCCGTGAGAGCTCTTAGAGAGGGTCGCACCATTATACCGTGATTAGCAGACCCCGCTACGACATCCTATTATTGCACGTATCCCTACGGTGAGTGTTTACAAGGAGTTCTCGTATTGTACATGTGGTTTATGTCACACTTGAGACCGATTGGTACCATTTGACGGAACGGGTATTGCTTCTCCCATGATGTGGCCATGTCATACTCCTTTCAGCCATCGGAGTGTACAGATGCTCGATCCCGTCCGCATTTTGGCGGATATCGAGATCCATTTAGCGTCATCGGTTTGTGCTCGGGGCTTTCCTCACCATACAGCTTCATTACTCATGCTCCGGGCATGGATTTCCTCCTCCGGGCTGGCTTGAGGGGCGTGACTACTTATCACCCATTGGTCGTGATGTCGCAATTTGACCAGTTCCAGGATTTTCATCCTTTCGAGGGGGCGATAGGTCAGCGTTCAGCTTCTTGATATCTCTCAGCAGAGGACCGATCCCGTGTGTATGCTTGTTGGGATCGGCGTGAGATAGCTACTTTTTCTGACAGTCATCCCGGTTGTTCTGCATAGTATTCCGCATGGATGGAGACAAAGATTTTATCGGCTGCAGCAGTATCTGCAGTACCGGATATTGAGTCAGATGATGCAGAGCCCGTAGAGGACATTGATACCTACATCGAGGAGGAGCCCACTGATGGGTTGCCAGCATTTCTTCCGGATTCTCCTAGTACCAAGATTACTTTGTGATTCAAGACTTCTAAGACAAGATTTAGAGCGAGTCTTCATCTGATGACCTTTGAGAGAGACCAGATTTGATCTATGATGTCGACTGCTCTTGATGTGAGGGACGCCGCCTATTGGAGAGAGACGAGGCATTAGATCGCGAGAGAT
>CM035170.1:19370872-19524441 GCA_020205615.1 Panax quinquefolius | reverse complement strand
TAACTATTCACATAAAGCATGTCTTTCTGATTAAAAGGAAATTTGATTCCTAAAAGAACTCAAATTCCTCCTTCAAAATATCTTTATAAAATAATTTACTATATATAAGAAAATAATATATTAGAAATAAAAATTGATTTGAGTAATACCTGGAGTTGCATCCCCGGCTGCTACAGTTTCTTGAACGGTCATGTTGCAGACGCTTGCAGTTGATTTCGTTGGTTTGATTGTTGATGTTGATCTCGTCATCGCCAATGTCCTGCTGCCTTTTCCCGTATTCGCATTCCTTGCCTCATTTCTTCTTCTTGTACAGTCTTCCACCTTATACTCCATTGATTCACATTTAAAACACACAGACTTGCCCTTTATCTCCTTTCCTTTTATCGCATAGGTGACAAAACTATCTTTTGCCCCTTCGTTATCCTAGCTATCACAAATGCTTCCACCGGGTCAGTTGATCCTCTAAATCTGGCAAGATCTGACGCTTTGAAGTCTTTGACGTTAAATCGATCGATTATCCGGGTGATCTTTCACGATCGTATTCATTACGCATAGCTTGATCGTCCATATTCGTAAAATTCTGTATCGGGTCTAGTTGTCTTCCAGCTTTGTTGACAGGTTCTTCTGCCCGTGTATTTCATTTTCGTCTCCTTGGCGGCATTATCACAATTTATTCTTTATTCTAAGCCTTATCATATACGTATAATCATATAACACAAAACTTTCTATTCAAATAATCATGTACTCAAAATATTAGATTTTGAAAATTTGGTTTTCTGTATTAACCAGTACTCATATAATTAACTACTATCTTTATACCAACTTATTTCATTAATCCCATATAAATTCATACTCATAACACTTGACATACCTTAGCACATACTGCTTTAATCATCCGCTATCCCTTTGTTACTCAAAAGTCGAGAATCGCTGCAACAACTTATATAAAAGTTAAGAAATATTACCTTATACAAACATACCTATCATATACATAACATAGAATCATACCTATTCAAGTAATACTAGTACTACTTATTTCTTACGCATTCACTAATGCTCAATTGCTTAGAAATCTGTCTATTCCCATTATCCTCAATAATCCATTCACACCTACTATACCTAGTTCGCCCAACTTACCATACATTATGAGTTTAAGAACTCACCACAAACATATTAGTTTAAGAACTCGACATTGACCACATATTCCTTAACTATACTTTACCTATCAGTCATACTATCGTTTCAGGGTCTGGTACTACACTTTTCAAATCAACCACCTCATTGAGGTAGCTTTCAATTTGAGCCTCTGTTTTCAGCTATTAGCTTTGATATTGGCTCGGGGTACGGGTTTGATAATACTTTACTACCTGAGGGTATCCTAATCCTTTTCTATCTGGCATCTACACACCTAAGTTATCCTAATTTTCAACTAATATATACACACAACAAATAATAGTTTTATATAAGTTATCTTTTATTTGATTTGACGATGAACTTATTCAATTCATCTCCCCTTTTAAACTCTATATGAGTTATTTGTATTTTCAACATTTCCCTCTGTTCCAAGGTTATAGCCTAAGGTCTAACCCACCCAAGGTTTTTAACCCTAAGCTCTTATACCAACATGTAAAGACCCCAAACTCAGGTACTTGAAACCCGAACTCGGTGCTTTACGATACCATTTCTATGAGCGAAATAATACTAATAATAATAAAAATAATATAATTATCAAACTTATCTTACATTTATCAGAGTCTAATCCCAAGTACGCAACCTTTACTACATTCTTTACATTATATATAATACCTATCATTATATTAATACAGTCTAACTATTACAAAAGATACCATTAAACATATACTGTTTGCTTTCCTTTTCACTTGTTCTTGGCCGAACCTTCTAGCTGTTCGCACTTATCTGAAAACATTTAAATTTAAGCAAGGATGAGCATTTGAGTGCCCAGCAAGTAATAACAATTAGAAATATAATTAGCTGAAAGAAATAAATGTTTTCCTTGTACATCACTTCTACAACGAATTTATAGTTGTGAAGTAAACTGAACTGATAATAATAACATAACAATTCTATCTCAAAATTTTAAAACTACGTATAGACTATATATATAGGGTAGTCGACATACTATGAACATTGTTTTAATTTTCCATAAGGTTTAGCAGAACTTCATTTGCAAACCGTCATAGCTTACGGGCACGAGGGTGTACATCCCATGGACCATGTATTGATCAATACTACATTACAAGAACGATAGGATCGTTCACTCTATCCGCCTTGAGCGCATAAAAGTTTTCCCGTGATCGGGATGTTCATACTTAGACTAGAATCCAAACCAAAACAATTTGACTGGATACAAAAAGGTTTTTATCATATTTAACGACATTTCAAAATTTGTGTCTAGCTGATCAAGTAGCTTAGACGGCTTATATATATATATATATCAACATGTGATTAAATATAATGATTATCCAAGTGGGGACACTTGTATAACCATATATAGAAATTAACGAACAGAATATATATATCTGAATTATCATATACTAACATGTTGATAAACAATGATCGGATATAGAATATATCACAATAGGGTTAATAATATAGCTTATAATAATATAATTCTGAAACTTCTTACTCATGTCCATTGCATAAAGGAAATGCAAAGGTAAGATTCTTGCCTGATGCGCTGCTTATAGTTCGTAACTTAGTTCTATCTTTATATAACACCTATCAGTAATAAGATCATTTGATTGATTAGAATAACATACTATAACACATAGCACTACTTATTGCAGTCAGCACATAACCTAATCACATTGTCACATATGTTTCACAACCATTGAATCACAAATAAACATATATACAGTCAAAATTTCTAAGTCCAGATCAATTTCTGAAACATGTCGGGGTACCAACGGCTTTATCGGGTAATTATCGAGTCTAAGACTCTATCCTGAAGTTCAATATTTGTAAGTATCAGTCATATTATTTTTAAATGGCTTATAATAATTTTAAAACATTTATTATAATTTATTATAAATTTTCAAACATCGGAATCATTATTAAATGATTTAATTATTGATTAATTCTATTATCATTAATATTTAATTAATATTAAATTTTTAATTAAACCATTACCAAAATATTAAAGTTATTTATAATAACTCAAAATACTTTTAAAGTATTAATATTACCCTTAAATGATTTTTAAAAGAATTAAAATCATTTTTAAATAATTATCATTAATATTAAAGTATTAATGTATTACTTATCAAAATATTAAAAGTCCTTAATCATAACTTAAAATATTTTTAATTCATTTATATCCTGCTTTAAATGATTTTCAAATAAATAAAACCATTTTAAAACTATTTATTTAATATAATTATTAAATAAACTTAATATCATTATTATTAAATTAATATCATTAATATTAAATTATTAATGAAATTATCCTTTAAATATTAAAAGTTATATTTTATAACTTAGAATATCTTTAAACACTTTATTTTCATTTAAAATGATTATTATAATATTAAAATCATTTTTAAACTAAATTATTTAATATTATTATTAAATAACTTTAATATCATTAATAATTAATTAATTAATGAAATTTACCTTTAAATATTAAAAGTTATATTTTATAACTTCAAATATTTTTAAATACTTTATTATTATTTAAAATGATTTTTAATATAATAAAATTATTTTTAATATATTTATTTAGTAAATAACTTAATGATCATTAATATTAAATAATTAATGAAATTTACTTTAAAATATTAAAAGTTATATTTTATAACTTACAATATTTTTAAATAACTTATTATCATTTAAAATGATTTTTAATATAATAAAATCATTTGTAATTAATTTATTTAATGCATTTAATAAATAAATTAATTATCAATAATATTTAAATAAATACTAATATTTATGAAAAATATTTCAAATTATTAATATTTAATTTTATAATTTAAAAATATTTTTAAAATAATTTTGTAATTTTCTAAATTAATTAATATTTTTAAATAATTTTCGTAATTTCAAATAATTAATTTTATTAAACTGTCATTAAAGATCGCCTATAGCTTACGTAACTGTCGCTATAGGTGTTCTTCGTGTTCTTGGCTAAACCCTAGAACATTCATGCCAGTTTCGAGCGTGCTACTTTGACTATACATTATGAACTGTGTAGTGTGTTTCTAGGATAGATATTGATGACATATTGTAGTGTTAGTGTAGAACTACTAGTATTAATCACGTTCTGGGTCATATTACAACATACAAGCAAGATATAGAAGCTCAAACTATCTGTCAGACATGTTCTTCGTTTTTTGGGTTACCCAGAAAACAAGAACAGCTCGACTGATCACTTTTGGGCTTCCACAACTTGCTTTTGGTGTTATGTTTTTGTGATATATAAGCTACAGATGTGTAGTCAGTATATACATAAAGAGATCTAACACAAAATATCAATAGAGGCAATAGATCTGGACCGATCAATGCATGTCAGAAACTGTGTTCTTAGATTTTCTAGGTTACCCAGAAAATCATTTTTGTGCTTGACCCAGCCAGTTTGACCGTCACTAAATCTAGTATATTTGATATATAAAGGTTATAAAAACATAAATCAATAGTTAACATAACATACTACAATATTGTTTCAATAACAAACTCAAAACAACTACAACCTGACAGATCCAAGGTCAACAAATACTTGTCAGACGCTTATTCTCCTGCTTTACGGGCTTCCCGAAATAGCGTCGTCCAATCTTGGTCAAACGATCTTTGACCGGTTATAACTTACAATACACACATCAAATGACCCTGATTCCACTTGCAGACTAAAGAACACATACACGACTACAACTACTAGCTTTCAAAACATAAAATTCTTTACAGATCACAGAGATATAAGGACTGACATTCGTTGTCAGAAGTCAAAAATTTATTTTTCCAGATTTTGTAAAATGCCTAATTCGAGCCTCTAAATGTTATGGATCTAACATCGAGCAACCCAGATCATTGATTAACACCTTCTATCATATCTTTAAACAACAAACAGCAACAAACAACATGAACCAAATAAATTTTTTAAAGCTAGGGTTTATACCTTTAAGCTTTGATTTCTGGAACTTGGGCTTTTGATTTGTTAGAGGAATTCGTGGGGCTGTGTTTTGGGACTGGTATGCTACATAATTTCGTGAGTGAGGAGAGAGAATGGGTTGGTTGAGCATTAGTTGAATAATTGGACAATAAAATGACTTTCTCTCTCCTTAGATCTATATATATATATATAACATGTGATGGACAAGGCTGAGATTGCTGCTGATTTGTTTTGATTTTTATGAGATTTGTCACATGGGTTTGTATAGGGTTAGCCAACAACTCTCCCTAGGTCAAAATCTATGTTTTGAGCTTTAATAATGCAAGCGGTATTTTGGTCAATTGGCTTGGAATTTTAAGGGCAATTGTGTCAATTTGTCTCAAATCCTTAGGGTTTAATCCTAAGGTCTTGCACAATTAATTTGTAGGATTTCTAATTAAGCAAAATAAATAAATACATAAATAAAATTTTGGTTTCTAAAAATTACAAATTAGGTTTACTTAATTAGATTAGGCTTCTTAATTACTTAACATTTGCTAATTAGGTTTAAGAGACACTAATTAGCATTACACTTCCCAATTTAGCGATTAGGATTTATAATTTAGAAAAATAAAATAATAAGGGTTTATAAAAAAAACATTAGGGTTTTAAAAATTACGATTCTCCCTAATTAGGGTTAATATCTATAACACCGATCATAAATCACATTAACATGATTACGTAATAGTCTTAAACTGGCATTCGGCTTTTAAATTAGGGTTTAACCGCGTAAAACTAGGGTTTTGACATTATACACATAATTTGACCGACATTATCAGTCCACACACATACAGTACATATTTACGGCACTAAATAAAATAATATTATAATAAATATCATTAATCACATAACATAATTACTAGACATATTTTTAAAATCTCGCTTGACTTCAAAACTAGGGTTTATCTGTAACATTAAAATTGTTCCCTCAAAACTGATCCTCACATTAACCTTACACACATAGCATACCTAATTATAACACTGACAAATAATAATATAATATTATTATTCTCATTCCTTGATCAAAATCCAAAATTAGGGTTTTGGATTCCATATCTGATTTTAAGTGTCATACATAACATTAATAATTAAGTTAAAAATAAATAACTTAATTAATCTGAAATAAGTTCATATAATAAAATAAAATAATTATTATAATAATTCTATAATCATTTCCTATATTATTTAAATAATATAATTATATTTTCATGGAAAATAATTAATAAAAACATTTCTATTATAAAATTAATTATTATAAGAATATAATTTATAATAATCAATAATTCTAAAATAAAATAATTTGTAAACATTCATGTAATAAATATATTTTATTTATTACATAATTACATACACACATTATCTTATACAAATCCTCATCCTTAAAATTAAAAAAAAAAATTACGCAAAATATCTGATTTATTTATATAGAAAATATCGGGTTATTACTTCACCTATTCTGAGTCGCCAAATACATGGTACAGAATACAAATACGATCTTTAATATACAACAAGAGAGCTGTGAGTTTTAATACAAATACTATCTTCTAGACCATATCCACTCTCAGAATAAGTCCTCATTACATTTATTGTCACACTATTTAACAGAATAGTGAGGACTACTAATACTATCATCTGGTCCATCACTCCGTTCCCCGACTCGTCCCAGCTATATTCTCATTTCCCGAAGAGAACAATGAAAGATAGGGTGAGCTCAACTAGCCCAGTAAGAAATATTATGACTAAGATAATGCAGAATAATTTATCGTTAGCCTTCAACAGTGTTAAACTGATACAATATAACAAACATCAAGTTTAACTGCAGTGGAATAAGCAATCCATTAGAAGAGTCAAGTAGAGAATAAAATCTACTATCTTCTATGATTTAAAAGGTTTTTAATCACTTTTAACGCTGAGACTCAACTCAATAAATAATCCACATCATCAAATCATCCCTTCACTATAGGCCAAGGATATTCTTTAGTATCACGACCACGAATTATCCATGCTCTACGGGCCAAAGATAATCGTGTTTTCATCAACGGTCCTGATCATGCCATAAAATAATTCATCTTTGCACCCTTGGCCAAAGAGAATCCATAGCCATAATCATACCAAAAACTGTCCATCAATGCAGTACGGGCCAATGAGGACTTTTACCACATCATTTGTAACATTACGGTCATAATTACACCGCATAATCCCTGGTCATAATCATACCAAGTCCATCTATGCACTACAGGCCACATATGACTTTTAACATAATATAAACATGAGGATGATGACAATTATATAAGAATTCAATAAAACAAGTTCAAGAATTAATTTATCTAGGAACCAATAACGTCCAAATTGTCAACATGATACTGCTTTGTGGAGTAAAAATTCAAGAATGCTCAGAAGAATATTTCCATGAAAAGATACTGGATGAAGCGCAAATATCAAGTATATTCCATTAATTTCATGGAGTATAGAAGTCAAAACTTTAACCAACTGAGTATAATAAAGAATGGAATGACAAAAGAAATCACCATGCATGCGGTACTTCACATAGACAGGTTATTCCAACAGAATAATAATAACGGAACCATGTCTGACGAAATTCGCACCGACGGGATGTTCCAACATAATAATAAATAATGGAATAGCAACAGAAATCACCATGCATGAGGTACTTCGCATAGACAGGTTATTCCAACAGAATACTAAATAACGGAATCAGGTCAGGAGTAATAAGCACCGACAGGATATTCCAATAGAATAATAAATAACGGAACCAGGTCCGGCGTAAAACGCACAGACAGGATATTCCAATAGAATAATGGAATATTAGAAGAATTTCACCATGTATGCAGTACTTTGTATAGACAGGTTATTCCAACAGAATAATAAAGAATGAAATAACAGAAGAATTTCACCAGTAAGAAAGAAGGAATACCCCTAACGAGTACAACAAATAATATCCCTTACCTTAAGAAGAAGAGTACTTGATATATGAGTAGTGAAGTAGAAAAATACTTTTCTTCTTTCTCTCTATTGTTTATCTCTCTAGAGTTTCAAAGAATTCGTAAGAAATAATGAAGGAATGAGCTTCTATTTATAAAAAAATGGATCGCATAAGAATTAACAACACATGAACGGTCCAGTTGATTTACTTTAATCGACGGTCCATATTTAAAGCAAAATCTTTTAAATAAAATATAATATATTCTATTTATAATCTAATAAAACGAATAACTTTATAAAAGATTTTACTATACAAATACTATGCAGCACTTATGTAAACACTATGCATAATAAAATATAATATATTCTAATAAAATAGATAACTTTATAAAAGTATTATGTTTTATATAAAAATATTTTACTATTAGCCTAATAAAATGAATAATTTTATAAAAGTATTCTGTTATATAGAAAAAGCTTTTCTATTTTATTACATTAATAATACTGATAAAACAAAACTGAGTGACTTATCACATAAGCATCAATAATCAATACCGTGTTGTGCTACTATGCAACCACGCGTAGACATCGCATTTCTTTACTACCGAAAGTAGTTCAACAAGATTAATGGTAAAACTTCCACCGTTATTTTCATAAAAATATTTTTGTCGTTTTCTCATTTAAATGATAATTCCGTTCATTAAAATCAACCAATGATTGTACCATCGTGCGGATATTCCCCGATAAAAAAGAAT
The DNA here is from genome assembly GCA_020205615.1 of Panax quinquefolius. Taxonomy (NCBI): domain Eukaryota; kingdom Viridiplantae; phylum Streptophyta; class Magnoliopsida; order Apiales; family Araliaceae; genus Panax; species Panax quinquefolius. The sequence goes on along the minus strand of CM035170.1, from coordinate 19,515,579 downwards.
ATTCCCCGACCAATCGAATATTATATAACAACTTGCATACTTGCAAAATTTATAAATACTACCCACAACTATAACATTATATCAAATCCACACCATAATATTCAAAAAAAATTATTTCGAGAAAATTAAATATTTATTCATAAAATCTGGGGTCTCATAACTACGGGTGCTCTACCCCCAGTTTGGTTAAATGCAACCGTTAATAAATTAACGAACTCTTGCATAGGGTTGTTCTGACCCCATTGGTTATCATTATGGGACTCAGCCTCCTGATTACGTTGTCTCCTTCTTGGCGGCATTTTCTGATTAAATAAATAAAGTTTCATTATTATCTATTTGCCTACTTAGTTATTGCTCTTCAAATAACAACTCATACCACACCAAAGCACATTAATAAGGACTTCATTATATTCATATGCTTCTTCATAGTTTGAAAATATTTACAAATTGACTCCATAGCTAAAGCTATCACATTTCTATCCCGCAATTAAATTTCACAAAAGTTAGGATTTAGAAAAAGACAACCCTTTAGATTTACAAAAGAGTGCTTTACATCACTACACACATATTTACCACTCTAGACTTTTAATAATGCATAACAGCATCCTCATGCTTCTCATTCGTAAGAGTCGACACAATATCCCAACTAATCGTATGTCGAGTTTGTCCTGACTCAATGGAGTAACCAACAATTTTTAGCTTGAAATCCTTATGAGCACTCTCTTGAATGTAAGACATCCGTGCTATCTTCTAGTTCTTCTCCCCCAATTTTTTACGAAGCTCATCGGCCTCATTCTTATACTCCGTTGCCTTAACCTTTATGAGCACCTTCTCGTCATGCTCTTTCTTAAAATCTATTTTTGCAGATTCCTTAGCTTTATGCACAAAAATGCGCAGTTGCACATTCCGGTCAAGCACTGCCAGATACAATGTCGTCATTGCCTCTGGAGGTGTTGGCTCTAGTGCAGGTACCACCGTATTAAACGATGCTACCTCCATCTCCTCCTCAACATCGACCAACATATCCCTAAACATGAAGCCATCGATGGATATCTACAATAACACATAACATGTTGATTAGTACATAATACACAATATTATAAACATAAATCACATTTAATTTATTTAGGGTTAATTTCCATCTTTTAAATCTTTCAGTACTGAGTTTCCTCAATACTTAATTAACTCATTCTACTATAGTTCATTCTCTCATACTTCTCATCTACTAACGAGGTTATTAGCTTAAGGTTCTTTCCCCCTTAAGTTTTATAACCTAATGATTTGATACCAACCTGTGACTCCCCCAAATCCGAGTATCTTCTAACCCGACAAATGGTGCTACACGGTACTACAATTTATACAGTTATTCCACTGAAACAACAGCAAAATGATTGTATTTACTATATTCTTATTACAATAGTAATAAATCCTTTCCCAGGTTCTGTTAACTAATACATTCTTCGCTTCCCATAATATAATTTATACAAACATACTAGTCTATTACATGATAAACTAATTATTCATCTTCGTCTTGCCTTTATCTTTACTAGAACCCTCGGTTCTCTCGACCTTAGCTGCAATCATATAATTAAAGCAAGGAGTGAGCATAACTAGCTTAACAAGTCTAACAATGTAAAATATAAATACCACGTCGAGAATCATATGATTATTCTTCAATAACTGAACAAGTAGTTATGAAGTACTATCAAACGTTGAATATCACTTCTCTTTTCATAAAACCATTTTGAAGTATATATACAGTGACTTGGAAATTCTGAGTAGGTCAAAAGACCATGACCGTTTTCTTTGATTTCCATTCATAAAAAGGACATCCCAGCACTAAGTCCGTAAGTCCGACATATCTTACGAGCACATCTAGGTGATCAGCCTGTAGTATTCTATGTTGATCAACACTCATCTGTTAAACGTATTCACATTTAAGTTTTGGCAACCTCGCATGCCCATCAAAAAATTGATTAAAAATACATTTGTTTATTCATGCTCAGGCTTACCTTGAATCCGTACCAAACAGTTGGCATAGGATAACGTTAACAAATCAATAATGAAAGACTTGTAAATAAGTCAATCAACTCTTCAAGATTAGTCTAGCCGAGGTAAAACTGGCATCGACGCTTTCGTAAAACAATTCATGCATCTTATAACATGAATCACAGAAAACTTAGCTAACACGAAGGTTAGACAAGCATTAAGAAAACTTGCCTTCAGCGTCTTCAAATAAATATACAACAATTCTTGGTCTTTATAGTCTCTACAATACATAACCATATAACATACCACATTAGGTTATGAACAAACATGTATGGTTTCTAACGTATCTTACCCTTCTTCTCAATCTAATTGTTCATTAGATTTGTTATCATTGGTTACGATTATCGCATTACATTGTTCTTACGTTCACGTTCATATAATCATTAACAACTTTTAGTTGTAATTCTCAACGTTGTAGTCATCATCGAAGATGCTACTTTAAGTTAATTAATTCATCATCAATTAATCGTACTTATTTCATTAACAAAACTCATTTCTAGTATTTATCTGGCTTTACGACTTATTATCGTTCATCGTTTACGTATTAATAACTTACGTTTAATTAATCTTTCTTTCAAACTTTAGTCGTTAACTTAAGGTTTTCAACATATTAATTGATGTTACTTTAGGTTTAGTATTGATATGATTCACCATTATCAATTTACTTTCCGTTTACATTCATAATCTTTCCTCTCTGTGCTTCACCTAATGCTGGTGTTGCGGCGCCAGCTTTTTTTCTTGGAATTACGCTGCGGCGTGAATATGATGCATATTTATTGCATATAAAACATTTAGTATGATGCATGCCTTAGTGTGTATGATGATTCATCCTCCATTTGGACTTGTGTGGTTCTTTAGTTGTCCTTCTGTTAAACTGATTCTCATTCTTCCACGTGTCCTTGGATTTCATAAATAGTGATGAGTGTGTCTTACCTCTACGGTACCTTCCTAGTTGATTCGTAGAGTTGGTCTTGCTTGACTCTACTATTCTTCGAGGTTGGTGAGTAGAGGTTAGGTTACTCTTCTCTTTTATGAAGCTCAGGCCATCATGAGATCCTTTACTCCTTTGAGTGTGAATGGAAACAGTAGAACAGGGTTGAACTGGTTCTTCCTTCTGTGAGGATTTCACAAAGGTAATGCTTCTACTAAAACTTGAGGCATTACTAGTGCTAGTTTCCTTTGTCTTTTCCACACATGGCTCTGAGATGAATTCCCCAAAGCCTAAGCCTATTCTGTCGAATGTATTTATCTGACTAGAGAGCAAGGAGTCCATAGATGATGAGGATTTTTTCCATGTAGAGATAGTCTTCTCTAGATCCTCAATTTTAGAGGTTAGATTAGACTCTCTTTGTGCATTGAGTTTATTTGTTTGTTTTAAGATCTCATTCTCAGCCTCAAGCTTGGAGAGAAGGTTAGTACTTAGAAGGGCTGTTTCAAGCTCTTCTTGAACTTTCTTCTTCTCCTCTTGAAGAAGTGAATGATCCTTAGACAAAACTCTGAACCACTTTATGTATTGATGTAGATCAGTGGTTATGCCCATGTAGTGCAATTCTTAAATCATTTATGTCTACATCAGGTGAGTTGAAGTCAAATACCTCATCGAGACTTACATCATGAATGTTAAAATTTTGTTTGTCCTTTGCATGTTTTGCCAGTAGGCACAAATTAGTCATTTGTGGTTCTTCATCATCTCCGGAGTCAGGATTGGAGTCATTATCTGAATCAATCCACGATCCTCCAGCTACCAGGCCTTTGTCTCTCTTCTGAGGTCTTTTGTTGCCTTTGTATTCCTTCGTTGCATGTGATTTCTTCATTAGTTCTTCTCTGAGAGGTTTGTTGCAGTTGGCAATGAAGTGGTCAGGCTTCTTGCAGTTGTAACATAGATCATTCATTTGCTCTGGTGATGTAATTGTTGACCTTCTTTGGCTTTCTGGTTTTGCCTTGATGCATGAACCTTCTTAGTCTTTTTACCAGCATAGCAAGGTCTTCATCATCGTCCTCATCATAATTAGAGTCAATCTTAGTGTTGACCTTTGATGCACCTTCAGTTGCCTTGAGAGCAACACCCTTATCCTTCCTTCTTCCTTCTGATAGGGTTTCAGCTCGTTGAGTCAACTCCAGTTCAGTATGTCGGGAGATTGCCATATAGTCATTGAATCGCTATCTCGTGAAGAAGATTCTTTGACTCTCTTGTAGCAGTGGTTATGGTATCCCACCTGCTCGGTAGGGCTCTCATGAACTTTATGATCAGATCTTTGTTAGGATAGATCTTCCCATATGCTCGTAGAGAGTTGAGTAGGATGTTGAATCTCTCATAAGTGGCAGTTATGTTTTCTCCTTGAACATGAGCAAACATCTCATACTGCTGTGTCAGGAGTGATTGTTTGTTTTCTCTAACTTTTTCAGTTCCTTCGTGCATGATTAGTAGTGCTTCCCAAACCTCCTTAACTATTTTGCTGTTGACAACGTTTTTTAACAGATCGTCTTCTAAGGATTGGAACAGGATGTTCTTAGCCTTTTTGTTAAGTTGGACAACTCTTTACTCGTTGTCTGTCCACTCTTCTTTAACTTTGATTTGTATTCTGTTTGGATCGTCAGTGGTTGGTGCAAGCTTTGTTGGAACATAGGGCCCATTCTGAACGGTCTCAAATAGATCTTCATCTATTGGTGCAAGCTTTATTGGAACATAGGGCCCATTCTGCACATCTTTTGAACTGCATTCTGGCCTACTAACACTGCAGACTGCTTTCTCACCTAACACCTAAAAAGGTGTTTTCCCCCTTACCAATGGTACTTTCCTTAGCTTCTTCAATACGCTTCTTTATTGCATACTAAGGATATTTCTTATGACTTTGGGACTGGTGAGTACTGCAACGTTTAGAATCCATTCCTCATATGTTGAAGGTTGTCTTCACACAAATCATGAGGCTTGACATTTCTGACACAAGACAGATTATACTCTACGATTCAGATCGTGGTACTCTATGATTTAGATCTTGGTGACTTGTTGCCTTGGTGCCTGGTCTGATTCTATCAGCCGAGAGCACTATGATTTCTCTTAAGACTTTGCACACTACGATATTCGCTTGCTTCTGTTGTAAACTCTACGTTTTCAAGAGCACACTACGATCGTTGACTTGTAAACTCCAAATTTCCGAGAGCACACTACGATCGTTGAGTTGGCTAGACAAATGTTGGGACCACTCTATGATTTCTGAAGAGGCCCTTCAAGGCAGGCACACTACGATCTTTGAAGCTCCACGTTTCTGCCTTGACTTCAAATGTTGTTCAGATTGATACACTACGATTTCTTTGAAGCCTATCTATTACATCTCAAGATTAACCTAACAGCTTTGATCTTTCTATCTATAAATTCCATTACAGAATGATACACGTTAAGAGCTTAGATCAACCTAACAAATTTGATCTATCACTAAGTCCTTGTACATATATTACTTGAAAGACTTTACAAATAATCATGAGCATATACATTAAAACATCAAATCATAATATGAATTCTCCCAACAATCTCCCCCTATTTGATGTTGACATAACCAAGGAGATTTATTGTCATGATTATTAGTGGCTAGATGCATTTGTAGGAAAATTAAACATGACTTAGTATTTCAGTGAGTAGCTGAAATTTCTAGAGAATAAGAATGAATTTATTGATGATTGAAGAGTATTAAATTTAGCTTTACATCAATAGGAATTTAAGATTTTACTTATCTCTATTTCTTTGATCTTTTCCTTGGAGGATTGGCATACTCCTTAGCCCTTCTTTTCCTGCTAGCTTCATCCCTTCTGGCTATATCTTCCAGCTCACTTGGACTTATCAAGGAGTTGTGATCATGCCTATTCATGAATGCAGGATATCCAATTGGCATTCTTAGGCTTGTAGTGGTAACATTGTGAGAACTAGTAGATGGCCCTTGACTCCTTAATGGCTGAGCCATTAAGACTTTCTGCTGATCAGATCATTGAGTCTATTGGTGGAATTGTCTTGCAGAGAGGTCTTCTTGACGCTTGAGCGTGAAATTATCCTCTACCTCTTTCTTGGCTTCCTTGACCTCCTCTGCCTCTGCCTTGGCCTCCCTGGCCTCTTTGAACTCCTTTCCCTTTATTCTCCCCCTTTATGTCAGCATCAAGGGTTTGAATGTCTGTAAAAAGTCGATTTACTCCTTGGACAAGCTCGTTGAGTTGGCTTTGTGTTTGAGCAATGTCCTCTCGACTCTCCTTGATCAGGACTTTAGATCTAGCTTCTTTGTTTTGGAGGGCAGTTAGAACAATGTCAGTTTGCTGTTCCTGATTTACATAAGCTTTCTGAAATTCTTTGACTGAAGCTTTCAGGTTGATGATGTTGTCCATCATAAGGTTATTTTGGGCTTCTTGAGATTTCTGTAATTCAAGAACAACCTCTCTTTATTTGGTGGGTATCCTGAAGTGAATTTCATCTCTGTCCTTCATGCTTTGAATCATTTCCCTGATAATTTCCCTTAGCTTCTTTGTAAGCTCAGCGTTCAAAGTGCTTGGGAGATTATTTGCAGCAGTGATCATTTGATTCAGTCGCAGATGAATGAGGTCTGAGTGAGTGTCCAGGCTTTCATCTATGTTCTTGACCATGTTTTTGGACACTTCATTCAACTCATCTTTGGTGGGCAGATTTTAGTGGATCACTTGGTTGAGAATTGTGGAATGGAGGGGATGTCTTCTGGGATTGATCTTGCAGGGAGTAGAGCAAGATCAAGACTAAAATAGTCATTGGAGGAGGAAGATGGTATGTCTGATGGAGGGGCCTGAGTTTTGATGTTTGGAATATGTGGCTCTACAATTTCTATTTGGGACTTTACGATGGGGCTAGAGTCAGGGATCGTAGAGATGGTGGGTTGTGGGAGCAAAATGAAGTTGACTGCATTTAGTTTTTTAGTCACAGAATTTTGGGATTCTGCAACTGGAAATTGATTTAGTGGATGAAGTATCACTTCTAACCATCGTGGGAATTCATAAAAATGGCTAAATGAGGATGATGACAAGTGATTAACTCTAAAGAAGGGTGGGATAGACAGTACCTTAGGTTTATCCTTTGAGGAAGAGTTGTTGGTAAGTAACTTCTTGGGAAAGATGAATCTTCTTGGGAATCCATTGGCTAGTATTGAGATGGCTGGATACTCTTTGAAGCTCCAGAACATGTGATCCCAAGAGTTTAGAATTTGGTTTTGATGATATGGCATCATGGGTAGGTAAGAGAACATCTAATTGTAGAGATGACTTCTATACCCATCTTTGCCCACACCAGTGATCTCAAGATCATCATCATCTTATTATTCTTCTCTCTTCTCGTTAGAGGATTCCAGTATCTCAACGGGCTCTTGATGATCTTGCACTAGTTCTTCTTCATTTCTAGAAAGGACCTCTTCTTCTGCCACGGAGATATCCCGAGGCTCCCCCTCAACTTGATCATCTTCTTGTGTGATCAATAGCTCCCCCTCAAGTGGAGCATCTTCTTGAGCTTCAGGCATCTCCCCCTCAGCTGGTGTATTTTCTATCAAGAGAATCTCAGGGTTTTCCCCCTCAGCTGGAGCACTGTCCTCTTGACTTTCTTTAGACAGTTCCTCTGTGGCAACCATGCTCTTGTCTTCCTTTTTGAGAACTTTTTCATTCTCAAGGATGTATTTCTTGACCATCTTTCTCCCTGATTTGCTAGGCTTAGCCACAGCTTCAGGACTTTCTTAAACCTCAATTTTGTCTTGTTCAATAGCCACTATGCTTGATGCAACTACTTCCTTGCCTGACATGCTTGGTCTGGTCTCTACAAAAAGTAGAGACTAATGGCCTTTTGGACTTATGAACAACTTTGTTCTTCTTCAGGATCTGGGATATGGTAGCTTAATCCTCATCTGCTTCATCTTGCTGCTGCTTTCTTTTTAGCATCCTCAGAGTCTCTATATCAGATGACTCTACAGGTATATCAGTGGTAGATCCTTGAGGTTCTTCTACCAGTCTAGCTTTTAGCTTCCTCTTGCCCTTGCTTTTTCTAGTAAGGATAGAGGGTTCTCCTTTGTTGGTTTCTTCTTCTTCTTCGATTTCCCTTACAACAGGCATATTTCCTGGAAGGCTTGAGTCTTTCAGATCACCAGTTCTTCCACTGGACTCGGTCATCATGCGTACATACGCAGCAGGGTTCCTTTTCCAATTTTTAAACAGTTGCTGGGTCATTCGTCTGTGAGGGTTGATAGCTTCTCCTTCTTCGTCCCCAATTTTGTAACCCATGGCAGACTGTAGAATGATACATATGAATCGCCCATATAACATCTTTTGAGGGCTTTTTGACTTTATTGAGTTGGTAATCCACTTTCCAATCCATTCAAGCAGTAGGGCTCCATAGTTGAGTTGTATTCCATAACACATGGCAGTCATGAGCTTGAGTTGTACTTCATTCATAGAGTCATGACCTGAGCTCTTACATCATATACATTTCCCAATTATATCAGCTAGAAATTCATACCTCTTTGGGAACTCCTTCTTCTTGTACACTTTCACAGAGGGGAGTTTCTTGTGATGCATTCTTCTAAGTCCCTCTTAGAAGTCTACGCTATCTATGACTGGATGCCCTTCATTTTTTTTGAGACTAGGGGCGAGGTTGATGTCTTGACCTTCATCGATTTTCCATTTCCTTTACTCTCGTAGTGATGGTGTCGTTTTCAAACACACCATTCCTGAAGAACTCTTTCACTAACATGGGATAGATCAATGTGTCTATGCTCAAGGTTTCTTCGAGACCTTCCTTATTCAAGAAGCCTTCTTGTGGAATTTGGGTTGAGTCTTGTGGAATTTGAGTCTGAGTTTGAGATAACAACTTTGAAGCCCCATTAATTTTCTTGCTGGAAGTGAGATTTAACTGAGCTTTCTTCTGATTTAAGGTTTCTGCTTTAAGAGAGGATGAGAGAGAGATAATCTTTTAAACTTCTGATTTCAAAAATATGATTTCAATTTGTACTTGCAACGTCCCTCTCTCCTTTTTTCTTAGTGGGATAGGTGTCGAATTTTGCTTGGCTCTACGATTTTGACTGATAAGGATTGTACTGATTTGCCCTTGGCTCCTGCAGAGCTGAGGTGTCCTTAGGGAGGACTATGATCGTTGAGTGCTTTGCATTTGTCGAGTCTGATCTACGATCGTCGAGTCTGTCTAGCATTCGTCGTGTCTGATCTATGATCGTCGAGTCTATCCAGCATTCGTCCTGTCTGATCTACGATCGTCGAGTCTGACCAGCATTCGTCGTGTCTGATCTACGATCGTCGAGTCTGACCGGATCCTTGTGATGAGTTTTTGACATAGCATTCTTTTAAGATAACTCGGGAAGGGCCAACCTCTTGGAGTGAGTCAAGGGTTAGGTTTTTTCCTGAGGCACTTATCAGAGGGATTGTTGTGTTTTGAAGCTTATCATCACAAGATGCATTCTTTCTTTGTTGATGGGGCTTTTGTCATCGTTGAGTCAGCACTATGATGGTTGAGTCTTCGCTACGATCGTGGAGGTGATTTTGTCTCTTCAGCTCTACGATCGTGGACTTTCCTTGATCATGTCTACGATTTTAAGTTTAGCCTTTGTATCTGTTATGGTTAGCATAATCTGGAGCATATATTTTATGGTTATAGATCTAGCATGCCTAGCTCACTTATTAACTTATTAAATCTGGATTCATTTAGAGGTTTTGTAAAAACATTAGCAAGTTGATTTTCAGTAGGGATATATTGTAAAGATATAGTTCCATTTTGCACATGATCCCTAATTAAGTGATACCTTATTTCTATATGCTTAGTCCTAGAATGCATAACAGGATTATGAGTTATTGCTATGGCACTTGTGTTATCACGGTGAATGGGAATAGATTTGAAATCAAACCCATATTCAGCTAGCTGATTTTTCATCCATATGATCTGAAAGCACAAAGAATGTTGCCAAAGAAGAATGTATTCAACCTGCGGTTAAGAAGTAGACACTGAGTTTTGCTTTTTGCTAAACCAGGACACTTGTTTGTTTCCTAGCAATTGATAGGTGCCACTGGTACTCTTTCTATCTCTTTTGCATCCTACAAAATCAGCATATGTGTATCCTATTAATTCAAATGAGGATTCCTTGGGGTACCAAAGCCCCAAGTAAGGTGTACCCTTGAGATACTTGAAGATTACAGCAGATAAATGTGACTCTTTAGGGTTAGCCTGAAATCTAGCACATATGCATGTTGCAAACATTATGTCTGGTCTACTGGCAGTTAGATATAAAAGAGAACCTATTATATATCTATATTGAGTTATATCAATACTTTTACCTTTTTCATCTTTGTCAAGCTTGGTTGTAGGAGGAATTGGTGTTTTCATGGGAGAAGCTGATTCCATGACATACTTCTTGAGTAAGTCTTTGATGTACTTGGCTTGGTTTATGAAAATTCCTTCATCAGTTTGCTTTACTTGCAGTCCAAGGAAGAAATTTAGCTCACCCATCAAGCTCATTTCAAACTTGCTCTGCATCAGCTTAGAGAATCTCTTGCTTAACATTTCGTCAGTAGAACCAAAAATAACATCATCAACATATATTTGAACTAATAAGACTTTTTCTTTATGCTTTCTAAGAAATATTGTGGTATCTACTCTACCTCTAGTTAACCCATTTTCAATTAAGAAGTTAGTTAGTGTTTCATACCATGCTCTAGGTGCTTGTTTAAGACCATATAAGGCTTTGTCTAATCTATAAACATAATTGGAAAGAGATGGATTGATGAAACATGGAGGTTGCTCTACATAAACTTCTTCTTGGAGTTCTCCATTTGGGAATGCCTTTTTGACATCCATCTGAAAGACTTTGAACTTCATGTGAGCAGCAAAGGCAAGAAAGATTCTGATGGCTTCTAGTCTGACAACAGGTGCAAATATCTCATCATAGTCAATGCCTTCTTCTTGAGAGTAGCCCTTTGCGACTAATCTTGCCTTGTTCCTGGTTATAACTCCATCTTCATCCATTTTGTTTCTGAAGACCCACTTGGTTCCAATGACAGGATGACTTTTTGGTCTTGGTACCAATCTCCATACTTTGCTTCATTCAAACTGGTTGAGTTCTTCCTGCATGGCTTCTATCCAACCAGAGTCTTCCATAGCATCCTCTATCTTCTTTGGTTCTATTTGTGATAGAAAGCTTAAATAAAAGCATTCATTTAGAGTGGCAGCTCTTGTTTTGACTCTAGTACTCGGATCTCCAATGATTAGATCCTGAGTGTGATCTCTGGCCCATCTATTGCCGGTTGGGACATCGGTCCTGATGCCTTCTTGTCTTAAGTCTTCAAGATCAATTTCTTCTTCTTGGTGTGGAGGTTCGTTATCTTGTATAGACCTCTCTACGATCTCATTTTGTTGCTTCAACGATTTCACTATCTGGCACTAATATCGTAGTGTTGAGCTCGACGATTTCATTCGTAGTGTCTGCACTATCGATCGTAGTGTCTTGAAGCACTTTGTTGTCTATGTCTGTTTCATCAATGATGATGTGAATCGAGACTTCTACACTCATTGTCTTCTTGTTGAACACTCTGTAGGCCTTACTGTCTGTGGCATACCCAGGAAAGATTCCTTCATCTGACTTGGGCTGAAATTTTGTCAAGTACTGCTTTCCATTGTTGAGAATGTAGCATGCACAGCCGAAAACATGAAAGTAGCTGACACTTGGCTTTCTTCCTTTCCACAGTTCGTAGGGCTGATCGTAGAGTGTATCAGTGACCTATTCTGAGTGTAGCATGCAATGTTGACAGCTTCTGCCCAGAAGTGTTCAGGCAAATGAGCTGCTGCTAGTAGAGTTCTTCTAGCCTCTATCAAGGTTCTGTTCTTTCTTTCAGCTACTCCATTTTGTTGAGGAGTTCGTGGAGCTGAAAAGTTATGACTGATGCCATTGTCTGTGTAGAACTGGTCCATTTCTGAGAAATCGAATTCTCTTCCATGATCACTTCTTATGGCCTTGATTTTCTCTCCTTTCTCGTTCATCACCAGTCTGAACATCTTGATTAATTGGGAGCTCATTTCATCCTTTGAAGTTAGGAAGAATACCCATGTGAATCTGGTGTAGTCGTCGACTATAACTAGAGAGTATCTTTTTCTTCCAAGACTAGTTGTTGGAATTGGCCCAAATAGATCCATGTGGAGCAACTGCAGGGGCTTGTCGATAGGGTTAGCAATTTTGCTCTTTAATGAGCTTTTGGTTTCCTTTCCAAGCTGACAGGCATTGCATGGCCTTTCTTTTACGAAGTTGAACTTAGGTAGGCCAGCAACGAGATCTTTTGATGCCAGTTTGGACATGCTTTTGAAGTTTAAGTGAGACAATCGTCTATGCCATAGCCTACTCATTTCTTCAGATGCTTTTGCCAGAAAACATATTGTCTCGTTTAAGCTTAGTTGACCAAGATTCACTGTGTAGACATTTCCTTCTCTTGTCCCGATTAGCTTTACAGTAGATGTCTTCAAATCTCTGACTTGACATTGGTTGTTGAGGAATGTTACTTGATGACCCTTGTCGCAGAGTTGACTGATGCTTAGAAGGTTGTGTTGGAGACCTTCCACATATGTTACTTTGCTGAACGATACTACACCATTGCCAGCAGAGCCATATCCTCTTGTCTTGCCCAAGCCGTTGTCTCCAAAGATGACTGAGGAACCCTCCTTCTCTATGTAGTTAGATAGAAGGGCTTTGTTCCTGGTCATGTGCCTTGAGCATCCACTGTCCAGATACCATGTAGTGATCATGGAGCTCTTTTCCTGTCAAAACATTGAACCTTCATTTTGGTACCCATATTTGCATGGGTCCTTCTTTGTTAGTGCCTTTGAGGACCCAAATACGTTTTCTCCTTGAACATGAGCAAACATCTCATACTGCTGTGTTAGGAGTGATTGTTTGTTTTCTCTAACTTCTTCAGTTTCTTCGTGCATGATTAGCATTGCTTCCCAAACCTCCTTAGCTGTTTTGCTGTTGACAACGTTTTCGAACAGATCGTCTTCTAAGGATTGGAACAGGATGTTATTGGCCTTTTTGTCAAGTTGGACAACTCTCTTCTCGTTGTCTGTCCACTCTTCTCTAACTCTGATTTGTATTCTATTTGGATCGTCAATGGTTGGTGCAAGCTTTGTTGGAACATAGGGCCCATTCTGAAAAGTCTCAAATAGATCTTAATCTATTGAGTCAATGTATGCTTGCATCCTGACTTTCCAGTTTGCAAATTTATCCTTGTTGTACATTGGTGGCTTGCTGCCTCCTCCAATCCTAGATTTGCTTGGTACGTGTGCCATTGGATCTCCTAAAGCTTGTAAGCTGTATAATAGAACCTGCTTTGATACCAATTGTTAGTTCCTAGTAGGCACAATAGTTATCTAGAAGGGGGGGTTGGATAGATATTTAAAAAAATCTTTTCGTTTTAAACATGTTAGTTAATGATGATCAAAACTTAGTGGAATTTAAGTTTGTTTTAATCTCTTTTGGAAAGTAGTGGAGTTATGAGAGTGAGGAAGTTATAGCAGTTATGACAGATATAGCAGTTATAGTATGAACACAAAAGACAGTCGTTTTAAGTGGTTCAGAGCACTTAAAGCTCCTAGTCCACTCTTCTACTCAACAAGTAGGAAATCCACTAAGGATGTCTTTTATAACTTCTGAATCACACAGATTCTTTCTAGACCAGCAGTTAGACTTGGCAAAATATGGTTATGGGTTGGTTTTAGTTATCAAAATATGGTTAACCAACCATTTAAGAACTAAAACCATATTAACCATTTTAAATCTTCTGATCATCCCCAACTCTAGCGACATCGAACACCTTTTCTATCTCCATAATCCAGGTTTGTGCTTTGACTGGATTCATGGACCCACGAAATTCAGGTGGTCCAACCGCCTTGAAATCCTTAAACGTTGTACCATGGTTTTGTGGTTGGTTCTGAAATGCTCCTGTCAGTAGTGTCACTAGTTGTTGAACGGGGTTACCGTCAACATTGTCGTTATTGGTAGTTCTCTCATTGTTTCTCTATCGGGGTGGTTCACGTCTGGGAGGCATTTTCTGTTAAAACAAAACATCTATTAGACTAACTCAGCTTCTTTAAGTATTTTCTAATTAACTTGCCTCCATAAAAGAAATAACCACATAACACATAACACTTTGAATAAAGTAACAACTTTTATTTATTCAAAACCTTTTTGGAAATCATAAAACAATAGCATCACTGCTATCTACATTACTTTCCAGAACTACAAAAGTTTCAGGACAACATCATTGTCATATCCCATAGGTTTCATAACACTTGGGATTTATAATTTATTTAGCCTTTCAATCATCGTGAAACATCTATGATGTTCTATTAAGATACTTCTTAGCCCTATCACGTTCTTCCTCCATGACTTGGGCTAACATAACCTTAACAAATCCTACAAGTCTAATACATTTGGCTTAACGCCTTATTACGTATAAATCTCGTATTCTAACTTGTACACTTATTCAATATATAAGACATACCATCATCCATACTTACTCGTATAATACATCATATCATACTCGTATTCATTACTTCGTATAATACCTACGTATTATACGATAATCGCTTAATTCATTAATCGCATTACATTTCCTTCTCGTAAATCACTTTCCCTAAACGTTATGTTTTAAGTCCACATGCAAAATATTACGTTTTCCATAACTGAAATATTATTGGATATTCCATCTCATCTTGATATTATATCGTTACGTATTTCTCGGAAGTTCAAAAATAATTTTCGAGCAGAAATGTTTGAATAGTGTTTTTCATAAAATTTCTCGGAAAGCTTTTATTTTCATCTTGGAAATTCAAACACTTTAATTCTACCACGTAGCCAAAATACTACGACGTTCTGATATGTTTAGGTTATGACACCCCCAAATCCTGGTACTTCATTTCCTCAAGATTTAGTGTTCACTTAATCAAAACATTCATTTCTAACTACCCAATTATAATACAATTGAATAATAAAAACCTGCCCATACAGGATTAAACATAAATAAAAATCTCCCAGGTTATCTAACCTTTAACAACAATCATTCAAATACGGAAATTTAAATAAACTTCATTACAATCTTTAAACTAAAGTCTGAAAGCAAACTATCAAAACTATTACAAGTCTTCAATATTTATTCATCTTCCCTTTGCCCTTACTGGTGCTAGGTACGTCACCCGTTTCAACCTTAGCTGTAAGAAATTTTATAGGTAAGAGTGAGCAAACAAGGCCCACTTGAAATAACAATAAGTAAATCTTTAAACTTTTACATCAATTGCCAATATTAGGCTCAATAGAACTGAACAATATATTCTATTAACTTTTTGAAAATTATAACATTCACTGAGGGTCTAAGGACCACGAATCATGTCCACAGTTATAAGTAATCTTTCAACTTTAACTTTAACAGTTATGAGACTATAAGGACTCCACGTACTTAGGGGGATCAACCCTTCGTACAATGTATTGTGCAGAACCATTTCAACGCTAAGCGTAAACCTCTATTAAAAGAGTTGTTCATCTCAATATTTAGAATACAAGTCCGCACCAAAGTAAGTTTGGTTTGGATAAGCTTTCAAGGTAATTTAGAATTCAACGAACATCAACTAAGGAGTAGTTGAATAAAACCAATAACACTATACTATAGAATAATCGTGATTGAATCAATCATAGTAAACTAAAATCATGCTTTAGGAATAATCTAATAGCATACAATTTGAATAACTATAGCATACCTTGCTTGAACAATACTAAGCCAAGGTTAATTAGAATTGAAAACTAAGCATGCATAGCAATTTGAACGATAGAAATGTTCGACATTAGTATAGATAGTTGTGCATGCTAAACAACAAGTTAAATACAAGAATAACTTGCTCCAGAATAACTTACATCATTATATTGTAATCGAATTGAAAATAGTAATTGAATTAACAAGATAATAGATTAGAAAACTTGTTCAAGATTAAACTATAAGATTTGGGATACTTGTATCGTCATGAACAACTAGATACAATAACTTACTCAATAATAGGCAATCTAGCTCTACGAAAGAGTAGAGGTAGCAACTTACAATAATTGTAATTGAATTTGAAAACAATAATGTACCAAATGAAATTAAACTCGCACAATGAAGTTTTGAGTTAGAGAACTTGCCTTTAGCACAAGCTAAACCTTACAACTTGAATCAATACCCTATAAATATGTCATCATGACATACTTAGTCATTACCATCATTTTATATCTATATAAACAATACATACATAATGTAGGTCGAATTACCCATTCACATAATCAAACTATGTTAATACTAGTTAACACGTGATAACATGCTCATTCATAGTTTAATACTACTGAAATCATCATTTAGCATTCATATTATTAACACACGATGCGGAGCGAGATTTTTATGCAATTACGCCACACGCCATGTAGCGAGATTTATCTTCTTTGGTAATATTGCAAGCGCCAATTGTCCGTAACTCCGGCGACCAAGCTTCGGCGAATAATAGCATGAACAAAAGCCAAATTGGCCTAAATGCTCGAATCTAATAGATTGATTAACATGTAATACACATAAAGACTTCATATAAACATATTGTGAAGACTTCTAACATGTTTCTACTCATAAAATAACATAAACGTCAAATTTACAACACCCAATTTCAATGTTTTTGGCAAAAACTCCATTGTTGATATTTTTAATGAAAATCAACACTGTAATTTTGTTTTTCAATCAATACAGAAATTTTAAAACATCATAGTTATGATTATACGTACTCTATCAATTTCCATAATCAATTTAACAACTAATTAAGCCTAAATTTCTATTTTAAATTAAGCCATATTCATATATATTTTCATGTAAACACTGTAATATGGTTTTCTATTTGTATCATTGGTCATAATAAGCGTGCTGTGGTCCGTCGACTTCGGCACTCAAAGCTCGACAATAGCATGAACAAAAGCCAAATTGGCCTAAATGCTCGAATCTAATAGACTGATTAACATGTAATACACATATAGACTTCATATAAACATATTGTGAAGACTTCTAACATGTTTCTACTCATAAAATAACATAAACATCAAATTTACAACACCCAATTTCAATGTTTTTGGCAAAAACTCTATTGTTGACATTTTTAATGAAAATCAACACTGTGATTTTGTTTTTCAATCAAAACAGAAATTTTAAAACATCATAGTTATGATTATACATACTATATCAATTTCCATAATCAATTTATCAATTTAACAACTAATTAAGCCAAAATTTCTATTTTAAATTAAGCCATATTCATATATATTTTCATGTAAACACCTTTGTAATATGGTTTTCTTCACAAAACACATATATATACATGAATTAGTTTCTCTATAATCATATATATAAACTCATGTAATCATCTTATAATCAATAATTTATCATATAACCATAAACACCATCAATTATCTTTTATAAAATTTCACAGAGAACTTTTTGGAAGAAGAAGAAAACTAACTTTTAAAGAAAAGATTAAGCTCCTACCTTTGATTAAGAAGATGATTGCTACTTTTGATTATCAAACTTCTTTTCTTTCTCAAAACCTTCAAGGATTTCTCTTAAGTTTTCTCCCTTTTCTTTTCTTCTTCTCTTTTCTTCAATCGAGTCTTTCTCGTAGTTTACGATAATAATATAACGTATTTAATAATAGATATATTTAGTATAGGATTTTAACTGACAGCAGTTATATTATTTTGAAAATCAAAAGCCATAAGGCTTGTTTGGCTAAGCTTAATAAAATAACTCTTTAATCCTTACACCTTGTTTGGTAAGTCTAACTAAAACAAATGGATTAATCCTTATACTTTGTTTGCTAAAACATCATTAGATTAAAGACTTATTATGCAATAAGATATGTTTGGCAAAACTAAATTAAACTCTTTTAATTTATTTTAATAACTCCTTTATAGCAAGGTTATTTGTCACACTTCTATTAAATTAAATAATCAATTCAAATACTAATCTATTAAATTACTTTCACACATAAATCATTACCACAAAACTATAACTTTCTTTATCATTATAATTTTATTTAATCAACTAATAACTTATTTTAATTACAAAGATCTAATTAAAATATTATAATTCATATAATCATTATTAGCTCTCTAACTTAATTATTAAATTAAATTAGTATATAATCTCATAGCAATCAATTTTGTTAGCTCCTTAATTACTTATTCAACAAATAATTAACTAAACCACATCAACTCAAATTGCCATTAAATACTTATATAATTCAATAAATATTTAATATTACAAATAAATATTTAATATTTAATTATTTATTCAACAAATAATTAACTAAACCACATCACTCAAATTGAACAATTACTTATTCAACAATAAACATATCCATTAAATACTTATATAAATCAATAAATATTTAATATTATACTTTAAAATTCTGGAATGTTACATCATTCCCTCCTTACAGGGATTCTGTCCTCAGAATCACAACTCAAATAAATCATTCGTTACATAGGTCATAGAACGACCTTGAATTAGCTTGTTCATATAAATAATCAATTATTTGCATTTAATCCACATAATTAAATAAAAATTTAATTCTCCTAAAAATCCGTTTTTCTCGGGCGTTACATTCATCCCTCCTTATTAGGATTCTGTCCCCAGAATCTCGCTAATAATACTTACACCATTGGGGAAAACTTTTCCTTTATTTTCATCTCGAGTTCCCACAATGCTTCTTCGACATTGTGGTTCTTTCATTTCACGTTCTCCGAATGTATTATCTTAATTCACATGACTCGTCACTTCCTAGTAATAATCTGAGTTGGAAGTTAAACACTTATTAACATATTACAATATCTTTGTATTATTGGTTTTTCTTTTAACTTTGAATTATATGAAACTCAAATTCCTCCTTCAAACAAGACTATACTTAGTCTTCTATTTATCATGTATCATCTTCTTCATCCGCTTGTACTCCTTGTTACCTAGTTGTACTTACTTAACTTGTTCCATTTCTGTGGATTGAGTCTATATTGTGAATAACCTTTCTACCACTTCATTCCATAATTTAACTTCTAACTCCGATCTTGCCATCTCCGTTATTAACTCATTCTGAGTCGTTAACATCGATAGCTTCCTCTACCCTTCCTACTTAATGTGTCGGCTTCTACATTTAACTTCCCTGCATAATATAAGATATCACCATCCTTCTCTACCGCATATTCCACTCCTTCTGTGTGAAGATATATTTCAGACTCTTAGAGTCCGTATACATCTCACACTTCTCCCCGTATAAATACTATCTTTAGATTTTTAATTCAAAAACTACAACTGCCAATTCTAGATCATAAGTAGGATAGACCTCCTCATAATCCTTTAACTGGCGTGATGCATACATAATGCCTTTGACATGCTATATGAGCATGCAATCTCGTCATCTATGTGAAACATTGAGATACACTACAAAATTCCTCGTATAATCTTATAAAGACAATATAGGTGCCTCACTTAACCTTCTTTTTAGCTCTTGAAAATTATTTTCTCACTTCTCATTCCCAACGTACTTATTAATAACCAATTTATCTATCTTTTAAACTACAATACACACGTAGTGAATTTCGTATCCAACTTCTCCTTCCGTAGTGTTTCTCACACTAACCTCCAATGTTCAGCGTGATCTTCTTGCGTCTTAAAATAGACTAGAATACCACTAATGATCATTATGACACACTCGTCAAAATATTATTTGAACACTCTGTGACGCTAATGGTACCTTCAACCATAACACCTCACAAGAGTACCTATCAATTTTCCACCTTCTCCCTTATTTACTACCGACTATGCCTCGTACGCAAATCTATCTTAGAAATTTTTTTTGCCCTTTTCAATTGATCAAATAGATCATCGATCCTGGGCCATGGGTATTTATTCTTAACCGCTAACTTACTCCTCCTACGATAGTCGATATACAAACGTAATAACTCATC
Source organism: Panax quinquefolius (assembly GCA_020205615.1). Taxonomy (NCBI): domain Eukaryota; kingdom Viridiplantae; phylum Streptophyta; class Magnoliopsida; order Apiales; family Araliaceae; genus Panax; species Panax quinquefolius. The sequence goes on along the minus strand of CM035170.1, from coordinate 19,495,477 downwards.
TTCTTCCTTAACATCCTCTTAACTTGCATCATGGTTAGACAACAATAATGTTCCGGTGATTTATTACCATAATTTTACTACCTTGGGTTTTCTGAAAAACTTGAAGATTCACACTATTCTTATAACTATTTATTATAGTTCTATTGTTAATCAACTCATTCCTACTACCGAGAATTACTTCAAATTCTCTTAACTTTATCAATACTTATCTACCGACACTTACTTACCTTTATCATTCATGAATCAATTTCCATGAGTATAATTATCGAAAGTTATTTCCTCCTCCCCTATCTTAATGTTTAAAAGTACTTATACTCCATTTCAAACAAACTCCAAGATGAGTCTTTCCACAGGTCTTACACGCTTCGATATTACGCTAAGGATCCCCTTGTCTCACTCTAGTATTCCCGGAGTTAAAATTCTTTCTTTTTGGCATACTGCCACTGACATTCTCTACCTTGGTTACTCCCTCTCCCTTGCGCTTATTTTTCCTCTCTTTGTGGTATTGAGTCAACGCATCACTACCACCTTCTGTTATAATCACCTTCTCAAGAATGGTCTCATAGGAAACCCTCTGGAACACTGCAATCCTACTATAGAGCCAGGGTTTTAGGCCCTGATCAAACCTACTAACCTTCATCTACTTATTGTCCACTTGATGTGGAGTAAACCTTGCCAATTCATTGAATTTGGCCTCGTATTCGAACCGTCATGTCCCTTGATTCACTTATAATAAATTAATCTCCATCCTCCCTTGCATGTTTGTAGGGAAATAATTCTCAAAGAAAACCTTCTTAAATTGTTCCCCTGTTACCGCGCATCTATTCTATCCCCACCCTGGTGAGCCTCCCACCAAAAGTTGGCTTCTCTTCTAGTCGTGTACATTGCAAAAGAAGACTTTTGTGCCTCAGCTATGTTTGTAATAACAAATGCCTTCTCTATTTCTTTTACCTATGTATGGGCCTCTATTGGGTCCATCATTCCTTTGAACTTCGGCGAACCTACACTTTTAAACTCTTTAAAGGTAGTCGTTCTGGATACTCTAGGTTCCGCAGGTAATCTACCCCCAATTTGTTTAAATGCAGTCGTTAATAAATTAACAAACTCTTGCATAGGGTTGTTCAGACCCCCTTGATTATCATTATCTGATTTTGCTTCCTTATTACGTTATCTTCTCCTTAGCGGCATTTTTAGATTAAATCAGTTGAATTTCTTTATTATTTATTTACTTAGTTCATTATTATTCGTCAAATACCAACTCATACTATAACAAATCATATTAACTGAAAACTTCATTATATTCATTGGCTTCTTCATAGTTCAAACTATTTACAATTTGTTTTCATAGCCAAAAGCTATTACATTTTTCTATCTCGCAATTGAACTTCTCAACAGTTGGGATTTACAAAAAGACTATCCTTTTTTTTACAAAAGAGGGTTTTACATCACTACACACATATTTATAACTCTAGATTTCTAATAATGCATAATAGCATCCTCGTGTTTCTCATTCGCAATCGTCACTACAGTATCCTGACTAATTGTATGACGAGTTTGTCCTGACTCATTGGAATAACAAGCAAATTTCATCTTAAAATCCTTATGAGCGCTCTCATGGATGTAAGACATTCGTGCTATCTTCTGGTCCTTCTCCCCCAGTTCTCTACGAAGCCCATCGGCCTCGTTCTTGTAGTCTCTAGCCTTATTTATCACGAGCACCTTATCATTATGCTCTGACTCAAAATCTGCTTCTGCAGACTCCTTCGCTATATAAAGAGCACTAATCTCTTCATTATGTTTTTGCACAACTGTACTCAGTTGCACATTGTTGTCAAGCTCTGCTAGATACAATGCTCTCATCGCATCTAGAGGTGATGACTCTAGTGTAGGTACCACCGTATCAACCGATGTCACCTCCATTTCTTCCTCCACATCGGTCATCATACTAAATTATGACGTTATATCTATATCTCCCTCGGAGTAGTCTTCCTCAGAGAAATACTCCTCTCGCTCCGATTCCTCTAGAATCACTATTGGCACCTCCGCCACTGGCATGGGTACATGCTCTATTCTGTTCACAGTTTCTTCGCTAACCGCGTGTATATCTCTATACATCAAGCTATCGATCGACATCCCATAATAAATCATAACATGTTGATTAGTACATAATACACAATAATATAAGCACAATTAACATTTAATTTATTTAGGGTTACTTTCCAATTTTTTAATATTTCGGTACTGAGTTTCTTCAATACCTTATTGACTCATTCAATTCAAGTAAAGCTCGAGTTACTTCCTTCGGACGTCTCTTCCTTAACGAGGTTATTAGCCTAAGGTTCTTCCCCCCTTAAGTTTTATAACCTAATGCTTTGATACCAACCTGTGACGCCCCAAAATCTGGGTCTCATCCAACCCGACATATAGTGCTTCACGGTGCTACTGTTCACAAAAACATTTAATTAAAATGCCTCAAAAGAACGAATATGTCTTATATATATTCCAAAACAATACTACTATTCCCCAGGTTCTTTATAACCGTTACATTTGTTCTTGTCATAATATCAAATATTATCATTACAAACCTATACTATTACATAGGTAATCTACAATTTCACTTTAGCCTTCCCTTTATCCTTGTCGAATCCTTTGGTCCGTTCGGTCTAAGCTGCATTCATATGGTTTAAGCAAGAGTGAGCATAACAAGCTCAAGAAATACAACAGTTTCATTTAAAAAGCATGCTTGAACATAGGAATCGTATATCTTTAGTAACTGGATAATAGTTACGAAGTACTATTAATAACTTAAAATAGCATTCATTTTCCTTTAAAACGTTTTACCAAAATAATATTCAGTAAAACACCAAATCTGGTCCAAGACCATGAGCGTTTCATAATTTATTTGAAAAGGACAACCCGGCACGAAGTCCGTAAGTCCGACATATCTTACGAGCACTTCTAGGTGATCAACCTATAGTACTCTATGTTGATCAACACTACATCCATTAAACTTGTGAACGTTTAAGTTGTGGCAACCTCACGTGCCCATCAAATACTTGATGAAAATAATTTGTTTATTCATATTCAGGCTTACCTTGAATCCGTACCAATAATTGGCGTAGGATAGCGTTAGCAATTCTATATTGAAAGACTTGTAAATAAATTAATCAATCTATCAAGATTAGTCTAGCCGAGTTAAAATGGGCCTTGACTCTTTATTTAAACCATACATGCATCTCATAACTTAAATCATTTAAAAACCTGGCTAACACGAAGGTTATACAAACATTTAGAAAAACTTGCCTTCAGTGTCTACTACAGTATAATTACGTTTCCTTTGAGTCGTTACGGTCTCTACAACACATAATCACATAAAACATACCACATTAGGTCATGAATGAACATACTTGGTTCCTAAAGAATCTTACCCTTCTTCTCAATCTAATCATATATTAGATTTGTTATTTATTGGTTTCGGCTTGCCGTCATTCTTTTATATCATTTTTACCAACTTCTTTCTCTTATATAACTTAATTGAAATTATTTCATTAACACAACTCGGTTCGAGTTAAACATCCTTCTCCACGGCTTATTAACGTCCTTACGTTATTAATCGACACTCAATTGCCATTGGTTAAGTAAATTTATTGCATACCATTCATGTTCACATTCGACTTATCTTCAACCTTTAGTGTATTACTTAAGGTTTAATTATGTCTTAACAATGTTTCATTAAGATCCTTGATTAAGTGTTCATCAATTACCATTCATGTTTAACCTCTAAACATTCCTTATTATCTAAGTTATAAGGTCAAGGCCATGTAGTTTGGCTATCACTCTTAATTGTCATACTTGTGGCCACACAATAGTTCCCAAAAATTGGACTTGGCTGCTGCCCATGAGTCCCTTTACTTACTTCTCGTATGTCTGCATGCTTAGTTTCATGAGGAACACATGCCACTTTGACGCTGCGGCGTCGGTCATTTAGGCTTGGAGTCGCGCCGCAGTGTGGACTCTGTTCCACATATTATTTTGACAGATTTTTCAAATGGTGAGATTCCCAGAGTCGTAACTTCTTCGTTATAAGTCCGAATTGGCTCGTTTAAGAGCCTACAGTTTACAAATCACATACTCTACGTGTTCATGCAAGAATTTTATCTATTCGACTACATTTGCCAAAAATTCAAATATTAGTCTATTTTTAACGAAAACGATAAACGTTCGTGAACGTTCAACGCTCGTTTCTTCATTCTAAGTCGGAATCCTGTCATTTTCGAGTTCGCAACTATATAATGCCAAATAAGACTTGTCTGTATTGAAAACTAATGTTTCCAATCTCAATATCAAAATTTGACTTCCATTCCGTGAATTTCACGAATTCGACGATTATCGTCCAATCGTGTGAATTCCGGCAAAATTTGTTACTTAAGATTTTTTCATCGTTCTAAATGAATTTAATCCATTATATAGACATCTCCACTTACATATTACAACATCTTATTTTTATGTGAAGTCATTACATGTTCTTCATGAACTTATTTACTTCTGAAAGTATAACATACTTGATTTCATTGCTTGTGACTTATTAATGAGTTAAGTCCTTTAATCACTATTCTTACATCTCATTAATCATACTAACATCTTGACATATATACTTCATTAACTTATAAACATGATAAGTTATTACGTGTTCTTTGTGAGTTTATTACTTATAAAAGTATAAACTACTTAAGACTTCTTTTCTCATGACTTATTATGGTTAATGACTTATAACCATTATTCTTGCTTCTTGTTAACATACTAACTTCATTTGAGTAAACATGTTACAAGTTCATATACGTTCATTATAAGTTCATAACTTATATATGATTGAATTACTTATTCATGACTTATACAGCTTAAGTTCATTAAGTTGTTTATTCTCTTCATTTCTTAGCATACACATCCTACCACTACCCCCTTCTATAACAATGGAAGAGAAAGAAATCATGGTTTAGATTACTTACTCTTGAATAACACTTGCTTAATCTTTGATCTTCTTCTTGATTCTTGAAATATGTAATCTAGCTTTCCTAGCTTTTGTAGGTTATTATCTCTAACCAATAAGCTCTCAACTTGTGGTAGGAAATGAACAACCCAAAAATGAGTTATCTCTCCTTCTATTTATAGGAAATCCTAGATGAGGGCACAATGGTCAAAAGGCCATCCACCTCCTTACTATTCATATCTTAGCCATCAAGTAAACTTAGCCTCCACAACACTTAGGCAGTAAGTTAACTTGTTTTGCACAACTTTTATCCTTTGTTTGCTCACCACATTTTCTTAACCATTAAGTTATCTTGCTCCCCACTTTAATTACTTGGTCATTACATATCTTAGCCACTAAGTTACTTGCTCATCACTTTGGATCACCCATAGGTTGCTCCATGGTTCTTACCCATTGGATACTTACTTGGGCTTAGGTTTAATAAGCTTACTTAATCATCTGGGCTTCTAGCATAATTTGCTTAACTTATATATTGGGCTTGTAATTAAACAAACATTGGGCTTGTTTATTAATTCACATTGGACTTAACCATTTCCATACTTGGGCTAACATAATCCTTAACAAATCCTACAAGTCCAATACATTTGGCTTAACGCCTTATAACGTATAATTTACGTATAAATCTCGCATTCTAACTTGTACAATTATTCAACATATAAGACATACCATCATCCATACTTACTCATATAATACATCATATCATACTCGTATTCATTACTTCGTATAATACCTATGTATTATACGATAATCACTTAATTCATTAATCGCATTACATTTTCTTCTCGTAAATCACTTTACCTAAACGTTAGGTTTTAAGTCCATAGGCGAAATATTACGTTTTCCATAACTAAAATATTATTGGATATTCCATCTCATCTTGATATTATAACGTTACATATTTCTCGCATGTTCAAAAATAATTCCCGAGCAGAAATGAGTGAATAGTGTTTTTCAGAAAATTTCTCGAAAAGCTTTTATTTTCGTCTTGGAAATTCAAACACTTTAATTCTACCACGTAGCCAAAATACTATGACGTTCTTATATGTTTAGGTCATAGAACGACCATCAATTAACTTGCTCCCATAAATAATCAATTAATTGCATTTAATCCACATAATTAAATAAAATTTTAATTCTCCTGAAAATCCGTTTTTCTCGGGCGTTACAAAAGGGGTACATAATCTAAAATAAATCCCAGGTTATCTAACCTTTATTACAATCATCAGCGGAAAAATAAAAAATGATCATAATTAATTCTATTACATAAGCTTCAAAATAAAAAAGATAAATTAAACGTTGTCGTCTAATCAAGCACTTTGTCCTTGCCCTTGCTTGTAGAAAACTCTTCAAACTTCTTAACTACATCTGCATTGTTTTGTGAAAGAGTGAGCAAACAATTGCCCACAAGAAGGATACTATACAATAACGGTTTATGAAAGATAATTCACTAATTTTTCAATGGTAAAGTATTTTTACTGGAAACAATAAACTTTAATTCAACAAATATGAGTTCAAAGGAATAACGAACATTAAATTAACAATAGATATCAACATCAAAGAATACATTAAGGGTCACAAGACCACGAACTATACTATAGGTTTCAAGTATTTCTACTTTAACCTTTAATTGTAAGACCCCAAAATTTTTTTTAAATAAAAAGGAATTTCCTTTATTTATTATTTTGAAATAGTAAGGGTTGATTTGATTAATGTGGATAGTTAAGGGTTAAATACGCAAATATTTCAAAATAAGCAAGTGGTTATAAAATATTCATTATTTTAGAATATTCGTTTGGTCGTGGAATATTAAATGCGCTTCGGGGAATATTCGTATTTACGATCACAAGCACAATGTATGGGGCCCCATAACTGAAAGCGATTGGATGAAGAAAACGACAAATATAAGTTGTTTTTAAATAACGGCGTAGTTATTCTGAATTATCTTGTTGGAATACCCTGTGGTTTAAAACACACTAATACGCGTTGTTGAAAGGGTTACTGCGATATTGCACCAATTATTGATTCTTACGTAGAAGAAGGCACTACTCAATAATGGTTCTGATAATTCTTGTTCATTATTTTATTGAGTTAATAATTGCTTGTGTTGATATTTTATATTCTTTGTTGTTTCAATAATTGTCATTACGATTTTCATTATCGAAGCAATAATTCATATTATCCTGAATAATATTATTAGATAACATTATTGGCAATGTCTAGAAAGTTACGTCTAAGGAGAGGTTTGGTCACCTAATTGCAAGCTACCAGAAGAAGAAATTCTTATTGAAAGCCCCTCTTTCTGAACCCACTGCTCATTGTCAATATTGTGATTACAGTAATATTATTTGTGAATAATTAATTATTGATTTATATGATGAGGAAAATATTGATTTTATGTGGATATAGATGGAGAAAATTTTTAAAATGACAATTGTTGAAAATTAATATTTTATCTTTTCTCGATAAAATAATTCATTTAAATATATTATTTTAATAATATATTAACGGTGATATTTTTACAACGAATGTGGGATATATGAGTATACGAGGAGGAAGAGTATTTTTGTTGCAATAAATGTTTAAAACATGTTAAACATGTCGGTGGACCCCATTTATTGACTGAAATTTGATTATAAATTTGTAAAATCGCCCGTTTTGTGGATTTCGGTCGATTTCTGTTTGGAATTTGGAAAAACTTTCTTCTACAAAGTTGTAGAGAATTGAATTTCCTATAAAAACTCGCGAGATTCGAATTTTCTGATGAAAGGGCTATTTATTATGAATTATTGAAGTTCTGAAGCTCCGAAATAATTGATTTTTGAAAGTTTTAATTAATTTTAATAACAAAAACGTTTTTTTTGTTTTTGTCATTATTAGTGGCTGAATTCAGATGGTCAGATGGTCAGAGTGGGCGTAGGAATTTAATATATATTATATTAATATTTTATTAAATTTTCTGCTTTGGTGTTCTAAGCATTTTCCTATAAATAGGGTGCTTAGGTTAGAATTGAAAATCACACCAGAAACTGAAGTTTTCTCTCTATATTATCGGCGTATTCTTGTGAGTATTTTGAGTATACTTTGAGTATTGCTATACTGATTGCAAGTTCGTTCAAATATTATTCCAATGTCAAGTACCGCTTCTTTCTTTTCGAGGTAAGGGATATTTTTTTTTCAGTAATGATATTATTTCTTCAATATCATTATAATCTTTGAAATGTTGATCTGAAGTTTTTATCAAATTTGGAACTTTTTCATGCTCTGGGTTACTATTCATGGGTTACTATTCATGAGTTACTATTCACGTTACTATTCATGAGTTACTATTCACGAGTTATATTCACAAGTACTATTCATGAAGCGTGAAGATGTTTTTGTGGAATTTCTATCTTTTGGTGTCGGAGTTACTATTCACGATATCGGCACTATTCACGATATCTGACACTATTCACGATATCTGATTATTATTCATAGAAAATAAAATTTCTTCTTTTCGTCCAAAACATCCGCTCGGATACTAACTCGATTGTATCCATGTTTTGATCATTCTTGAATTTTACACCACTATGATTATTTTTGAGGTATTTTTGGACGTGGATAAAACCAAGTATCTAATCCTTAATCCTTAATCCTTGTCATTTTGTTTCAATTTGGATTCGTTTCTTTAAAAAAAAAATTTTTTCATCATCCTCGGTCTTAAATGATGATATTATGGAATATCTTTGGCACAGTAGTGCAAAGATGAATGATTTCTTAAGAATATCTTTGGCCCAGTAGTGCAAAGATGAATGATTCTGAAGAATATCTTTGGCCCGTAGTGAAAAAAGATGATGAATGTGTGTTTAAATGAACATGACCAATCGATGAATATCTTTGGCACAGTAAGCAAAGATGAATATTTGATTCCAGATGTATATTGATTGATGTTACAGGATAAAAGATAGATTTGAACTTTTAAATTCATACATAGAAGATAGTAGTTTGCATTCTCTACTTAACTCTTCTAATGAATTATTATTTCACGCTGAATATTGATTTAAAATTTGTTGTCTATTGTATTCTATTATATTTTTCCTCATTGAAGACTAACGATAATTTGTTGTATATTATCTTAGTCATAATATTCTTTATCTTGAGCTAGTTGAGCTCACCCTTTTCCTTTTGTTCCATTTTTCTCGTGGAGGCGAGAATATAAGCGAAAGTATGCAGCTCGGGTATGGAATGAAGGTTTTAGAAAGGATTGTTTAGTAGTCCTCACCATTTTGTAAAATAATCTATCAATAAATGTGATGAGGATTTATTTGAGTATAGATATTGTCTAGAAGATAATATTTGTATTCAAACTCACAGCTTTCTTGTTGTAATAATAAAGTTGTAGTTGTTTACGTATCATGTATTGACAACTTTCGTAATAGGTGATGTATACCTATTTTGGGGGCGTCCACATTGGTATCGAGCTTAGGATATGATCTCGGTGGAGATCGGGAATAGAACTAGGAGGGGAGAGACGAGTAAATCCTTCGCTAGTGTGTCCTACCTAAGCTTATTTGTTAGTTGGTCAAGATATAGGGATATTATGTGATATATTGATTTCCTTAATTAACCCTTGTTTTATGACAAAGATTTGAGAATGTCGGTCGAGAATATTAACAATGGAAATGAGACCGTGGAGATGCTGATACTCACCAACGAGGAGAACGTGCAACAGTCAGCAATGTTCCTCCTGTGAACAACAACACCATTGAAGCGAGATGATGAACGAGGGATGTTTAGAAGTTTTTTGCGATTCATGCAAAATCGACGAGGAAACTTCGTGTTCAAAATACTGAGGAGGAAATGATAGCAATTCACGGGTTGTCACGTGCAAGCGCTTCAAGTTGGGACCACGAATTTAAGGGAAAGCCAGATCCGATCATGGCGGAAACATGGGTCAAACAAATTACCAAGATATTCGATGTCTTGGGATGCGGAGGAAACGAAGGTTCCATTCGCCACCTTTATGTTCCGTGGCGAGGCGGATTCTTCGGTGGGAGTCTCGTGAAGCGTACCCATCCAAATGCACTCAAAGCATGTCTTGGGAGACGTTTGAAGCTATTTAATGACAAATACTTTCCTGAAAGTGTTCGTCATATGAAGGAAGTGGAGTTCATCGATTGGAACAAAACAACATGACGGTGTCTCGAAGACGAGGCAAAGTTTGCGAGTTATCCGTGTTTGCACCTCATTTGGTGGAGAATGAGGAACGATGACGCGGATGTTTCTTAGAGGTTTGAAACCCAAGATACGTCGATATCTCATTTCTCATAAACTTTCTCTTTATTCAGATGTTGTAAATGTGGCTCAATTATTAGAGCGAGATAACGAGTACAGTCAACTGAGGGACCACAACCGGGATCGTACTGTAGATAGCGATCAATGTAATAATGATAACTCGGAGAAAGAAACAGACGGACAAAAATGGTTACCACTCTGGTGGTAATCATAGCCATGAAAATAAAAGAAGCGAGTCGGGAGGAGATTTTAAAAGAGGAGATTTAACAACGATCATGTGAAGATGATGCGGTCTTGCGAAGAATCGGTTCTAAGGAGGAGAACGACCACCCTACCCGGTATATGCTACAAATGCGGAAAAGAGGGACATATCAGGTCAAACCGCCCACAACAGCTCAAGGTATGCTATAGTTGTGGAAAGGAAGGACATATCGCTTCGAGATTATGCAATGAGCGAAAACCTAGTTCAATGGGGGACGTGACTCAAAAGATCATCCCGTAAAAGTCAAAGTCAACGATTCCGGAAGAGCGTTTGTTGTGATCGTCATAATGCGAGGAACCCAAACGAGGTGATCACGGTGTAAGCTATTTATAAATTCTTGCGAAGTTTATACCTTACTTGATACCGGTATACTACCCATTCATTTATCTCTCCCGCATGTGCTCAACGTTTAAACTTGACTCGGAGAAATTAGACTTTGACCTATCTGTGGAAACTCCGTTAGGAGAAACTTTCATCACATCCACTGCTTATAAATCTTGTTTGATTCAAGTTGGCACCATTACCTTACACGTGACCTTATCTCTTTAAAGATACTTGCTTTTGATGTGATTTTAGGGATTGATTGGTTAACTACTCATCATGCCAAAATTGATTGTTTTCGTAAGGTTGTTAGTTTTCATATTCTAACCAACTTTGTTATGCAATTCAAGCAACTAAACCATTAAAATCGATCACCGTCATATCTAATCATAAAGTTATTCGCTTATTAAAAACGGATGTCAAGCTTTCTTAGCACATGTTATGGATTTGAATAAAGACACGTCAAATTTGAATAATATTCTTGTTATTATTGACTTTCCCGACGTATTTCCCCAAGAACTTCCTTGGCCTACCCCCGAACGTGAAGTTGAATTCTTTATTGATCTTGAACTCTGGTACAAAGCCCATTTCTAAAACCCCATATCGAATGGCTCCTATTGAACTTCGTGGAGTTAAAGGTCCAACTACAGAATTGTTGGACATCGGTTTCATCCGTCCCTAGTACATCTCCTTGGGGTGCTCTGCTTTATTTGTAAAGAAGAAAGACGGGAGTATGCGACTTTGTATTGACTATCGAATTGAACCATGTCACCATCAAGAATAGGTATCCTCTACCTCGTATTGATGACTTGTTTGACCAATTCTGAGGCACAATTCTTTTCAAAAATCGATCTTAGCTCGATATCATCACCAAGATTAGAACGAGGATATTCCAAAGACCGCCTTGAACTCCTCGTATATGGCATTATGAATTCTTAGTCGTGTCTTTCGGACTAACTAATGCTCCTCGGCTTTCATGGATATGATGAACCGAGTATTCAAGGAATATTTGGATCAATTCGTTGTTGTCTTTATTGATGACATCCTCATATATTCCAAAAGTCGTGAAGATCATGAGCACCATTTGAAGTTTGGTACTCCAAAGGCTTCGTGAAAACCAACTATATGCCAAATTGAAGAAATGCGAGTTCGGCTTGAGGAAGTAGCATTCCTTGGGCACGCGGTGTCGAAACATGGAGTATCTGTTGATCCGGCAAGATTGAAGCAATACAAAGTTGGGAGCAACCAAGTCGGTGGTATCAAGTACGTAGCTTTTTGGGCTTAGTTTTGGTTATTATCGGAGATTCGTGGAAGGGTTTTCTCGATCGCTACTCCATTAACTCGGCTAACTCGGAAGGATACAAAATTCGTTTTGGAGCGAAGAATGCGAGAAGAGTTTCCAAGAGCTTAAGAGGAGACTTATTTCTAAGACTGTTCTAACAATACCATCCGGTTCGGATGGATTTGTTATCTACAATGCTTCTTGCAAAGGGTTAGGATGTGTTCTCATGCAACGTGGGAAAGTCATAGCCTTTATGCCTCGCGACAACTTAAAGAGTACGAGAGGAATTATCCTACTCATGATCTAGAGTTGGCGCAATCGTTTTCGCGCTTAAAAATATGGAGGCACTATCTATATGGGGAGAAAGTGGAGATATATTCGACCATAAAAGCCTTAAATATTTCTTCACTCAAAAAGAACTCAACATGCGGCAATGACGTTGGCTCTAGCTATTGAAAGACTACGACCACACTATTCAATACCATCCCGGTAAAGCGAACGTAGTAGTACGCATTGAGTAGAAGATCATATCTGGAACGAGTGCGATGATGTCAAGTATACGCGTAGAGCCAACTTTAATAGAAAAAGTTAAGGTTGCTCAAGCCACCGAATTCGGAAATGATGCGTATGAAGAAGAAAGTACAAGAAGGAGCTATTCCTAAGCGAGAATTGATGAAGAAGGAATACTTGAGTCCACTCTAGACTTTGTGTTCCTAACGACTCGATTTGAAGTACAAGATTATGATGGAGGCACACAATACGCCATTTGCAATCCATCCTGGAAGTACTAAAATGTATCGTGATCTTCGACATACATTTTGGTGGAACAATATGAAGAGAGAGATTGCAAAGTTTATCTCGATGTGTTTAACTTGCCGCGTGTAAAGGCGGGCATCTTGTACCTAAGGGTCCGTTGCAACCACTTGAGATTCCTGAATGGAAGTGGGAACACATTACTATGGATTTCGTTCACGGGTCTTCCTACGGTTTCTCAAGGCATCAATGCTATTTGGGTTATTGTTGATAGATTAACCAAGTCTCGCTCATTTCTTGCCGATCGGGAGACTTATTCACTTGAACGCCTTGCTAGTATGTACGTAAATGAGATTGTGAGGTTGCATGGCATGCCCAGTATCCATAGTTTTGGATCGTGACCCAAGATTCACTTCAAGATTTTGGGTTAGCTTGCAAAAAGCTATGGGCACGGATTTGCGATTTAGTTCGCATACCACCCCAAACGGACGACAATCGAGAGAGGACTATTCAAACTCTTGAAGATTTATTAAGACTCGTGTCCTAGACTTCAAGGGCGGTTGGGATAAGTATTTACCATCGGTGGAATTCTCCTACAACAACAGTTATCAGGCAAGTATAGGTGTGGCTCCATTCGAAGCATTATATGGACGAAAATGTCGTTCTCCAATATGTTGGGATGAGGTGGGTGAAGCAACATTGTTGGGACCCGAGTTAGTACGTATGACTACCGAAAAGATCCAAATGATTCGACAACGTATACAAACGGCTCAAGATCGACAAAAGAGTTATGCGGATCTTCATCGAAATGACGTGGAATTTAATGTGTAGGATCATGTATTGTTGCGAGTTGCTCCATGGAAGGGAGTTACAAGATTTGGGAAGAGAGGAAAGCTCAATCCACGATTTATTGGTCCATTTCAAATTCTTGACCGAGTAGGAAATGTAGCCTATAGACTTGCGTTACCTCCGAGTATGTCTCGTGTTCATAATGTGTTTCATATATCTGTACTTCGTAAATATGTGAAAGACCCGAACCACGTTATTGAGTTAGAACCGGACGAGATAGCCGAAGACTTAACGTATGAGGAGGTACCTATCAAGATCTTGGATAGGAAGGAGCATGTCCTACGCGCAAAGGTCATACCACAAGTTAAAGTTTTGTGGAGGAATCATGCTATAGAGGAAATGACCAGGAATTGAAACGGAAATGAAAGCGAGGTATCCTCACCTTTTCGAAACACCAGGTACGTACGTCAATTTCGAGGACGAAATTTCATAAGGAGGGGAGGTTGTAAGACCCCAAAATTTTTTTTAAATAAAAAGGAATTTCCTTTATTTATTATTTTGAAATAGTAAGGGTTGATTTGATTAATGTGGATAGTTAAGGGTTAAATACGCAAATATTTCAAAATAAGCAAGTGGTTATAAAATATTCATTATTTTCTGGAATATTCGTTTGGTCGTGGAATATTAAATCTTTGTCGGGGAATATTAAATGCGGCGGCCAGCAATGTGTGTGGGCCCCATAACTGAAAGCGATTGGATGAAGAAAGCGAGCAAATATAAGTTGTTTTTAAATAATGGCGTAGTTATACTGAATTATCACTTGTTGGAATACCGGTGGTTAAAACACACTAATACGCGTTGTTGAAAGCGATTTACTGCGATATTGCACCAATTATTGATTCTTACGTGAAGAAGGCACTACTCAATAATAGTTACGATAATTACTTTGCTCAAGATTTTATTGAGTTAATAATTGCCGTGTTGATATTTTTTATATTGTCATTGTTTCAATAATTGTCATTACACGATATTTTTTCATTATCGAAGCAATAATTCATATTATCTCGAATAATATTATTAGATAACATTATTGGCAATGTCTAGAAAGTTACATCTAAGGAGAGGTTTGGTCACCTAATTGCAGGCGCCAAGAAGAAGAAATTCTTATTGGAAAGCCCCTCTTTCTGAGAACTACTGGTTGTCAATATTGTGATTACGTATAATATTATTTGTGAATAATTAATTATTGATTTATATGATGAGGAAAATATTGATTTTATGTGGATATAGATGGAGAAAATTTTTAAAATGACAATTGTTGAAAATTAATATTTTATCTTTTTCTCGATAAAATAATTCATTTAAATATATTATTTTAATAATATATTAACTATGTGATATTTTTACAACGAATGTGGGATATATGAGTATCTGAGGAGGAAGAGTATTTTGTTGCAATAAATGTTTAAAACATGTTAAACATGCTCGGTGGACCCCATTTATTATCGAAATTTGATTATAACTTTCAAAAATCGCCCGTTTGTGGATTTCGGTTACGATTTCTGTTTGGAATTTGGAAAAACTTTCTTCTGCAAAGTTGTAGAGAATTGAATTTCCTATAAAAACTCGCGAGATTCGAATTTTCTGATGAAAGGGCTATTTATTATGAATTATTGAAGTTCCGAAGCTCCGAAATAATTGATTTTTGAAAGTTTTAATTAATTTTAATAACAAAAACGTTTTTTTTGTTTTTGTCATTATTAGTGGCTGAATTCAGATGGTCAGATGGTCAGAGTGGGCGTAGGAATTTAATATATATTATATTAATATTTTATTAAATTTTCTGCTTTGGTGTTCTAAGCATTTTCCTATAAATAGGGTGCTTAGGTTAGAATTGAAAATCACACCAGAAACTGAAGTTTTCTCTCTCTATATTATCGAGCGTATTCTTGTGAGTATTTTGAGTATACTTTGAGTATTGCTATACGGTGCAAGTTCGTTCAGCGTTATTCCAGTCAGAAGTACTGCTCTTTCGAGGTAAGGGATATTTTTTTTTTTCGTAATGATATTATTTCTTCAATATCATTATACTGAAATGTTGATCTGAAGTTTTTATCAAATTTGGAACTTTTTCATGTCGGGGTTACTATTCATGGGTTACTATTCATGAGTTACTATTCACGGGTTACTATTCATGAGTTACTATTCACGAGTTACTATTCACAAGTACTATTCATGAAGCGTGAAGATGTTTTTGTGGAATTTCTATCTTTTGGTGTCGGAGTTACTATTCACGATATCGGACTATTCACGATATCTGGACTATTCACGATATCTGGTACTATTCAATTTAAAAATAAAATTTCTTCTTTTCGTCTAAAACATCTGCTCGGATACTAACTCGATTGTATCCATGTTTTGATCATTCTTGAATTTTACACCACTATGATTATTTTTGAGGTATTTTTTTTGGACGTGGATAAAACCAAGTACGAATCCTTAATCCTTAATCCTTGTCATTTTGTTTCAATTGGATTCGCTTTAAAAAAAAAAAATATTTTTCATCATCCTCGGTCTTAAATGATGATATTATGGAATATCTTTGGCTCAGTAGTGCAAAGATGAATGATTTCTTAAGAATATCTTTGGCCTCAGTAGTGCAAAGATGAATGATTTCTCAAGAATATCTTTGGCCCGTAGTGCAAAAGATGAGCAGTGTTTAAATGAACATGAATTAATCGATGAATATCTTTGGCTCAGTAGTGCAAAGATGAATATTTGATTCAGATGTATATTGATTGATGTTACGGGGATAAAAGATGACGGTGAACTTTAAATTCATACATAGAAGATAGTAGTTTGCATTCTCTACTTAACTCTTTCTAATGAATTATTATTTCAATAATATTGATTTAAAATTTGTTGTCTATTGTATTCTATTATATTTTTCTCTGTTGAAGACTAACGATAATTTGTTGTATATTATCTTAGTCATAATATTCTTTTATTGAGCTAGTTGAGCTCACCCTTTTCCTTTTTGTTCCATTTTTCTCGGAGGCGAGAATATAAAGCTGATGCAAGTCTGGGTATGGAATGAAGGTTTTAGAAAGGATTGTTTAGTAGTCCTCACCATTTTTGTAAAATAATCTATCAATAAATGTGATGAGGATTTATTTGAGTATAGATATTATGCAAGAAGATAATATTTGTATTCAAACTCTACGCTTATCTTGTTGTAATAATAAAGTTGTAGTTGTTTTACTATGCCATGTATTGACCCGTAATAGGTGATGATACCTATTTTGGGGCGTCACATTAATAGTCTAAAAGAATATAGTCATCATGAATATATTTCTAAAAAAATAATCCCCTAATAATAGGGTTGTTCATCTCAGCTTAGATCATCAGGTTCAGAACCAAATGAAGTTTGGTTGGGAATTAACTTCAAAGGAATTCTAGATCTTTAGAATGTTCATCAACCAAGTACTGGTTGAATTAGACAGAGAACAATAACTAATCAAGAGTTTGAATATAATATCTTCATGAACAAGGTATATCGATGAATCAATAAAAGCTAGAGTATTAAAAGTTTCTAAATTGAACAAACGTTATCATCGACCACATGCTTTCAAAATTGTGTGAGTACATAAGCAAACCAAAGGAAGTTTGGTTTGAGTTGACTTCAAAGGTAATTTAGAGTTTAGAACATTCATCAACTAAGGATTAGTTGAGTTGGTAAGAATAACTCGACAACTTAGAGTTCGATTTAAATAATGTAAAATATATACAATGATATTGGAGAACTAAGATCAAACAACAGTTATTAGTAGCTGAATAAACAACATTACTGACTTTGAATAAACAAGATAATCTCGTCTGAAATAAAGATTATCTAACTTGTTCAACAATTAAATGAGAGTTAAATAATTCGCATGACAATAAATCGTTAAACAAAAGGTTAGAGTTACAGAATCTGCATAAGTATAACGTAATAATAAAAAGTAACCTTGCTGAATAATAAAGTAGCAAAGGTTAGGGAACTTGCCTCTTGCATAAGCTATACAATTACAATTCATGTACTCCAATATCCTACACATTTTACTGCAATCACAATATCTATTAGACATGTTAACATACACTTCCAAAATAACACCCATTTCTAGCTAAACTTGTTAATTTAGTACAAGTTTTATGCTACTAGATAAATATCAGAAATTTAAAGTGTTAACCTTCACAACACTCGTTTATTATTCATTCTATACACTAAGTTCTAACATATCACGCTCATAGCTAATAATTCATTTTACAAAGTTGAAATTATCAATGACATGGCACGGTACTGAATGGACCTCCTTGATACATGTTTGACACCTTAACACAACCTTAGACCAAGCTATAGTAGTATTTCAAGGTTTGCGCGATGGCGAAGAGAACTAAGCTATCTCGAGATTAGATAGTATGGTATGCATTGCGCCCCATACACAAGCTTTAATGACAAAGTAGCAGTTCAAGGCTTATTTTTGCCTTAACCATCGAAGCACAATTGGCTTGCATGTACAAATGATTTAAACATCATTAACAAAGATGGCAGACTTTAGCCCAACTAACACAAATTTCATCCACCAAACAGTGAAATTAACACGTAAAATAAATATACAACTATCATAAACATGATTGCTAACTATTCAATCACTTAGCACAATTTAACAACAACTAAAACTATTTTAATTTCTCAAATTCTATATTATCATATGAAAACTCCATTTTTGACATCCTTTACAAAAGTCATCACTGTAATCTCTATGCTTGACCAAATCACCTCATTTAAATTACGTTATCTTCATTTCTTAATGGACTAGCATAATCAAGCCTCAATTCACAAATTAACATACAAATTGACCACTAAAATTTGTACTTTTCATGAACCATATGAAAATATTCACTGACATTATTTTCTTCCTTTTAAACAAAATTAGCATAATAATTCTTGACTAAATACTAGTTCTAACACCACAAATACGTATAGATACAAAAATTCAGTTCATAACAACCATTCAAGACAAATTGGATTCACAGGACTTAGAAATTTTATGTCGTATTCATACATATACATATCTAATATCAAAATTATAGAACATACCTTCAATTTGCTTGATAATCCATTACTAAACACTGAAATTGCTTAGGTTTTCTCTCAATCTCTCTCAAGTTCTCTGTAACTCCCTTCTCTTCTTTCTTCTCTCAGACTAGGATACTAACAACAATAAGCGTAAACAAAACTGATAGGTAGTAATACGCCTACTAAATTACTATCAGTTACAAAAATATAACGTATATGCTATAATTTTATTTTATATTTTATTTGTTTTATTTTATTTACAATTCAAATATTAAAAATCAAAAATCCATAAAGCTTTGTTTGGCAAAAAGCTTTGTTTGACAAAAACTCTTTAAAAATTAAAGACTTAATATCTTTAAGCCTTGTTTGGGTAGAAACTAAATTAAACTCCTTTAATTTGTTTTTAATAAACAACTTAGTTTATAATTTATAATTACATATTATTTATTTAGATTTCCATATCCAACATTAAACAAATAAAATAATTATACATACTACGTTTTTAAATAAATACTCCACTTAAACAAACATCACAAAATTATAACTTTATTATAATTTTATTTAATAATTTAATCTACCATCTTAATTTATCACATCACAACAACAATATAACATCTCATGTTATCTTACAACATAATAATTATAAATTAAATTAATTTAGAATATTATCAAATAAATATAATATATAAATATTTACTAACAAAATCACATATTCATTTAATTTAAATTACAAAACAACAACTTCATCAATAAAATATTTATTTAATTTAATAAATATTTTAAATTACAAATAAAATCTTGGATTGTTACAAATATTCTACCATATTATAACCTTTTAGGTTATTTAATTATCACACCTAATATATATTAGGTTATATAACTTAATTCTTAATTCACTTTTATATACAAAATAAATGTATTCACATTATATAATGTATATTTATTTAATCATATACATAATTCACATAATCATAACATATTTCACTTCTAACTCCAATTTTAACCTTTTTCTACAAAAGTCAACTGTTGACTTTGACCAAAAAGTCAACCCTTAAACATTTTGTGTTAATTGTCCTTTCTGACTAAACTTGACGTTCCGGACGCAACCGAGCAGTCCGTTCTTCAAAATTCTATCTCTAACTAAAATTTTGAGTTTTAAATTACTCCCTTCTTATTGCTAATCGTATTACCTAAGAGCTTTATACTTATTCAAATTCTTATTTGCCAGTCAAGGCCAACGTTCAAGCTATGTTAATTACTAACATAGTTTTATCTTGATCCTTATATCATTAACTTAATTCATCATTCCTCTTGCTAAAATACATATAGCACCTTACTAAGTTTATATATTTCTATACATATACTCATCTTTGTTTAACCTCATAGCATCTCTTCATGTGAAATCTTATCTCCTTAATAAAATTTCCATATGTACTTATATAACATTTCGTAGACTATTCAGTTCACATCGAATTTACAGGTATTATAATACCTTATTATTGATATTCCTTCAAGTACATATTAACTCATTTCTAGGGTTTTGATATTTTGTAACCCATATTTTCTCTATTCTCATTCAAATAGCAAACCATATAGGTTTTAGTTGAAAATTTTAAATAAATCCTCAAATTCTCATCTAGTTTTATTCTTTAACCTTTATTCTAATCCTTCAAGATTTTATGAATTTTTGGGTTATCACATTCACCCCTTCTTCTAAGAATTTCATCCTCAAAATTACAGTCTACAAATCACCACTCCTTTTATTCCTCAAAACTAGGTTTTCAAATTAACCTTTACTTGATTTCATGCTCAATTTAACGAGTACATATTTCATCCTACTATGAGGAGCTCTCTATATCATCATATTCTTCCATGACTTCTCTCTAGGGACTTAAAACTTTTCAAATCAATGAGAGGGTCATATAATCGTGAATTCTCAGGTTTAAAGGTATTCACCATAACTAAATTTGTTAACCATGTTGTACTTGGTAAGTTTACAATCATGAAGAAGGTAAACTACCAGTGCGTTTACTTTAGATGATCAGTCTATTATACCTTAGTCATCGGAACGACTATATGCGTTCTTAGATTGGAATTTTTTATCCAATTAGTATATCCCATTTTTTTGGGGTTGTTCACCTCAGTCTTAACATCAAAGTCCGTACCAAAGCAATTTGGCCTGGGATAAATTCCCAAAGAGATACTTGAATTTTTCATAAACATTTGTCTAGCTGAATCAATTAGCTTAGACATATACCAATAATTCGAATATCAATCGAAACATATATCTGGCCAAATTTAATTGACACTTCAATTTTCACGATACCGCACTGTATTTATAGTACGTTTGAGGATTTAGTCATTTTATGACTTTGTCATACTACATCATTCCATAGTGAGCTGACGATCCTTAGATCACATCCAACACTAAGTAATTCTACATTGATAACTCCGTCATTTTTTTAGAATCTTTACACCAGGTTGCATGATGCATTAATGATTTAAAAATACTTTTTGATCATTCAAATCATTTTCATCTAGCCGAAATAAATTAGCATAAACTCTTATTTAAACATCTTAAAATCATTGAAAATCATTTTTGATGCTATCATGCAGCAACATGTAACGATGTGTTAGTAGTACGAAGCCCACTTCTACATAGTTGTAACCCTGTGTTGCTGATAACAAAAATTCATTTTATTTTGAAAGGCACATTAGTGCGAATTTAGCTTGATGTCAAAATTTTGATATCTAGCACAACTAGAAGATTTTGAATACCTATGCTTCCATCATTAACTTCAATTTCTTTAATGATCCATTACTTAATAAATCTATCTATTCTATCATCCTCAATTCTCCATTCACACATAACTATACCCAATTCGTTAAACTTACCACACACTATGAGTTCAGGAACTTTTCACAATCATATGAGTTTCGGAACTTATCCTAGTCAGACCATAAGCGTCCATTCACTGAGGGGTTCAAAACATACCATCTGATTATGAGTCATGAACTTACCATAAGTATGAGTTTTAAGAACTCGTGACTAACCTTATATTCTATACATATTCGTTATACACATGAGAAAAGAATCACCTTATCAACATCCATATGGAAAATAGCGCGACATCAGGTTTCCAATGATTATCATTGTAAGAAACCAAGTGGTTGTCAAACCAAACTCGGCCACTAATCAATATAGGAAGCTAAGTGGACAATTCCCCGCCCATACAAAGAATTGGTCAACCTAACCACTATATCGACCAGGAAGCTAAGTGATTCTATAACCAAGTACAAATTCTCCTCCCATACAAGGAATCATACAACTCAGCTGCTAACATGAGTCCTCAATTGAAAACCCACACCATTCTTACTTTCTCTTTTCTTAATACGAATTTTCTTAATCCGCATCTTAACATTTACCACTCTTTTCTAAGTTTACATCGTACCATTTCATAGTACCTTCTCTTTATAACGTCAAGCTATATCATTCTAATCACTTAACATATCATATGTTATTCAACGATTTAATATGATCACGTCGTGATCTTATTTTGTAATCATTTCTCCTTATACTCACGATTATTTTATACTACGATATTCTTATTCTTCTCTTTAATCATATCATGTTATGATTTTATTTACACTTTTCATCTTATAGACGTAGTCTATTTGTTTTCACTTTTCATCTTTATTACTGGAGTTAGGTAACTCTAGATTCTTATTTTTATATCTCTTCAAGATTCTTCTTTAAATCTTATTTATCTTTTTCTTTACTTTACTGATGAATTCCTTAAATTCATCTCTTATACCTTAAACTCGATCTGAGTTTATTCCTTATCATCATCTCCGCGATTATAGCCTAAGATACCCATACTTAAGGTTTATAACCTACGACTTTTATACCACCTGTGATGCCCCCAAATCTGGGTACTTTTTACCTCAGATCTGGTACATCATTTCTATAACTATTGCGGAAGATATAAACATAAACTGTTTATACATTAAACTTTTATACATCATTCCCAAGGTCTACAACCGTAACTAACTACATACCTTCAATATCTAAAAAGGTTTACAATGCTATTTTCGTCAGAAAATTTAATAGATCTAACTGCACCATAATTTAATCTTGCACTTTGTCTTTGCTTCTGTCTTTACTCGAGCTTTCATCTTAATCTGAATTTTTTTTATCATGATATAGCAAGGGTGAACAACAAATTTGCCCAACAAGTTTTAAATACAATGAAGATATATTATGATTGAAAAGAATGAATAAGCTTTCAAGTTTTCAACAATGTAATAATTGTGAAATAACATGAATCAAGTTTCGATAATTGAATGACTGAATCAATAATGTTTGAAGGTCAACAATGACCATAAACAATTTAACTGAATCTTATAATTATGAAGGTGATCCGCCTTTCATACCTGATGAACATATGCAACATGCACTAAGTGTGAATCAATAATCAATATAGATGTGAATAATCAACAACAATTATTCACTAACATGCTTTGAACATACAACTCAAGTTTGAGTTAGGGAAACTTGCCTGTACCGCTGATTACCGCTAAGCAATCTAATGTAATCTCTTATGAAAGACTTATCAATTATAAGATTGATCTTTATCCATAAATTATCTAACACTTAATCACAAAAATCAAATATTAGATAACAGCTTAACACATCGGTATTATTATCATCCTTTGATAATTCTTTAATCACTATATCATATACATTATGATTTAACACTTTAATCTTTCATATTATAAGTTCTTTTCTATAATCCAGTAGGCCAAATACTAATATTATATTATTGATTATTTAAATATATCAATCCAGCAACCCATATTTGTAATCCAGCAAACCAGATTGCAATCCAAAGAATCAATTCCAAATCCAAATGACTGGATTCAATAGATTTCCAATCCAGCAAGCCTAGATTCATAAATCCTTCAATCCAGCAAGCTGGATTCTAAATCCTTTAATCCAAGAAGTCTCCTTTAATCCAGCAAGCTGGATTCTAAATCCTTCAATCTAGCAAGCTGGATTCTAAATCCTACATATTAAATAACATTAAATTCATTCAGTAATATAATTAATTAATAAATAATATTTTAAATCAATGATTTAATAACACTTTAATCCAAATGTTATCAATCACTTAATAATATCATAATCTAATATTATTAATATTTTAACAATATTTTAATCATTTCTTAAACTTATAAACAATTTATTTTAATTGTTTACACTTTACTAATTAATGCATTTAATCATTATAAAATACCACACACATAAGATTTCTACACCAATGTTCAAAATCTCCATCAAAATCTGCATACGTATATAGGATTTCCAAGCCATAAAAGCCTATTTTCTATTTTTGTCAACTTCACATAACATATTTAATTCATTTACTCATAACTAGTCTATTTTTATGAAAAAAATATCAAATCAGTCCCAGAACTTTTTCTTTTCTAGGATTTAGCAAAATATTGTCCCATATTGAACATATATTTTTCTCAGAATTTTTAAAATTCATTTACTATTTTTCAAATGGCCAAAACTGCCAAATATTTAGACATTTATCATAAACTGTACTTTTGTCCAAAAATTCCAAAATTTACAGGGATATACTCCTATTATATACATGTACTCCTAATAAATATTTCACTAATTTTGGAGTTAACCACAAGGATTTATAAGGGTTTACTTTTAAAATAGTATTTTCCTATTAAATTCATAACTCTCAATATATACATCCCAAAATCGCCATTTTTGGACACAATCTAAAAACCTCATCCAATTATCATCTCAAATTATCTAGAATTTTTGAGGGTCAGAAAAATGACGAAAATGCCTCCGCCAGAAACTGCCCCAAAACAGTTTGTTTCCTTCTATCAAAAACGGGACTGTTTTAGCAAAATCAGTCACTACAACTTGTAAACTCATTCTTTTTGAGTGCTACAACTTGGGTTTACTACATAACATACATATCTAGTACCCCTCTTTGACAGATCGCAAAACGGAGTTATAGATTTAAAACGGTGGATTTACAAAGTACAAAGAAATTTGGGTTTCTAAACTAGAAAAATTAATTTTCTTTTCTTTTGATTTCAAACCAAATCAACACCCAATATGGGTAAATTCATACTTGAAACCATGAAAAACACATAGAGTATAGGGGTTTGAACTTCCAAATCAAAAACCCCCTTTCATCAAATTACAAAAATAATTTAGAGGAAAGCTTAAGAAAATAATTTTATACCTTGTTTTTCTTCTTCTTCTTCTTCTTCTTCTTCCATGGAGGATCTTCTCTCTCTTATTCTTCTCCCTCATGGGGTTGCCGTTGTAATGACCGTGAATTTTAAACTCTTTATTTAATTAAATACATGATTTAATTTTTTATTGAGTAAGTTTTGTGAATTTATTTAAACCTTATGTGGTTATGTGAATTTATGAATTGATTAATGGGAGTCACTAATAGTTTATTTAAATTAGTGAACTAACCCTAAGATTTTAATATCAAAGAATTGATAGGATTATTATTATTTAAATATTCAATGTATTTGAATATAGTAGCAAGATTTGAACATATTGATTAATTTCAATTATGAGTAATTAATTGGTAATGTGTTAATTAATAATTATTATGAATAAATAATAATTAATAAATAAGAGATTAATAATATATAAAATGATTTATATATTTACTAGATAAATTTGTGCAATATAGTAAAACTTTATGATATGGTAGTTAGCTATATATGTTATATAGTACAAGTTGGCACATTAATATGTCTATATATTATATATGTAGACTATGTAGTAAGAGTTATTTGCATTCATGTGAGTTGCATAATAATATTGTTATATGATATGAAGTGTGATAAGTGGGTTTTACACCTACTTATTGGATATTAATTCACGCGAACTAGGCCCATCTCAAGTATATTTTAGTGTGTTTTTAGTTGCATTTCATGTTATTTAACAATGCATTTACTTAAAACTCCTTTGGTGTAAAAGTGCAGGATATGGCATGATTTGGTGATGTAAATGGCATGAGGTCGTGGATCACATGGCATGAGGATCAATTGGAGCGGGAAGCTAAGCATGGATGGACAAAAGAATGAACATCGAATATATCGATTCTTGCAGCAGAGAACCGAAATTCAAAGTTGCAGAAACCATGCGCGCATGGCAGAGAATAAGCTTTCGAGGATGCGCGCCGCAAGCAGCAGCACTTTATTTGGAGAGACATTGCTTATGCAAGTTGTGCGCCCGCGCGAGGATTGCAAAGGAGGGGCGCGCGGACGTGTGCGATGCCTGATGCTGCTGAGCTGTTTATTTTAATTTCTAATTTTAAGGGTTGTAATTAATTAAAAACTATTTTTGACTGGTGTTAAATGGATCATTCATTACTTTTTACGTATTTTCATATTGGTAACTAGGGTTTACACTCTGAGGGAGATTCCAACGTAGAACGAAGCCTAAACTCCAACTTCTCTAATTCTTCTTGGGATTTTCTATCATTGTGGATAATTATTAGTATTTTGCTGGATTTATATGAGGATTTGAACGTTACTAGTGGATTATAATCAGCAATTGGATTTGATCGTTTCTATCCTTCATCTTTCAATTGTTCGCTTATTAGCCATGTTTAGCTTTAATCCCATAATAGCTTTTGGTTCAGTCATGAACTAAACTCCATTATGGGATTCTAATGGATTTTAATATGTAGTTTAGTTGCATGCTTGAATGTTGGACTGTTTTACATATCATATGGGATTTCTATCATGATTATTTTGTATGTATGAATGCTTGATCACCATTCGTTTTCAGTACTTGTATGGAATTGACAATGAATATATAAGTATGGATTGTAATCATGATAACATACGTATATGGGGCTGTTTTGTATGGCTTATGTATTTCGTGAACCAGATAGACATATTTTGTTTCACCGTATGAGTTAGAATAAGGGCTTGTGCTTAAATTCAATATGGTTGCTATTTCACATAGACATATAGTGATTTTGGTTATATTGATGATTACATGGAGTCTATCGCTTGTGGATGCTGTGTAAGTAGGTCATAGTACATTGAAAAATGGCTATAACTCTATTAGTGATCTTGGCTACTTTCCTGTGATATGTGAACAATTCTTGCATGATAGTGGTGATTATATGAAGTATTAAATGAAGTTAGGATGTGAGGGCCCCGAATCTGAGGTCCTGAATCATCGCGTATCCGGTTCGATCATTCTAACACTATTACTATATTTGCGGAAGATACAAACATAAATTGTTTATACAATACATTACACACTATTCCCCAAGGTCGAGTAACCTTAACTTATCAACAATTCATAACTTAACTAACACATAACATTTTTAGCACACTATACTATTACAAAACTATTCGCACACAATAACTTTAAGTTGGAACTATCTTTAACCTTTCCTTATATCTGACGCATTCATCTTAATCTGCAATGTTTTATCATGATATAGCAAGGGTGAGCATAAAAGTTGCCCAACAAGTTTAAGTTCAATAATATAACGATATATCATAATTGAAATGATTTGAATAATAAGCTGGCTATAATTCAACAATATAATTGTGAACTAGCATGAACAAATTTATGACTGAACAAGTATTATACATGAACAAATATATCTGAACCAACTAGTAATGAAGGTGATCAGCCTTTCATACCTGACTTATACATACAATATGTACAGGGTACAATTATACATGGCAATCAGCAATGATTAACCATAAGCATATCCGAATGAAACAACTCTTAGTAGAGTTAAGTAAAAATAAACTTGCCTGAACCGTTGATTACCGCTACACAATTTATATCGCTTTATCCGAAGACCTAATATTAGAAATATAGATCTCCAATATTAGAATAATATCATCATAATATAATACTATAATATATATACATAGAATAACCTAAACACATAACACATAACCCTATCACTCTATAACACACATAAGAGTTGGTATCAAATCAAACTATTACAGTCGAACAATTCACGAGTTTAAGTTCAATTAAACTCTACCTAAACACTTAACAATTAACTTAAATAATTTTAATATCAGTCAAAATATTTTTCGTAAGCTCGTAATAATTTTTAAATAATTATTACTATTTATCCTTAATTTTCAATCATTAAAAACGTATTTAAATGAATTAAATACCACATAATTCTTTATCATTAATATTTATTTATCATCAAATATTATTGAAATATATGACATAATATTATAATATATTTATAATATATCAAAGTATTTTTAATACCTTAAAATCATAATTATATGATTTTTTAAACCGTTAAATCCATTATCCAATAATTCTTTTAATGTTAAAATATTAATATTTTCACGACAAAATATCAAAAGTTATATTTTATAAGTTAAAAATATTTTGTAACACTTAAAAATCATTTTATATGATTTATAAATAATTAATTTTTTTTCCATAATCAATTTAATATATTTATTAAATAAATTAACTATCATTAATATTAATTAATTAATAAAATTCATCCTAAAATATTAAAAGTCACTAAAAATAACTTAAAATATTTTATTATAACATAATATTATTTTTCATGATTTTTCATGTATAAAAATCATTTTTAAATAATTTATAATTAATATTATAATTAGATAAATTAAATACCATTTATATTCCAAAAATATTAAATATTTATGAAATATACTCTAAATAATTAAAAACTATTTTTTAGAATTTAAAATAATTTTTTTGGAATTTATTATGTATTTTTAATAATTAAAAACCATTTTTATCTATTTTTAAATATTTTCTTGAAAAATCAGAAATTAAATAAATAGAAATCGTTGCTAAAAAGCCCTATAGCGACAGAACCGTCGTTATAGGCTTGAACATGTTCTTGAGCTACCCAAAAAAGCATGTCAGTCATCAAGTCATGAGGTTTGACCAACATTTAATCTTATATCTTAATGTCTTCTAGGCTAGAAAATGTTTTAATCATGTAGTATAAGTGTAATACTACTACTACATACTAATTTCATGGCCAAGATACAACAAATCAGAGAGTTATAAGCTCTCCAATATGATGTCAGACCTGTTCATCAAATTCTGGGTTTTCCAGATTTTAAGAACAGTCAAGGTTCCTAATTTGAGCTCTTAAATCCTTGTTTTCCAAGCTTGTTTTGTGTGATCTAGTGATTCATATTTGTAGTAGAAATGTCCGTCTGCAAGTAGATAACATCATAACATCATAATATCAAAACATGAGTGAGATCTGGCATGGTCAAACCATGTCAGAAAATCAGTTCTTCTAGTTTTTCTGGGTTTTCTAGAAACTGCATATCAGGGTCGAATTGCCTAGTTTGACCACCTTTTATGATTACTATGTTGATGTTTTAAGAGGTGACGTCGGGAATTTTAGATGCCCCTTTCCGTTACTTGTTCTTTGGTGTTCTCATTTTAGGTGAGATTTGTTTGAAAAAACAAGTGAAAAAGGTCCGACATGTATAATGTCGATGATGGACTGTTAAGAGTCGCCAGTTGGTTTTTTAAATGGTTGTACCAACACAACTGAGAAAAGGTTTGAACATTGACCCAGTGATGTGACACTGCTAAACGGGTCGGTAAAACCGAGATTCATTAGGGTCCGGGGACTTGGTTATGCGGAGGGAAGGTGTTAGGCACCCGCCGACATCCGTGTTACCACGGTGATCGCCTCTTTTCAAGAAACTATTATCTGAATATGTGTGTGTGTGTGGGTCAATGTGCTGTTATTAGGAAGTAGTGCGAGGCCTCGTTCGAACCTATATACCCAGGGTTTGAATTTATGTAAAAATTCAGTTTTAAGCAAGATATGGCAGTGATGTTTTATAAAAGAGGTTTTTCAAACCCCGATGCTCAATATTAATTGAGACCTTTACACTCCCATTTTATTAAGTGTTAGAAGATTGATTGATTTTATTTAATGATGCGAGGCATCCGTATTTAAAAAATAATGTACAAAATAATGCTTACTTCTTCGTGGGTATGGAAACCATCTGAGGAAATTATGACACCGCATAATAATTTATAAGTCGCTATAAATTTAAAATGTCCATCACGGGAACCGAATCTAGATCCAATGGGCTGAATCTGTGATCACATGATTCTTAGCGCAAATGATACCGCAATTTATATGAAAGCGATAGCGGTATATATATAAAAGTCAGAATATATATATATATATATATATATATATGAGCACAGGATCATCAACTACGAAGCACCTCGATGGGGGATCAGAAAAGTAAATAAAGTTGTAAAAGCTATCAACCGCCACGGAGGAAACTCCAGGTGGGACAACACGTAAATAAAGCTGTAAATATGATCAACCGCCACGAAGGAAACTCTAGGCGGGACGAAATGTAAATAAAGCTTTAAAAGCGATCAACTGCCACGAAGGAAACTCCAGCGGGACGAAATATATATATATATATATATATATATATATATATATATATATATATATATATATAAAGCAATAAACGCACTTATATAAAATCCGTGCTCATCGAACAAAGTTCGACACACGCTTATATATATATATATATATATATATATATATATATATATATATATATATATATATATATATATATTAAAGAAGTAAATGCTCTGCATCAAGTTCAGGCTCAATCGAGGCGTAACTCGATAATGTTAGTCAATATATATATATATATATATATATATATATATATATATATATATGATCTAATGAAACCACTTGATCAAGTCCGGGCAAAGTAAGCAACACGACTCTCAACGTGTAGAAGTGTGTGCAGAGATGAATAGAAAGACTCTAAAGTGTGTGAGAAGGCTTACAGCTAACTGCCAAAAAAGACTTCTATATCTTTAGAGTGGGTAAACACTGACTTTTGTAGGTACAAAAGGGGCTATATATGAGCTCATAAGTGTTTAAAAGGGGAAAGTACACTGCTTAGAGTGAGTGCAGAGCAAATTAGGCAGGGCTTCCTCGCCGTTTTCTCTTGCAAAATGGGCAGCCCAAGCCCAAAAGGTACACCTGCGGCTGAGCCATAGTGTGACGCCCCCAAAATTAAGTATACATCACCCATCTTGAGTCGCCAGATACATGGTATAGAATTCAAATACAACTTAATAATACAACTGTCGTGTACAATATGTCAAAACATAAACTCTGAGTTTGAATACAAATATTGTCTACTAGAGAGTATACAAACTCAAAAGGATTCCTCATTACAATTATTATCACACTATTTTCACAGAATAGTGGGGACTACTAATGCACCATCTAGGACCATAACTCTGTTCCCCGACTCATTCCAGCTATATTCTCATTTCCTAAAGAGAACAGTGAAAGAAAGGGTGATTTCAACTAGCCCAGTAAGAAATATTATGACAAAGATAATGCAGAATAAATTATCATTAGCCTTAAACAGTGTTAAACTAATACAATATAACAAACATCAAGTTTAACTGTAGTGGAACAAGCAATCCATTAAAAGAGTCAAGTAGAGAAAAAAATCTACTATCTTTTATGATTTAAAAGGTTTTTCATCACTTTTATCGCTGGGACTCAGCTTAATAAATAATCCACATCATCGAATCACCCCTGCACTACGACCAAGGATATTCTTTAGTATCACAACCACAATTCTCCATGCACTACGCGCCAAGAATATTTGTGTATTCATTAATGGTCATGATCATGCCAACAACTGTCCATCAATGCACTACGGGCCAATGAGGACTTTTACCACATCATTTTTAACATTACGGTCATGATTACACCGAATAATCCCTGGTCATAATCATACCAAGTCCATCTATGCACTATAGGCCACAGATGACTTTCAAAAAAATATAAATATGAGGATGATTACAATGATATAAGAATTCAATAAAACAAGTTCACGAATTAATTTGTCCAAGAACCAATAACGTCCAAATTATCAACATGATACTACTTTGTAGAGTAAAATTCAAGAATGCTCAAAAGAATATTTTCATGATAAGATACTGGATGAAGCGCAATTATCAATGATATTCCACTAATTTCATGGAGTATAGAAGTTAAAACTTTAACCAACTGAGCATAATAAAGAATGGAATAACAAAAGAAATCACCATGCATGCGGTACTTCGCATTGACGGGTTATTCAAACAGAATACTAAATAACGGAACCATGTCAGGCGGAATTCGCACCGACAAGATGTTCCAACAGAATAATAAAGAATGGAATAACAACAGAAATCACCATGAATGCGGTACTTCGCATAGACAGGTTATTCCAACAGGATACTAATAAGGACGGAATCAGGTCCGACGTAAAATGCACAGACAGGATATTCCAACAGTATAATCATAAAGATGTAACCAGTCCTGTAAAACGCATTGCATGTGATATTCCAACAAACTAATAAAGAAGAAATCGAATCCCATATAAAACGCATGTATGACGATATATTCAATA
Source organism: Panax quinquefolius (assembly GCA_020205615.1). Taxonomy (NCBI): domain Eukaryota; kingdom Viridiplantae; phylum Streptophyta; class Magnoliopsida; order Apiales; family Araliaceae; genus Panax; species Panax quinquefolius. The sequence goes on along the minus strand of CM035170.1, from coordinate 19,463,100 downwards.
GAATAATAAAGACGAAATAATGAAGAATATCACCAAGTATAGGGTAGCTCACAGATATCTGAAGTTATTCCAACAAAATAATAAAGAATGGAATAACATAAGTTCTCTTCATAAATACAAAAGAATAACACCCCTTACGAGTACAACAAATAATATTCCCTACCTTAAGAAGAAGAGTACTGGATATACAAGTAGTGAAGTAGTAGAATACTTTCTTCTTTCTCTCTATAGTTTATCTCTCTAGAGTTTCAGTGAATTCGTAAGAAAATAATGAAGGAATGAGCTTCTATTTATAGAAAATGAATCGATAGTAACTAACTCATGAACGGTCCGTTTGATTTACTTTAATCTAACGGTCCATATTTAAAGCAAAATCTTTTAAATAAAATATAATATATTCTATTTATAATCTAATAAAAAGAATAACTTTATAAAAAATTTTACTATGCGAACACTATGCAGGCACTATGCAAACACTATGCAGACACTATGCAACACTATGTATAATAGATTATAATATATTCTATTTATAGAATAACTTTATAAAAGTATTCTGTTTTATATAAAAAGATTTTCTGTATTATTACATTAATAATACCAACAAAACTGAGTGACTTATCACATAAGCATCAATAATTAATATCGTGTTCTACTATGCAACCACGCATATTACTGTACTTTTAACACCTGGTGTTTGAACAGTTAACGGTAAAACTTCTGCCGTTATTTTCATAAAGTATTTTTCTCATTTTCTCAATCCGACAATAATTCCGTTGTGGGGTCCACCAATGATTGTGCCGTTATACAAATATTCCCTGTTAAAACGAATATTCCCCGACCAATCGAATATTATATAACAACTTGCGTAATTTGCAAAATTTTTAAATATTACCCACAACTATAACATTATATCAATTTCACTCCATAATATTCAAAAATAATATTTATAGAAAATTCATCTTTATTCAAAAAGTTGGGGTTTTACAATCTCCCCTTCTTTTGAAATTTCGCCCTCGAAATTAGGGTACGTACCTGGTATATTAAAGAGGTAAGGATACCTTGATTTCATTTTATATTCTAACTCCCAAGTCATTTCCTCAACATCGTGATTTCTCCACAAAACTTTGACTTGAGGTATAACCTTGGAGCGTAGAATATGTTCCTTCTTATCCAAGATTTGAATAGGAACCTCTTCATACGTCAATTCTTTCGCTATTTCGTCCGGTTCTAACTCAATAATGTGGTCCGGGTCTTCCACATATTTACGTAACATGGATATGTGAAAAACGTTATGAACACGAGACATACTTGGCGGTAAAAGCGAGTCTATAGGCCACGCCTTCCTACTCGATCAAGGATTAAAATGGGCCGATGAATCGAGGATTGAGCTTTCCTCTCTTTCCAAAACTCGTAACTCCTTTCCATGGAGCAACACGTAACAACACATGATCTCCTATATCGAATTCCACGTCCTTTCGATGAAGATCAGCATAACTCTTTTGTCGATCTTGTGAGGTTTTTATATGTTGTTGGATCGTTTGAATCTTTTCCGTAGTCATACGTACCAACTCCGGTCCCAACAACGTTGCTTCACCCACCTCATCCCAAAGATACCGAGAAGCGACACTTTCTTCCATACAACGCTCGAATGGAGCCATGCCAATACTTGCTTGATAATTGTTGTTGTAGGAAAACTCCACCAATGGTAAGAACTTGTCCCAACTTCCTTGAAGTCAAGGGCACGTAGTCTTAATAGATCTTCAAGAGTTTGAATCGTCCTCTCCGATCGCCTCGTCTGCCTAAGGATGATATGCCGAAATAAATCAGAACCGTCAAGATAGCTTTTTGCAAACTAACCCAAAATCTTGAAGTCAATCTTGGGTCTCGATCGAAACTATGGATACTTGGTATACCATTCAATCTTACAACCTCGTTTATGTATATATCTGAGCAAGACGTTCAAGTGTATAAGTTTCTCGTGATTTAAAAAATGAGCGCGGACTTGGTCAATCTATCAATAATGACCCAAATCGCATCTATGCCTTGAGAAACTTTGGGAAGATCGGTAACGAAATCCATGGTAATGTGCTCCTACTTCCATTCTGGAATTTCAAGTGGTTATAATTGACCTTTTGGTACTTGATGCTCTCGCTTGACTTCGTTGACACGTTAGACACCTTGAGATAAACAAATATTATCTCTCTCTTCATATTGCTCCACCAAAATGTATGATTTAATATCATGATACATTTTGGTACTCCCGATGGATTGCAAACGGTGTGTTATGCCTCCATCATGATTTTATACTTTAAATCAGGGTCATTAGGAACACAAAGTCTGGAGTTGACTCGAAGTATTCCTTCTTCATCGATTCTTCTTCCGGCATAACACCTTCTTGCACTTTGTTCCTCATACGTATCAGCTCCAGGTCTATAGCTTGAGCAGCTTTAACTTTATCAATTAAAGTCGGTTCTACTCGTATATTCGCCATCATCACATGGGTGCCTAGAGTCTTTAACTCTATCTCCATCCTTTGCAACACAAAATGGGCCTTTGCGTTAACAATATCGCATTCGCACTTGCATATGATCTTCTACTCAATGCGTCAGCTACCACGATCGCTTTTCCAGGATGGTATTGGATGGTATGATCATAATCTTTCAATTGTTCAAGCCAACGTCGTTGTCGCATGTTGAGTTCCTTTTGAGTGAAGAAATATTTGAGGCTTTTATGATCGGTAAAGATCTCCACTTTCTCCGCATACAAGTAATGCCTCCAAATCTTTAGTGCGAAGACAACAGCTGCCAACTATAGATCATGAGTAGGATAATTCCTCTCATATTCTTTGAGTTGCCGTGAGGCATAGGCTATGACTTTCCCATGTTACATGAGAACACATCCTAACCCTTTGCCCGAAGCATCATCAGAGATGACAAAAATCCTCCGAACCGGATGGTATTGTCGAACAAAATCTTGAAATGAGTCTCCTATTGAGTTCTTGAAAACTCTTCTCACATTCCTCGCTCCAACCGAAATTTGTATCTTTCCGAGTTAGCTGAGTTAGTGGAGTAGCGATTCGAGAAAACCCTTCTACGAATCTCCGATAATAACCAACTAAGCCGAGAAAGCTACGTACTTCGGTCACTGATTTAGGTTGCTCCCAGCTTTGAATACCTTTAATCTTTGCTGGGTCAATAGATATTCCATGATTTGATACCACGTGCCCAAGGAATGCTACTTCCTCAAGCCAGAACTCACATTTGTTCAACTTGGCATAAAGCTTATATTCACGAAGCTTTTGGAGTATCAGCCTCAAGTGTTGCTCATGATCTTCATGGGTTTTGGAATATATGAGGATGTCATCAATAAAGATGACCACAAAGTGATCCAAATATTCCTTGAATACTCGGTTCATCATATCCATGAAGGCAGCAGGAGCATTAGTCAATCCAAAGGACATGACTAGGAATTCATAATGCCCGTACCGAAGTTTTGAAAGCCGTCTTTGGAATGTCATCGGTTCTAATCTTCAATTGGTGATATCCAGAACGAAGATCAATCTTTGAAAAGAATTTGGCGCCTTGCAACTGGTCAAAAAGGTCATCAATACGTGGCAATGGGTACCTATTTTTTATGGTGACATGATTCAACTCCCAATAATCAATATAAAGTCGCATACTCCCATCTTTCTTTTTCCCAAATAGAACAGGAGCACCCCAAGGAGAAGTACTAGGACGAATGAAACCGATGTCTAACAATTTCTGTAGTTGGGTCTTTAACTCCTGAAGTTCAATAGGATCCATTCGATATGGGGCTTTGGAAATAGGTTTTGTACCAGGTTAAAGGTCGATACAAAATTCAATTTCATGCTCTGGGGGTAGGCCAGGAAGTTCTTCAGGGAATACGTCAAGAAATTCATTAAAAATAGAAATATCATTCAAAACTAACGTATTTTTGTTTTGATCCGTGACATGAGCTAAGAAAGATTGACATCCATTTTTCAATAAACGAATAGCTTTATGGTTTGAGATGACAGTGATTGATTTTAATGGTTTGGTTGCTTGAATTCGCATAATAGGTTGATTAGGAATATGAAAGCTAACAACCTTATGAAAATAATCAATTTTTGCATGATGAGTAGTTAACCAATCAATTCCTAGAATAACATCAAATGCAAGTATTTTCAATGAAATAAGATCGACAGGTAATGTGCGGGTACCAACTTGAACCAAAACAAGACTTATAAACCGTGGATGTAATGAAGGTTTCTCCCAACTGAGTTTCTACAGATAAGTCAAAGTCTAATTTCTTCAGATTCAAATTTAATCGTTGAGCGCAAGTAGGAGAAATAAAAAAATGGGTAGAACCGGTATCAAATAAGGTATAGACTTCGCTAGAGTTTATGATAAGCTTACCCGTGATGACCTCATTCGGGTTCCTTGCTTTCTGGGAGGTCACTGCAAACGTTCTCTCTTTGCACCATCGGCTTTGACTTTTCTCGGGATACCTTTGGTGCCTCCATCCCGGCTGAACTTGTCTTGATGAATGACAAAATCGCTAAGTGACCTTCTTCCATAATTATAACATGCTTTGACTCGGATCGCTAGCTTTGACTGATGTGTCCCTCCCCTCCGCATTTGAAGCATATGATAGGTGGTCGTTCTCCTTCCTTAACAACGGGTGTTGGTGCTGACGTCCTTCCATCATTGTTGAATCTCCTTTTCTTGAAATGTCAATTTTTACTGTCTTGGCCATGATTACCACCGAAGTGGTTACCATTTCTGGCATGTTGATTTCCTCCATATTTGTTGTCACCATTTTGATGACTGATACCACTGGTATTTTCATACTGCCGGCTGCTTTCTCTTGGTTGCATTGACTCGTTACCGCGCTCCAATAACTGAGCCCTATTTACAACATCTGAGTACAAACACGGTTTATGAGAAATAAGATATTGACGTATCTCCGGTTTCAAACCTCTTAAAAAAATTCGTGTCATTCGCTCCTCATTATCGACCAAATGGGATGCAACCCGAGATAACTCTGCAAATTTAACCTCGTATTACGACACGGTCATATTGTTTTGTTCCAATTTGATAAACTCCACTTCTTTCATGTGACGAATACTCTCAGGAAAGTACTTGTCGTTGAATAGCTCTTGAACTTCTCCCAAGACATCTTGAGTCGTCCAGTCAGTAATGTTTTTTCTGATTCCCACCAGTAATCTGCCTCTTCACGCAACATGAAGGTGGCGAAGGGAACCTTTTGCTCCTCGGAGCATCCCAAGACATCAAATATCTTGGTGATCTACTTTATCCATGCTTCCGCCTTAAGTGGTTTTGGCTCTCCAATAAACTCCGGTGGTCCCAGCTCCTTGAAGTGTTTAGCGGTGACTGTCCGAGAGTTTCCAGTGTTTCCACCTACATTTCGGACATGAGCCGCTCTCGCTTGATGTTGCATGAGTAGCATAAAGCCTCTAAACAATCCATCATTCATCATTTGGTGCGTGTTGTTATTTGCATGAGGATTGTCGCCTTCCCGATGCACATTATCCTGATTATTGATATATGGAGACTCAACGGTCTCTTGTGCTCCATTGCTATTCTCAACATTCTCGGATGTCATTTTCAGATACTGCCACAAAACAAGGGTTAGTTGACATGTAACATATTATCTCTAAACTCTGACCAACCAATTTAAATAAAAAATAAATTTAAGTAGGTCATACTAGCGAAGGAATTCTCGCCTCTCCCCTCCTAGTTCTAGTCTCACATCTTAGCCAGGGATCATATCCCTAAGCTTTGATACCAACTGTGACGCCCCCAAAATTAGGTATACATCACCCATCTTGAGTCGCCAGATACATGGTACAGAATTCAAATACAACTTAATAATACAATTGTCGTGTATAATACGACAAAACATAAACTGTGAGTTTGAATACAAATACTATCTACTAGAGAGTATACAAACTCAAAAGGAGTCCTCATTACAATTATTATCACACTATTTCACTAAATAGTGAGGACTACTAATTCACCATCTAGGACAATCACTCTGTTCCCCTACTCGTTCCAGCTATATTCTCATTTCCTGAAGAGAACAATGAAAGAAAGTGTAGCGCCCCCAAATCCGGGTATCTTCCAACTCGACAGATGGTACTATACTGTACAACATTCATACATCCATTCAATTGAAAAGTCTCAAAGAACGAACATAACTTCTATATATTCAAAGTAATATTTACATTTCCCAAGTTCTATACCCATTACAAAGGTTCTTTGTCATAATATCAGTTACATTACAACAATAGACCTATACTATTACAAGACAACTTAGTAATCTGCCTTAGCTTTTCCCTTATCCTATTTCGATCCTTCGGGACGTTCAGTCTTAGCTGCATTTATATGGTTCAAGCAAGAGTGAGCATAACTAGCTCAGCAAGTATAACAATTTAATAACAACATGCTTGACACATACAAATCGTATATCTTCGATAACTGAACAATAGTTATGAAGTACTATTGATAATTCAAAATAGCACTTCATCTTTTCTTTCATTCCGGTCAAAGACCTCAAGTATTCATTCTTTATTGGAAAAAGACAACCCAGAAGCAAGTCCGTAAGCCCGATATTACTTACGAGCACTTCTAGGTGATCAACCTATTTTACTCTATATTGATCAACACTACATCCATTAAACGTATGCACGTTTAAGCATTTGGCAACCTCACGTGCCTGTCATTTCACCGACAAAACATTTGTTTAACATTTCAGTCTTCTTTCGAAAACTATATCAAGTAGTTGACAAAAGATAGCAACATTTGATAATACATGAATAGATTATCAATACATCAAGTCTAGCCAAAATAATTGGCTTTAACTTCAACATACCCCAATTCATGCGAAAGAATACATGAACCTCAAAAACTTGTTCAGATTGAACTGGGAGAAGAGTTAGAATACTTGCCTTTAGCGTCTGCTACGGTATATTAACTTTATGTTCAAGTCATTCAAGTCTCTACAATACATGATCACATAATGCCTTTCATTAGGTCACATATAATCAAGAATGTATATGACTATTTCATACCCTTCATTTCAACCTAATTGTGTATTAGATTTAGTTACTATTCGTTCTGGTTTATCATTATCCTTGCATTTTTATTCGACTAGGTTATCTCAACCTTTATACAACATCCTTAAGGTTTAACAAAGTTTAAAGAGTGTTTACTTTTAAAACAATTAGTTTTCTTTTCTTTGTTCTTAGAAACATTCATTACAATCTTTGTTACGAGACTTGTATTGCATATTTCAGACTTTTATACTTACATCTCGCATCATGGCTGCGAGCTTATTGATGATCGACCGGACTTGGCCATTTGCTACGCATGAGTCCTTACTTATTAATGGGCAATATTTGCTTTCCACTCTCGTGAGGATTTATATCTTCGTATATGGCACGCGCGCATACATATTAGACTATAGTTCGCTATATGGCGAACACTTTCTCGTAAACTTGAACAACGCTCATGCTGCGCGACGCGAGTCATTTTGTTTAGGTTGGCCATGGGCGCTTTCAACTCATGGCACCGTAAAATAATTTCAGTTTTGAATTTTTGTGAACTTCTCGGACGCATAACTTCTTCGTTATAAGTCTGAATTGGCTCGTTCAAAAGCCTACGGTTCACAAATTACGTAATCTACATTATCATTCAAGAATTTTATCTATTTGACTTCGTTTGCTAAAAATTCACCTATTGGTTCATTTTTAACGAGAACGATAAACGTTCGTGAACGTTGAACTCTCGTTTCTTCGTTCTAAGTCAGAATCCGATCATTTTTGAGTTCATAATTCTTAAATGCCAAATATGACTTGTCTTTAATGGAAAACAATGGTTTCGTGATCAAACACAAAATTTGACTTCCATTCCGAGAATTTTACGAATTCGACGTTTATCATCCAATCATTCAAATTCCGGCAATTCTTCATTCTTATGATTTGTTCAACATTACAAATGAAGTTCATTCATCATGTGAACATCTTAACATACTTAATACAACAACTTATGATCATTGTTGGATTTTGGACTTATTCTTCATGAGCTTATAACTTGTCAATTTATAAACTATTTAAGATTTGATTATTCATGACTTATGACAATTAGAATTTCTTAATCATCATACCTTACATGTTCTTCACATATAACTTTACTTAGGTATATATGATACATATAATCATATAAGTTCTTAACTCAATTCTCTTACTAAACTCATCACAAGTTCATATTTTCATACTTAACATTCAAGGTTAACTTATAATAAGTTTATAACTTTTATAAGTTCAAATAACTTATTGCCAACGTATGTGGCTTAAGTTCATGACTTATACATTCTTCTTGCTTCTTAATATCCATGTTCCTTAATTCCAACTTTTCTTATCAACCTATCATGGTAGAGATAGAAGATAATTTAGAGAAGAAGTCTTACTTTTTGTAGTCTTGGTAAAATAGCTTGCTTTTTCTTCTTATTTATGGAATGACTTATGTGTAGCTTATTCTCTCTAACACTTAAGAACTTTTGAGATGTTAGATTATTTGAACAACTAATAAATGGCTTGTAAGCATTCTCTATTTATAGAACTTTCAAAGCTAGTGTAGTTTAGTCATTAAATCACCCACCTCCTTATGCACCTCCTTACTATTCATTACTTGCAAGGCACAAAACCTATCCTTTGCTTGGTCATTACTCATTTAACTTGGTCACTAATTCAAAGTCTTGGTCACCACACTAACCATATCCTTATGGTTTGCCCCATGGGTCATACACCTCATGGATTCCATCTTGGGCTTACATTAAATCATCCTTTGGGCTTCGCATTAATAAACCTTAACTTGTTTAACCATTAATTTAGGCCTCACCCTTTAATCTACTTGGACTTGAATATAATTGTTAACCAATCTTCCAAGTCCATTAACATTACTTAATACATATACATATAGTTTATGTATTATTTTCGTATTCTAATTCCTATAGAATTTGTATACGGTATTTCATCCTTCCTACAAACTCATATAATACTTAGTATTATACTCATTTTCATTACTCCCTACAATACCTAAGTATCATACAATTATTACTTATTCATTACTAATTCGCCTTACTTAACCTTTATAAATTAAGTCCACAAGCGAATTATTACTTTTTCCATAACTAGGTTTTTATTACATAATCCATCTTACCTTGTTATTCCATCATTATGTATTTCTCGGTAACTCAAAATTATATCCCGAGCAAATACCAATGAATAGTGTTTTTCGAGAAATTTATCAAAAAACTTTTATTTTCGTCTTGGAAATTCAAACACTTTAATTCATTCACGTAGCTCAAATACTACGACATTCTAACATCAATAGGTTATACAATGACAACCATCTTGATAACACATAGAATATGATTCTATTATTATTTAATTTAATAAAATCATTTTACAATAAGATCCAATATTCTGGCCGTTACATTCTTCCCCCTTATAAAGATTTTGTCCCCGAATCTCGCCTTACTTTAATCAAATAGATGAGGAAAATTTTTCTTCATCTTTTCTTCTAGTTCCCACGCCGCTTCTTCTTCAAAGATCACGGTTCTTCCATAATACCTTTATTGATGGTATTACCTTATTCCTCGTAACTTGTTCCTTTCTATCAATGATCCGCATCACGACTCTTCATATGTTAAGTCTTTCTCGATATGAATCGGCTCATACTCGATTACATACTTATAGTCCGGCTTATATGGACGTAATACAGATACGTGAAACACGTTATGTATTCATTCTAGGTCTGGAGGTAATGCTATCTTATAAGCTACCTCTCCTACACGTTTTAACACCTCAAAAGGTCCTATAAACCTTGGACTTAACTTTCCTTTCTTTCCAAATCGTATCTTTCCTTTCCAGGGAGATACCTTTAGAAACACATACGAGCCCACCTCAAACTCTTGACTTAGTCTATGTGAGTCCGTATACTTCTTCTGTCTGTCTTGAGCTGTGACGAGACGCATCAGAATTAACTTTACCACATCCGCTGTCTGTTGCACCAATTCTGGTCATAGCATCCGGCGTTCTCCCACCTCATCCCAACGCAAAGGTGTTTTGCATTTTCTTCCATACAAAGCTTCATACGGTTGCAAGCCTTTGCTTGCATGATAACTGTTGTTATACACAAACTTTACTAGTGGTAAGTGATCATCCCAACTACCCTTGAAATCCATGACGCAAGACCTCAACATGTCTTCTAACGTCTGAATTGTCCTTTCGCTCTGCCCTTCGGTTTGTGGATGATAAGCTATGCTTAACCTTAGCTGTGTTCCCAACTGCTCTTGCAAACTCCTCCAAAAGTTCGATGTGAATCGTGGATCACGATTTGACACAATCGATACCGGTACTCCATGTCTGGAAATGATTTCCTTAACATAGAGTTTAGCTAACTGGTCTAAGTTATACTTGACCCTAATTGGCAAAAAGTGAGCCGACTTCGTCAACCGGTCCACTATTACCCAAATCGAATCGTACCCTTTATGCGTCGTCGGAAGTCCCACCACGAAGTCCATCGTGATATGTTCCCACTTCCATTCTAGAATCTCCAATGAATGTACTAAGCCACTTGGTCGTTGATGTTCGGCCCACCACTAGGTCGTTAACGTTTTGACAAGTCAAGCACCTACTCACATACTCTGCTATATCTCTCTTCATGTTTGGCCACCAAAAACTCTGTCGAAGGTCTTGATACATCTTAGTGCTACCAGGATGTATCGAGTACCTCAAACTATGAGCTTCTTATAACAATTGCTCCTTTAATTCTGTCTCATTTAGAACCCAAATTCTTCCCTCAAATCTTAATAATCCTTCATTATCAAGACTATACTTAACATCTTCCTTCTCGGATAACAACTTCTTCCTTTGCTTACACTCGTCCGTCTTGAGTTGTACCTCCTTGACTCTATCTACGATGGTAGATTACATCTCCGTCGCAAAGAGTAACAGCCCCGAATCACTCGGCATCTTGACTTCTATTTCCATTCTAGCCATCTCTGTTATTAATTCATTTTGAGCCGTTAACATAGAAAACTTTTCCCGACCCTTTCTACTTAAGGCGTCGAGAACTACATTGGCCTTCCCAGGGTGATACAGGATTTCACAATCATAATCCTTTATCAACTCCAGCCATCTTCTCTGTCTCATATTCAACTCCTTCTGAGTGAAGATATACTTTAGACTTTTATGGTCCGTATATATCTCACATTTTTCCCCATAAAGATAATGTCTCCATATGTTTAGGGCAAACACTACCGCGGCCAGTTCCAGATCACGAGTAGGATAAACTTTCTCATAATCCTTCAACTTCCGAGATGCATACGCAATGACTTTGCCATGTTGCATAAGCACATAACCAAGTCCTCTATGCGAAGCATCACTATACACTACAAAATTTCCTGTGTCATCTGGTAATGACAAAATAGGCGCTTCACTTAATCTTTTCTTCAGTTCTTGAAAACTGTCCTCACATTTATCCGTCCATACATATTTCACCGTCTTCCTTGTTAAATTAGTCAACGAGGTAGCTATCTTCAAAAAATCATGGATAAATCTTCGATAGTACCCTGTTAACCCTAGAAACTCTCGCACCTCACGCGATTATGCTTTTCGGTTGTTCCCAATTCATTATCGCTTCCACCTTCACCGGATCCATCGAATCCCTCTTGGTCAATGACATGACCTAAAAATCAGACCTTTTCCAGCTAAAATTCATATTTGGTGAATTTCGCATATAACTTCTCCTTCCTTAGTGTCGCCAACACTAATCTTAAGTGTTCAGCATGATCTTCTGGCATCTTAGAATAGACTAGTGAAAGTAGTATGCACACAAGCCAATCATGTTTGATGATAAAGCATATACTTTGTAACAATCTTATTAATTTATTAATAAAAAGTATTAATTTATTAAAGGCTTTTAATTATCTACATGATCTCGCTTTTATAATATGTGATAAACCCATAGTTTTAAGTAATGCTTTTAGAATAATGATGATGATCATTCTAATGAGATCTAAATTCTTAGATAGCTTAAAACTAAAATAGTTCCCAATCGTTGGATTACTAAATTGGGATTAGTGAATCCGGATAGATTGGTACATACGCTGCTTTGCTCATTGGATGAGGATGATTGATCTCGTGATCATTTGTGTGGAGACACTAAAGCAAGTATGTAGGTGCTTATTAGAGAATAAGTTCATCGAACGCATGGCTCGCTAAGGAATACCTAATGGAGTTTTACTTGCTGTCAATATGAATTCTCAGTAGTGATAGTAGTACAAGTGATCCTTGGACTTGAGATCATCATAGTATCTTGTGTATGATGAGTTATACTTTGACTTATTCCTTAAGACCCTTAGGGTATATCAAAGGGTATGCTTGGGTATAATAAGTTGTACATGGAGATAATGTATGATCAATAAAGAATCTACCACTTATTAAAAGAAGAGAAATGTCCTATGTGATTCGATAAATGACAACCCAAAGTCCTTGGCGGGCGTAATGAAATTAGAAAGGAGTTTCTAATTTGCATTATTTGTAGTTAATGCGTTTAAGAGTCGAAAATATATATAATTAAATAAAATAAGACTTGACAAGAATTCCATGTCTTATATTTAATTGGGACATTGTATGGTGGAAGGATTGAATTGTATTTGGTAACTATTTACTCAAAGGTTCTTTTATGATTAATATTGAAATCTATATTATCCGGAAAGTCGTTGATCACTAGGGAGGCTTATCCCTATTGTAGAATAAATATTATTTATTTAAATAAATTAATTGTTTAATTTATTTATTTAAATAAGATTAGAATTGTTTTAATTGATTTATTCACAACCTAGCTTTAATATGGAGAACCTAAAGGGTCACACCATAAAAGGAAGAATAATTATTTAAGAAGTTAATGGCATAATCGTAATAATATATTATGTATATTTAATTTAATCTATGGTGATAGAATAAATTAAATAGCTTAATATTTATTATTTAATATTTTAAAATATTAAATATAAATTAATAAGAGGAGTCTTATTAATATTATTACAATTATTATTATTATTTTAATTTCTAAAAGAGTTTAGGAATTAATTTAATATAAGTACTCTCATTTATTCCTAATTGGATTAGGAAGGAAAATTAGTTAAAGGAGTTTAATTAATTATCCCTAAGAAGATTAAGGAGCCCCTTTAATTAAAAGGGTTTAATTAAATAATACCTTATTTTAATAGGGTTACTTGATATCTTTATAAGAGGAGTCTTATATCGGGATATCAAGACTACGTTATAATTCCAATGGTTGGAGAGTACACTCTTTTCTATGTAGATAGAAAAACTAGGGTTTAGCCAACCACCCATCTTCTTGAATCCATCTTCTTCCTTGGTGGATCACCTCTAGAGGCCAAACACTTGGGTGGCTAACGTTGATCAAAGGAAGGAACCAAACCCGGTGGATTCAAGTTGAACGCGAAAAGGATTGGAGGTGAACTTGTACCTGAGGAAGCTGGGATCTTCAAGGGTATGTTTCTTATTCATCTTTTTTTGTTTAATTAATAATTGGGCATAAAGGGTAATCCAGGTATATGGTTTGTAAAATTTTTAAACTCTGATTTTTACACGTTTCCGCTTATTTTTGCAATTTGATCGCGTTCTTGAATATTACAAACCTAACAACTAGAATATCATCGATAAACACCACGACGAACTTGTCCACATATAATTTTAACACTCTGTTCATCATATCCATAAATGCAGGTGGTGCATTTGTCAACCCAAATGACATCACCAGGAACTCGTAATGACCATAACGAGTCCTGAATGTAATCTTTGGTACATCTTCCTTCCTAACCGTCAACTGATGATACCCCGTCTGCAAATCTATTTTTTAAAAATACTTTTCCCCTTTCAATTGATCAAAGAGATCAACGATCCTGGGCAATGGGTATTTATTCTTTATCGTTAACTTGTTCAACTCCTGATAGTCGATACAAAGCCTTAACGATCCGTCTTTCTTCTTGACAAACAACACCGGTGCTCCCCACGGCGAAACACTCGGTTGAATGTACTTTTTGTCCAATAGTTCCTGTAGCTGAACCATTAGTTCTTTCATTTCCATAGGCGCCATATGGTACGGTGTCCTTGAGACTAGTGCCACTCCTGGCACAGTGTCCATCACAAATTCGATCTCCCTATTCGGTGGTAAACCCGGTAACTCACTTGGAAATACATCCATGATTTCATTTACTATAGGTATTTATTCCATGGTTGCTCCCACTCTCTGGGTATCAACAACATGGCATAGGTAACCTACACAACCCTTCCTTAAAAGTTTTCTAGTTTGTGTCATCGTAAGGCAACACGGACATCCCGGTAATTTACTACCGTAAAATACTACAGGAGGTTGCTTCAACGTCCTGATTCTCACACATTTCTTTTGGCAATCTATAATTGTTCCATGGTTAATTAACCAATCCATCTCGGAGAATTACGTTGAATTCTCCTAACTTTATCGGTATTAAATCTACTGATAACTTACAACCACGTACATCCACGCAACAACTCCTATGAATATCTTCAACAGGAATTATCTCTTCGTTTGCTACCTTAATGTTCAAAGGTATGCATAATTTTTCGGGAAATAATTCTAGTCGCCTAGCAAAATCACATGCTATAAACGAAACAAGTAGCACCGTAATTAAATAAAGACGTATCCATTTATATTGTTGATTTTAATAATACCTGAACTACATCCCCGATGACACCGCATCTTGGACCATCATATTAAAAGTGTGGGCCATTGATTTCCCCGGCTGAGCTGGACCACTAATAGCTAACTTCCTGCTATTAGTTCCCTTATTTCCTTTTACCCCCTGCTTCGGGTAGTTCTTTGCTATGTGGTCAGTTGATCCACATACAAAGCATCCGTGACTTTTCTTCGGATTGGGACAGTTAGGCGAAATGTGCCCTTCTTGTCCACAATTATAACAAACCGCCTTTCCCTTGAGACAGAATCCTAAGTGTGTCTTCTCGTAGGTTTTACAGGCCTCCATCCTCCTCTTAGATTCCCCTTGTTTTACTCCGGTATTCCCAGAGTTAAAGCCCTTCCTCTTATGATGCCGCCACTTCCATCGGCTCCCTGGTCTTGGTTCCTCCATCAACCTTGCCTTTGGTCTTCTTATCTTTGTGGTACTGGCTAAGAGCCTCATTCCCACCTTCGACAATTATTGCCTATTCTAGTATGGTTCCAAAGTAAGTACTTTGAAACACAGAGATTCGGCTATAGAGCCAAGGTTTCAAGCCCTGCTCGAACCTTCTAGCCATTCTCACTTCAGTGTCCACTTGATGTGGAGCAAATCGTGCCGATTCATTAAACTTAGCAAAGATCTTGGGAACTGTCATATCCCTTGTCTCAATTCAAGAAACCTCATCTCCATCCTCCTCAGATACTGTGGGAAAATAGTTCTCAAAGAAAATCTCCTTGAACCACTCCCACGTTAGGTTTCCTATATCGGCTCTAGCCTGGTTTGCCTCCCACCAGAATTTGGCCTCTCCCTTCATCAAATAGGTTGCAAAGGCAACCTTTTGACCCTCCTAAACATTTGTTATTACAAATGCTTTCTCGATTTCTTTTACCCATATACGGGCTTCTATAGGTCCGTAGTTCCTTTGAACTCCGAAGCGGACCTACACTTTTAAGTCCTTAAAAGTAGTAGCTCGTACTACTCCGTGAATCACGCAGTACATTAGCCCCTCGTTCTATTAAATGCGTACCGTTAAAGATTAACGAACTCCCTAGATTGATTAACTGTACCACCCTCCGCTTGGTTAACATTAGCACCCTCATTTCATTTTCTCCTTCTTGGCGGCATTTTGCTGTTAAGAAAACAATACATCATTATTACTTTATTCTTGTTGGTTTGTTATTATTTGTAATAAAACAATAACTCATACTCATTACTCAACATATTCCATAAAAAGACTTATATTGATTCATAACTTGTAGTATAACACTACATTGTTTACATTACTCAGCCTTAGCTGATTACATTACCATCCCGCAATTACTTTCAAAAAATTGGGATTTACATAAGACTACCCTTTGTTATACAAAAGAGGGTTTTACGTCACTACTAGATATATAATATTTACATATCTATTCTACTCTAGCTATTGCTAGACTACATCTGTCATAGGGCATTCTCGAAATCCTTGCTGTCCAGACCGGCAATAACATCTCTCTTGATAGTGTGTCGTCAGTGCCGCCTCGCTTCTATTTGATATCCACTACTGCTTCACTTGAAATCTACGTGAGAACTCCCATGTATATAGGACATCCTCTCCAACTTCATCTTTTTAGTCTTTAGCTCCTCGCTTGAGCTCAAAGACTTCACATTTCAGACTCTCTGACCTTGTCCTTAGCTAGAACTCTATCATCATGCTCCTCTTCCCACATTCCTCCATGCTAGCCTTGTCCTCACTTGACTGACTTGGAGTTCCTCTTTCAACTCCTTAACCTCTTAGCAAGAATGGACATTCCTATCCAATACCGAAGCATAAACAATGCCTTCATTGATTCCCCATGTAGACATTTCCTCCGTAGGTGGAACTCGGTCCTCTCAGTAGGTGGAACTCGGTCAAAGGACATCACGCCCACCTCCTCTTCTAGCATGCCATCAAATATAGACATGTAGTCTATATCATCCGAGTCTCCAGACTCAATTGTCACCAACTCTGGTTCTACTGCTACAAGATTTGGTAGTATCTCTACCCGATTAACTGAATCCTCACTCATTACATGTATATTTCTATACATATCATTTTCTCCTGACATCTACAATAAAACAATATAGTTTTATTAGTACACGCCAAGAAAAAATAATAAAATATAACATAATATAATGCATTTTATAGGTTACTTTCATCTTTTACTTTTTATTCTTTCTTAAGGTTATGACTTAAGGTTCTACTTTCCCCTTAAGTTTTATAACCTAGGCTTTGATACTAACTTGCAGCGCCCCAAATCTGGGTATCTTCCAACCCGACAGATGGTGCTATACTGTACAACATTCATGCATTCATTCAATTGAAAAGTCTCAAAGAACGAACATAACTTCTATATATTCAAAGTAATATTAACATTTCCCAAGTTCTATACCCATTACAAAGGTTCTTTGTCATAATATCAGTTATATTACAACAATAGACCTATACTATTACAAGACAGCTTAGTAATCTGCCTTAGCTTTTCCCTTATCCTATTTCGATTCTTCGGGACGTTCAGTCTTAACTGCATTTATATGGTTCAAGCAAGAGTGAGCATAACTAGCTCAGTAAGTATAATAATTTAATAACAACATGCTTGACATATACAAATCGTATATCTTCGATAACTGAACAATAGTTATGAAGTACTATTGATAATTCAAAATAGCACTTCATCTTTTCTTTCAAAATGTTTTACAATAATAACAATATTTAGTAAAACATTCATTCCGGTCAAAGACCTCAAGTATTCATTCTTTATTGGAAAAAGATAACCTGGAAGCAAGTCCGTAAGCTCGATATTACTTACGGGCACTTCTAGGTGATCAGCCTATTTTACTCTATGTTGATCGACACTACATCCATTAAACGTATGCACGTTTAAGCATTTGCCAACCTCACGTGCCTGTCATTTCACCGACAAAACATTTGTTTAACATTTCAGTCTTCTTTCGAAAACTATTTCAAGTAGTTGACAAAAGATAGCAACATTTGATAATACATGAATAGATTATCAATACATCAAGTCTAGCCAAAACAATTGGCTTTAACTTCAACATACCTCAATTCATGCGAAAGAATACATGAACCTCAAAAACTTGTTCAGATTGAACTGGGACAAGAGTTAGAATACTTGCCTTTAGCGTCTGCAACGGTATATTAACTTTATGTTCAAGTCGTTCAAGTCTCTACAATACATGATCACATAATGCCTTTCATTAGGTCACATATAATCAAGAATGTATATAACTATTTCATACCCTTCATTTCAATCTAATTGTGTATTAGATTCAGTTACTATTCGTTTCGGTTTATCATTATCCTTGCATTTTTATTCGACTAGGTTATCTCAACCTTTATTCAACATCCATAAGGTTTGACAAAGTTTAAACACTGTTACATTACATTCCTTAAGTTGTGTTTACTTTTAAAACAATTAGTTTTCTTTTCTTTGTTCTTAGAAACATTCATTACAATCTTTATTCTGAGACTTGTTGCCAGGCTGCCACTTTTATACTTACATCTCGTCTTCTTGCCCATGAGCTTATTGTATGATGATCCGGACTTGGCATTGCGGCTGAAAGTCCTTACTTAATAGGTATTTGCAAATCTACACTTTCCAGAGGATTTATGTACTGTACATGGCGCTGTGATGCCACATATTGTACTATAGTTCGCGCTATGGCGAACACTTGCAGTAGGCTTGAACACTGTTCCGCATTGCGGCGCGAGTCATTTTGCTGGGGGTTGGCCAATGGCGCAAACTCAGGCACCGTAAAATAATTTCGCTTTGAATTTTTGAACTTCCTAGACGCGATAACTTCTTCGTTATAAGTCCAATTGGCTCGCTCAAAAGCCTACGGTTCACAAATTACGTAATCTACATGATCATTCGAGAATTTTATCTATTTAACTTCGTTTGCTAAAAATTCACCTATTGATTCATTTTTAACGAAAACGATAAACGTTCGTGAACGTTCAACGCTCGTTTCTTCGTTCTAAGTCAGAATCCGGTCATTTTCGAGTCTGTAACTCTTAAATGCCAAATATGACTTGTCTCTAATGGAAAACAATGGTTTCGTGATCAAACACAAAGTTTGACTTCCATTCCGAGAATTTTACGAATTCGACGTTTATCGTCTAATCGTGCAAATTCCGGCAATTCTTCATTCTTATGATTTGTTCAACATTACGAATAAAGTTCATTCATCATGTGAACATCTTAACATACTTAATACAACAACTTATGATCATTGTTGGATTTTGGACTTATTCTTCATGAGCTTATAACTTGTCAATTTATTAACTACTTAAGATTTGATTATTCATAACTTACGATTAATTAAAATTTCTTAATCATCATAGCTTACATGTTCTTCACATATAACTTTACTTAGGTATATATGATACATATAATCATATAAGTTCTTAATTCAATTCTCTTACTAAACTCATCACAAGTTCATATTTTCATACTTAACATTCAAGGTTAACTTATAATAAGTTTATAACTTTTATAAGTTCAAATAACTTATTGCCAACTTATTTGGCTTAAGTTCATGACTTATATATTCTTCTTGCTTCTTAACATCCATGTTTCTTAATTCCAACTTTCTTATCAACCTATAATGGTAGAGATAGAAGATAATTTAGAGAAGAAGTCTTACTTTTTGTAGTCTTGGTAAAATAGCTTGCTTCTTCTTCTTACTTACGGAATGACTTATGTGTAGCTTATTCTCTCTAACACTTAAGCACTTTTGAGATGTTAGATTATTTGAATAACTAACAAATGGATTGTAAGCCTTCTCTATTTATAGAACTTGCAAAGCTAGGGTAGTTTAGTCATTAAATCACCCACCTCCTTATGCACCTCCTTACTATTCATTACTTGCAAGGCACAAAACCTATCCTTTGCTTGGTCATTACTCATTTAACTTGGTCATTAATTCAAATTCTTGGTCACCACACTAACCATATCCATATGGTTTGCCCCGTGGGTCATACAACTCATGGATTCCATCTCGGGCTTACATTAAATCATCCTTTGGGCTTTGCATTAATAAACCTTAACTTGTTTAACCATTACTTTGGGCCTCACCCTTTAATCTATTTGGACTTGAATATAATTGTTAAACAATCTTCCAAGGCCATTAACATTACTTAATACATATACATATAGTTTATGTATTATTTTCGTATTCTAATTCCTATAGAATTTATATAGGGTATTTCATCCTTCCTATAAACTCAGTATAATACTTAGTATTATACTCGCTTTCATTACTCCGTACAATACCTAAGTATCATACAATTATTACTTATTCATTACTAATTCTCCTTACTTAACTTTTATAAATTAAGTCCACAAGCGAATTATTACTTTTTCCATAACAAGGTTTTTATTACATAATCCATCTTACCTTGTTATTCCATTATTACGTATTTCTCAGAAACTCAAAATTATATCCCGAGTAAATACCGGTGAATAGTGTTTTTCAGGAAATTTCTCGGAAAACTTTTATTTTCGTCTTGGAAATTCAAACACTTTAATTCATCCACGTAGCTCAAATACTACGACATTCTAACATCAATATGTTATACAATGACAACCATCTTGACAACACATGGAATATGATTTTATTATTATTTAATTTAATAAAATCATTTTACAATAAGATCTGAATTTCTCGGTCATTACAGAAAGGGTGAGCTCAACTAGCCCAATGAAATATTATGACTAAGATAATGCGTAATAAATTATCATTAGCCTTAAACGATGGTTAAACGATACAATATAACAAACATCAAGTTTAATTGTCGCATAACAAGCAATCCATTAAAAGAGTCAAGTAGAGAATAAAATCTACTATCTTTTATGATTTAAAAGGTTTTCATCACTTTTATCACTTTGGACTCAAATTTAATAAATAATCCACATCATCGAATCACCCTCGCACTACTACTGCCATGATATTCTTTAGTATCACGACCACAATTATCCATGCGCTACGGGCCAAGAATATTTATGTATTCATTAATGGTCATGATCATGCCAACAATCATCCATCAATGCACTACGGGCCAATGAGGACTTTTACTCAGCATCATTTGTAACATTACGGTCATGATTACACCGAATAATCCTCGGTCATAATCATACCAAGTCCATCTATGCACTACAGGCCACAGATGACTTTCAAAAAAATATAAATATGAGGATGATGACAATGATATAAGAATTCAATAAAACAAGTTCAAGAATTAATTTGTCCAATAACCAATAACGTCCAAATTGTCAACATGATACTGCTTTGTAGAGTAAAATTCAAGAATGCTCAGAAGAATATTTCCATGAAAAGATACTGGATGAAGCACAATTATCAAGGATATTCCACTAATTTCATGGAGTATAGAAGTCAAAACTTTAACCAACTAAGTATAATAAAGAATGGAATAACAAAAGAAATCACCATGCATGCTGCGGTACTTAGACAGACAGTTTATTCCATAGAATACTAAATAATCTGACGGATCGGTGAAATTCACACCGCCAGGATGTTCCAAAGAATAATAAAGAATGGAATAACAACGAAATCACCATGCATGCGGTACTTAGCATCATAGGTTATTCCAATGTAATACTAATAAGGAAGAAATCAGTCCCAAATAAAACGCATGAGCGGGGATATTCCAATAGAATAATAATAAAGATGTAACCAGTCCGAAGCGTAAAATGCATGTATATGATATTCCAAATGAATAATAAAGACAGATCAGTCCCAAGCGAAAACGCACAAAAGGATATTCCAAATGAATAGTAAAGATGGAATAATAGAAGAATGTCACCAAGTATAGGGTAGCTCATTATACAAGTTATTCCAATGTAATAATAAAGAATGGAATAACTTAAGTTCTCTTCATGAATACAAAAGAATAACACCCTTCACGAGTACAACAAATAATATTCCCTACCTTAAGAATAAGAGTCTTTGGATATACAAGTGGTGAAGTAGCGAGAATACTTTCTTCTTTTCTCGCTCATAGTTTATCTCTCTAGAGTTTCAAAGTGAATTCGTAAAAAATTAATGAAGGAATGAGCTTCTATTTATAGAAAAATGGATTGCATAGTAACTAACTCATGAAAGCGGTCCAGTTGATTTACTTTTAATCGACGGTCCATATTTAAAGCAAAATCTTTTAAATAAAATATAATATATTCTATTTATAATCTAATAAAACGAATAACTTTATAAAAGATTTTACTATGAAAACACTATCTGAGTACACTATGCAAACACTATGCATACACTATGCAACACTATGCATAATAGAATATAATATATTCTATTTATAGAATAACTTTATAAAAGTATTCTGTTTTATATAAAAAGATTTTCTGTATTATTACATTAATAATACCAACAAAACTGAGTGACTTATCATGTAAGCATCAATAATTAATACCGTGTGCTACTCTGCAACCACGCGTATTACTGTACTTTTAACTCCGAGTATTTCAACAGTTAACGGTAAAACTTTCGTCGTTATTTTCATAAAGTATTTTTGTTGTTTTCTCAATTCGACAATAATTCCATTGTGGGGTCCACCAATGATTGTGTCGTTGTACGAATATTCCCTCTTAAAATGAATATTCCCAGACCAATCGAATATTATACAACAACTTGCGTACTTTTCAAAATTTATAAATATTACCCACAACTATAGCATTATATCAATTTTACTCCATAATATTCAAAAATAATATTTATAGAAAATTCATCTTTATTCAAAAAGTTGGGGTTTTACACGCAGGTGTACAAGAGGCAACCCGGGTTGGCCTGAGTTTTTTGGGTCGGGTCGTCTCGAAGTACGTGCACTCGGGCATTGTAATGTCCACTCGAACTTTCAGATGTGCAATTCGGGCATCTGTTTGTGGTATACAGGACCTATTTTGGACCGCCGTTGTCGAGAGTTGTACGATGGCATGGGATTATTGTTTGTACGAAGTCATTGAAGATGGGACGATGCCCTCCGGTCTTCAAGCTTCAAATTTCATCTGTTACCCCGTACAATAGTCACTCGGGATTGGTTAGTCTTGTGGGACATCGTTGCATAGATATGTTAATATGACGTGGCGTGGCATAGCGTTGGCTAGATGACAATGTTGCCCCTCACCGGTGTTATCATCGGATTGGGCTGATAAAGTAGACGTTGCTCAGACTTCGCTGAGATTGGACTGCTGCAATTGTTGAAGGTCCTTGTTATCTTTGAGGTGCGCCTGTCTTCCCGATGTTATCGTCAAGTTGGTGCAGTGTATCTCGTTGTGAGTGTCGAGATTGAAGCTGGTTGCATTTGAAACAAGCATTTCCGGGGTTATCGTCGAAACTGCATTCCTTGGGGATATCGCTAAGGTTGGTGGCTATTCCCATGTTTAGGACTGAGACTGGATACCTCGGGGTTATCTCCGAGATTAATCGGTCTTCTCCGGGGTGTGTTCCGGTATTGGATTTGCATGCCTCGGGGTTACATCCGAGGTTGGGCACATTCCTCGTGTGGTGGGCTCTGGGGTTGATGCTGAGCTTCCGGTAGTATCCGGTATGGATTGTCTTTCAGGGTTCTATCTTAAAAGACGAATATGTCCTCCTGCAATGTTAGTGACAGTAGTACAGAAAATTTCGAGTGTCTACAGATGTCCCTCTTTATCATACTCATGCATGGCGATGCAATGGTAGGATAAAGAATCCTAGACACTTGAAACGCAACAAGACAAACATGGCACTATGGGTAGAAAAATGATGTATATGCATGATGCATGTGTACGGGGTTGTAGCCCAATATGTTGGGGATGATTGCTGGGTCCCTGTTGCTTCAACTGGGGATTAGAAATGCTGACCAGATTCGATGTGTAAGTCGAATCTGTTAGGATGTTGATGTTGGTGTTATCACCAAATCCCTGTGCCTTCGATTTTGACTTGAACCTAAAGATGTACCTCTTATGTGTAAGAGATCTGTGGGGATAAAGCTTGATCTATTTGAGGATGTGTATAACATATTCCATCATCTATCCTCTTTGATAACATTGACCTTTCCTGGCTGGTATGACCAGGACATGTCAAGATTCTGTTGGATTTACTACCAACATCAAATGCTGTCAGGGATGCCTGACCTTTGTTGATGTGTACTTCAATTTACATTTGAATCAATCTATCAAATATCCCGTGGGATATACTTTCAAGGTCGCTTGACCTTCACCGACGTGTGAATCAACTACCGAGACTCGTGAGGAGATCGTCAAGGTTGCTTGACCTTCGCTGACGTGTGAATCAACGAAACATTGAGTTGTGACCCCCGCCGGGGATCCGCTGGGGGAATATGAGTAATCGAGCATGAAATCCTCGAATAGGTCTAGAGTTCTGATAGGTTTAATTGTTATCGGCTGAGATAACGTCAAGGCTGCTTGACCTTCATTGATATGTGTGTCAACGACTTGAATGAACGTTGTAATCCCCTGCCGGGGCTTTACGTTGTAACCCCCGTCGGGGACTCACGTTGTAACCCCCGTCGGGGACTCACGTAGGGTAACGACCCGGAGTTGGCGGCATCGGACCTGTATAAGGTATTGCCGTATGTGATTTATCACAAATGAGATCATTGGCAGGGTATACCTTGGGTTCAGGTGACTACCAATGAATGATGTACAGATTCAAAGTCTCATCTGAGAAGACCAGGATTGTATGCTGTTTTGCTCATTCGCGTAGCATTTTTATTTCCGATTTGACTTTTCTAATCAGCAAGAACTCCTTTGTAACTCGAACTGGACCGAGCCGGAGGGATGAATCTGCGACCAATCGTGGATGATAAATTCCAACTGGTTGGTCTCACAAGTAACTTTTAACTTGTCGCACGAAGGAAAATCCGTGAGCCTTTTTCAGATCTGCTGAGTTCGGGCTATTTTTTACAAATTCTATCACTGTACAAGTGTTCTACACTATCCTGGTAACGTATGCATGTATTTTTATCTGTTGGATTGTGAGTTATTGACTGAAATACATCTAAACACATAGTATTGATTATGTATGCACAAATGACTTGATAAAAAATATTAAACATAGTAAATGTTAGTATTAAACTATGCTGAACATAATGATGTGAAAAAATTTAACTTTTTAGACAGTCAAATTGGCACCTTTTTCTGCTATTTTTTATCCTATTTGAGGTCCAATGAGCAAAAGGTAGCAAGGTAAAGTACTCCTAGTATTGAGGTTGACCTTATGCATGATGATTTTGATTTTTAATGAATATATTATGTATATGACTTTGGGGCAGGTGTGCTACTAAATGGCCACCTAAACATGCCTATGTGCATGTGGATAGTCCTATTTTCAAAGGGGACTATGGCAAATTTTTTTTAAATGTAGGCATTGGGTAGTCATGCATTTTAACTCTATTATATGTTAAAGTAAATGCATGCATGCATATAGTCATAAATGCATTTTAGAAAGCTTCAGGTAAGGAAATACCACACCCTTTCTGAGGTGATTTGGAGACTTGTTGTCCAGATATTATGGATCTAGACCAGCCGAACAGTTCCTATAGGACCACTTCTAGCGTACGGCGGAGGGCTTCTGAAGTGCCTCATCCCCGCTCTGTCAGACAGCCTCGTCAGTTGGTGGAGGCCATGATTCGTCCTGTCTGGGTAGATGTGCCAGACGTTGAGGACGAGGAGGCGAATATTCCGATTAAGGATCCCGCTCCTGCTGCACATGTTCCTCGTAGGAAGCTTCCGAGTATTCAGGTGGCAAACCCAGTGTTGCAGGGTGATTTGAGCAGACATCCCTCAATGTATTTGCATGCTAACGAGGTATGGCATTAGACTTTGATCTTCCTTTTGTCTTATTGATGAGGATTAAAGGGTTCTGATGTTGATCTGCATTTCATGCAGGTTCCTGGTTTTACACTGCCTCGAGGGAACTGGTTCATCATTCACTCCATGTACCAGGCGCTTCATCCTGACTATAGAGTGGTAGTGCATGAGTGGGCATTCAGGGCATTCTTCTCCATCTTTTCCCGTCGCTGTCCCTGGGGTTACCTCAGGGCATTGTCTGAGCGATAGTTTCACCAGACTCAATCACTCCATCTACTAGATTGTGAGGTGATGATGACGCCGATGGATTAGCGATTTATCACAGGTATGGAGTTTGGGGGCCAGCGATTGCCTTGCGTGGCGAATATTACCCCTGCCGCCGTCAGATCCTTATTAGGTGTTCCGTGGCGGAGGCGCCAAAGCGGGATCGTCTGTTCGTGTCCTTTGAATGTAGATGCTATGAGTGGGCTTTTGAGTGAGCCCATGCCTAATGATGTCAGAATCAGGGATCGCGTTCAAAGGCGATTGTTCCTGATGATCATTTAAGGTTGTTTCATAGCAGATAACTCTTCTACGGTATCCTTTGCTTTGATCAGCGCCACATGTGATGTGGACTGTATTGGAGACTATGATTGGGGCTCTTACACCTTTGCCTATTTCCTCCGGGGCATGCGTATGCGCTCACAGGGTTTGACCGAGGCTTGGCTAGCTAGGATTTTACCCATTTCTGCTGGTGAGTATTTCTCTTGTCTTTTCTTATTCATAGGTGAAGAGTGTTTTCTGATAGCAGATGTTTTGCCATTGTGTTGGCAGTTTTGGGCCTATGAAAGGCTCCCAAGCTTGCGTCCTGTGAGTTTGTTAGGTTTAGATACCTATCCGCGAGGACGACGATGGAACAATTCTATTTTGCTGGAGGTCCCTATAGTTGAGGGATTCACTCAATGTCGTATGCAGTTGGAGTTGCTGACAGCTGATACCATTATATGGATTCCCTATTAAGGGGAACACTTGACCATCGGCTTTGAGGATGGACACCCGACTGGAGTCGAGTATTTGATTTCCACCAGGAGAGTTCATCTCTTCACAGATGGAGGCTAGGAGCTCTATTTAGGAGAGCGTGCTATTAGGATGACCACAGGGAAGATTTGTATACCGATCTTGCCTCATGTCAGGCGTTTGGTGTGACGCCCCCAAAATAGGTATACATCACCTATTCTGAGTTGTCAATACATGTTACAGAAACAACTACAACTTTATTATTACAACAAGAAAAAGCGTGAGTTTGAATACAAATATTATCTTCTGACAATATCTATACTCAAATAAATCCTCATCACATTTATCGATACATTATTTTACAAAAATGGTGAGGACTACTAAACAATCCTTTCTAAAACCTTCATTCCATACCCCACTGCACTCGCTATATTCTCGCCTCCCCGAAAAAATGGAACAAAAGGAAAAGGGTGAGCTCAACTAGCTCAAGAAAGAATATTATGACTAAGATAATATACAACAAATTATCGTTAGTCTTCAACGAGGAAAAATATAATAGAATACAATAGAAAACAAATTTTAAATCAATATTCGCAATGAAATAATAATTCATTAGAAGAGTTAAGTAGAGAATGCAAACTACTATCTTCTATGTATGAATTTAAAAGTTCATCGCTCTATCTTTTATCCCCGTAACATCAATCAATATACATCCGAAATCAAATATTCATCTTTGCACTACACAGGCCAAAGATATTCATCGATTAATCATGTTCATTTAAACACTGCTCATCTTTTGACTACGGCCAAAGATATTCTTCAGAAATCATTCATCTTTGCACTACAGCCAAAGATATTCTTAAGAAATCATTCATCTTTGCACTACAGGCCAAAGATATTCCATAATATCATCATTTAAGACTGAGGATGATGAAATTTTTTTTTTTAAAGAAACGAATCCAAAGAAACAAAATGACAAGGATTAAGGATTAAGGATTCGCACTTGGTTTTATCCACATCCAAAATACCTCAAAAATAATCATAGTGGTGTAAAATTCAAGAATGATCAAAACATGGATACAATCGAGTTAGTATCGAGAATAGATGTTTTGACGAAAAAGAAGAAATTTTATTTTTCTATGAATAGTACTCAGATATCGTGAATAGTGCCAGATACGTGAATAGTAACTCTCACACCAAAAGATAGAAATTCCACAAAAAAACATCTTCACGCTTCATGAATAGTACTGAATGAATAGTAACTCGTAAATAGTAATTTCGTGAATAGTAACTCATGAATAGTAACTCTCTAATAGTGACTCATGAATAGTAACCCCACATGAAAAAGTTCCAAATTGATATAAAGTTCCAACCAATATTTTAGCATAATGATATTGAAGAAATAATATCATTTGAGAAGAAAATAACATCCCTTACCTCGAAAGATCAAGACTTCTAAATTTGAAACACCTGATATAGGCTATGACTTGAATTTGCAATCGTATAGCAATACTCAAACTATACTCAAAATACTCACAAGAATACGCCGATAATATAGAGAGAGAAACTTCAGTTTACGGTGAGATTTTCAATTCTAACCTAAACACCCTATTTATAGGAAATCGCTTAGAACACCAAAGCGTAAAATTTAATAAATTAATATTATAATTTTTTTTCTACATCCTCCTACGCATCAAACATCTGAATTCAGCAACATGACATGTGTTAAAGATGCCCACCAAACACAAAAAAACGTTTTGTGAATATAAATATTTAAAACTTCCAAAATCAATTATTTTGAGCTTCTAACTTCAATTATTCATAATAAATAGCCCTTTCATCAAAAAATTTTAATCTCATGAGTTTATATAGGAAATTCAATTCTCTACAACTTTTCGGAAGAAAATTTTTCCAAATTCCAAATAGAAATTGACCAAATCCACAAACCAAGCGATTTTACGTGCTATAATCAAATTTCAATCGATAAATGGGGTCCTCCGACATGTTTAACATGTTTTAAACATTTATTGCAACAAAAATACTCTTCCTCCTCGTATACTCATATATCCCACATTCGTTGTAAAATATCACCGCTTAATATATTATTAAAATAATATATTTAAATGAAATTATTTTATCGAAAAAGATAAAATATTAATTTTCAACAATTGTCATTTTAAAAATTTTCTCCATCTATATCCACATAAAATCAATATTTTCCTCATCATATAAATCAATAATTAATTATTCACAAATAATATTACGTAATCACAATATTGACAACTAAGCGGTTCCTCAGAAAGAGGGGCTTTCCAATAAGAATTTCTTCTTCAAGCGCAATTAGGGTGACCAAACCTCTCCTTAGACGTAACTTTCTAGACATTGCCAATAATGTTATCTAATAATATTATTCGGATAATATGAATTATTGCTTCGATAATGAAAAATCTTGTAAATGACAATTATTGAAACAACAACAATATAAAATATCAACACAAAGAATTATTAATTCAATAAAATATCGAATAAGAATTATCGTAACCATTATTGAGTAGTGCCTTCTTCACGTAAGAATCAATAATTGGTGCAATACCGCAGTAAATCGTCAACAACGCCAGACATTAGTGTGTTTTAACCACCGGGTATTCCAACAAAGATAATCTAAACAACTACTACTGTAGTTATTTAAAAACCACTTATATTTGTCGCTTTTCTTTATCCAATCACTTTCACATGTTATGGGCCCACATACGGTCGCTACCAATCAATATTTAATATTCCCGACAAAGATTTAATATTCCACGACCAAACGAATATTCCCTAATAATAATGAATATTTTATAACCACTTGCTTATTTTGAAATATTTGCGTATTTAACCCTTAACTATCCACATTAATCAAATTAACCCTTACTATTTCAAAATAATAAATAAAGGAAATTCCTTTTTATTTAAAAATTTCGGGTCTTACAACCTCCCTCCTTATGAAATTTCGTCCTCGAAATTGACGTGACGACTCGGTGTTTCAAAAGGTGAGGATACCTCGCTTTCATTTCCGCTTTCCAATTCCCGTGTCATTTCCTCTATAAGCATGATTCCTCCACAAAACTTTAACTTGTGGTATGACCTTTCGCTAGTAGGGATGCTCCTTCCTATCCAAGATCTTGACAGTACCTCCTCATACGTTAAGTCTTCTGCTATCTCGTCCTGGGTTCTAACTCAATAACGTGGTTCGGTCTTTCACATATTTACGAAGTACGAGATATGTGAAACACATTATGAACACGAGACATACTTTGAGGTAACGCAAGTCTATAGGCTACATTTCCTACTTCGGTCAAGAATTTGAAATGGACCAATAAATCGTGGATTGAGCTTTCCTCTTTCCAAATCTTGTAACTCCCTTCCATGGAGCAACTCATGCAACAATACATGATCCCCACATTAAATTCCACGTCCTTTCGATGAAGATCCGCATAACTCTTTTGTCGATCTTGTGCCGCTTTGTATACGTTGTCGAATTATTTGGATCTTTTCGGTAGTCATATCGTTTTAACTTTCGGTCCCAACAATGTTGCTTCACCCACCTCATCCCAACATATTGAGAACGACATTTTCGTCCCATATAATGCTTCAATGGAGCCACACCTATACTTGCTCGATAAACTGTTGTTGTAGGAGAATTCCACCAATGGTAAATACTTATCCCAACTACCCTTGAAGTCTAGGACACGTAGTCTTAATAGATCTTCAAGAGTTTGAATAGTCCTCTCTGATTGTCCGTCTGCTTTGGGGATGATATGCTTAAACTAAATCGCAAACTGCGCCCATAGCCTTTTCTTGCAAGCTAACCCAAAATCTTGAAGTGAATCTTGGGTCACGATCCGAAACTATGGATACAGTGCATGCCATGCAACCTCACAATCTCATTCACGTCATATACTAGCAAAGACGCTCAAGGAATAAGTCTCCGTGACGGCAAGAAATGAGCGAGACTTGGTTAATCTATCAACAATAACCCAAATAGCATTGATGCCTTGAGAAACCGTAGGAAGACCCGAATCTAAATCCATAGTAATGTGTTCCCACTTCCATTCCTAATCTTAAGTGGTTACAACGGACCCTTAGGTACAAGATACTCCGCCTTTACACGTTGGCAAGTTAAACACATCGAGATAAACTTTGCAATCTCTCTCTTCATATTGTTCCACCAAAATGTATGTCAAGATCACGATACATTTTAGTACTTCCGTGATGGATTGCAAATGGCGATTGTGTGCCTCCATCATAATCTTGTACTTCAAATTAGAGTTGTTAGGAACACAAAGTCTAGAGTGGACTCAAGTATTCCTTCTTCATCAATTCTCGCTCCTAATAGCTCCTTCTTGTACTTTCTTCTTCATACGCATCGCCTCCGGCCTGCGGCTTTGAGCAACCTTAACTTTTTCTATTAAAGTTGGCTCTATCAGATACTTGACATCATCGCACTGCTCCTCGTTCCGCGATGATCTTCTACTCAACGCGTCACCTACCACGTTCGCTTTTACCGTGATGGTATTGAATAGTGTGGTCGTAGTCTTTTAATAGCTCGAGCCAACGTCATTTGCCAGCGTGTTGAGTTCTTTTTGAGTGAAGAAATATTTAAGGCTTTTATGGTCCGAATATATCTCCACTTTCTCCCCATATAGATAGTGCCTCCATATTTTTAGCGAGAAAATGATCGCCAACTCTAGATCATGAGTAGGATAATTCCTCTCATACTCTTTTAAGTTGTCGCGAGGCATAGGCTATGACTTTCCCACGTTGCATGAGAACACATCCTAACCCTTTGCACGAAGCATCGGCAGAGATAACAAATCCATCCGAACCAGATGGTATTGTTAGAACAGTCTTAAAATAAGTCTCCTCTTAAGCTCTTGGAAACTTTTCTCGCATTCTTCGCTCCAAACGAATTTTGTATCCTTCCGAGTTAGCCGAGTTAATGGAGTAGCGATTCGAGAAAACCTTCCACGAATCTCCGATAATAACCAAATAAGCCCAAAAAGCTACGTACTTGATCCACCGACTTGGTTGCTCTAACTTTGTATTGCTTCAATCTTCACGGATCAACAGATACTCCATGTTTCGACACCACGTGCCCAAGGAATGCTACTTCCTCAAGCCAGAACTCGCATTTCTTCAATTTGGCATATAGTTGGTTTTCACGAAGCCTTTGGAGTACCAGCTTCAAATGGTGTTCATGATCTTCACGGCTTTTGGAATATATGAGGATGTCATCAATAAAGACAACAACGAATTGATCCAAATATTCCTTGAATACTCGGTTCATCATATCCATGAAAGCCGCAGGAGCATTAGTTAGTCCGAAAGACATGACTAAGAATTCATAATGCCCATACCGAGTTCAAGGCGCCTTTGGAATATCCTTAGTTCTAATCTTCAAATGATGATATCCGAATCGAAGATCGATTTTTGAAAAGAATTGTGCCTCTTGCAATCGGTCAAACAAGTCATCAATACGAGGTAGAGGATACCTATTCTTGATGGTGACATGGTTCAATTCCCGATAGTCAATACAAAGTTGCATACTCCGCCTTTCTTCTTTACAAATAAAGCAGGAGCACCCCAAGGAGATGTACTAGGGCCAGAATGAAACCGATGTCCAACAATTCACAGTAGTTGGACCTTTAACTCTGAAGTTCAATAGGAGCCATTCGATATGGGGTTTTAGAAATGGGCTTTGTACCAGTGTTCAAGATCAATAAAGAATTCAACTTCACATTCGGGGTAGACCGGAAGTTCTTCGGAAATACGTCGGAAAGTTAATAACAACAGAATATTATTCAAATTTGACGTGTCTTTATTCAAATCCATAACATGGGCTAAGAAAGCTTGACATCCGCTTTTTAATAAACGAATAGCTTTATGATTAGATATGACAAGTGATCGATTTTAATGGTTTAGTTGCTTGAATTGCATAACAAAGGTTGGTTAGGAATATGAAAACTAACAACCTTACGAAAACAATCAATTTTGGCATGATGAGTAGTTAACCAATCAATCCCTAAAATCACATCAAAAGCAAGTATCTTTAAAGAGATAAGGTCAACGTGTAAGGTAATGGTGCCAACTTGAATCAAACAAGATTTATAAACAATGGATGTGATGAAAGTTTCTCCTAACGGAGTTTCCACAGATAGGTCAAAGTCTAATTTCTCCAGAGTCAAGTTTAAACGTTGAGCACAAGCGGAGAGATAAATGAATGGGTAGCACCGATCAAGTAAGGTATAAACTTCGCAAGAATTTATAAATAGCTTACCCGTGATCACCTCGTTTGGGTTCCTCGCATTATGACCAATCAACAAACGCTCTTCCGGAATCGTTGACTTTGACTTTTACGGGATAGTCTTTTGAGTCACCGTCCCCACTGAACTAGGTTTTGCTACCATACAATCTCGAGTGATATGTCCTTCCTTTCCACAATTATAGCAAACCTTGAACTCGTTGGGGCAGCTTTGACCGATATGTCCCTCTTTCCGCATTTATAGCATATGACCGGTGGTCGTTCTCCTCCCTTAGAACCAATTCTTGTCACGCAAGACTGCCGTCTTCACATGGTCGTTGTTAAATCTCCTCTTTTAAAATCTCCTCTAACTTCGCTTCTTCTATTTTCATGGCCATGATTACCACCGGAGTGGTTACCATTTCGTCCGTCTGCTTTTTTCTCGCAGTTATCATTATTCTGCTTGATCGCTATCTTTGATACAATCTGGTTGTGGTCCCTCAGCTGACCGTACTTTCGTTATCTCGCTCTAATAATTGAGCCCTGCTTACAACATCTGAATAAAGAGAAAATTTATGAGAAATGAGATATCGACGTATCTGGGTTTCAAACCTCTAAGAAACATCCGCGTAATACGCTCCTCATTCTCCACCAAATGAGGTGCAAACCTCGGATAACTCTCGCAAACTTTGCCTCGTCTTCGAGACACCGCTGGCATGTTGTTTTGTTCCAATCGATGAACTCCACTTCCTTCATATGATTTAACACTTTCGTGAAAGTATTTGTCATTAAATAGCTTCAAACGCCTCCCAAGACATGCCGAGTGCGGTGGATGGGTACGCTTCACGAGAGTCTCCCACCAAAGAGTCCGCTTCGCCACGAACATAAAGGTGGCGAATGGAACCTTCTGTTCTCCGTGCATCCCAAGACATCGAATATCTTGGTAATTTGTTTGACCCATGTTTCCGCCATGATCGGATCTGGCTTTCCCTTAAATTCTGGTGGTCCCAACTCTTTGAATCGCTTTTGTGTGACAACCCGTGAATTGTTATCATTTCTCTCCTGTATTTTGAACACGAGTTTCCTCGCCCCGATTTTGCATGAACCGCAAAAAAACTTCTAAACATCCCTCGTTCATCATCTCGCTTTCAATGGTGTTGTTCACAGGAGGAACATTGCCCAACTGTTGCACGCTCTCCTCGTTAGTGAGTACAGTATCTCCACGGTCTCATTTCCATTGTTAATATTCTCATTCGACATTCTCAAATATCGCCATAAAACAAGGGTTAATTAAGGAAATCAATATATCACATAATATCCCTATATATCGACGACTATAACAAATAAGCTTAGGTAGGACACACTAGCGAAGGATTTACTCGTCTCTCCCCTCCTAGTTCTATTCCCCGATCTCCGCCAGAGATCATATCCCTAAGCTCTGATACCAACTGTGACGCCCCCAAAATAGGTATACATCACCTATTCGGAGTTGTCAATACATGGTACAGAAACAACTACAACTTTATTATTACAACAGTAAAACTGTGAGTTTGAATACAAATATTATCTTCTAGACAATATCTATACTCAAATAAATCCTCATCACATTTATTGATACATTATTTTACAAAAATGGTGAGGACTACTAAACAATCCTTTCTAAAACCTTCATTCCATACCCCAGACTAAATACTCGCTATATTCTCGCCTCCACGAGAAAAATGGAACAAAAAGAAAAAGGTGAGCTCAACTAGCTCAAGAAAAGAATATTATGACTAAGATAATATACAACAAATTATCGTTAGTCTTCAACAGGAAAAATATAATAGAATACAATAGACAACAAATTTTAAATCAATATTCGCAATGAAATAATAATTCATTAGAAGAGTTAAGTAGAGAATGCAAACTACTATCTTCTATGTATGAATTTAAAAGTTCATCGCTCTATCTTTTATCCCCAGTAACATCAATCAATATACATCTCGAATCAAATATTCATCTTTGCACTCACAGCCAAAGATATTCATCGATTAGTCATGTTCATTTAAACACTGCTCATCTTTGCACTACGGGCAAAGATATTCTTCAAAATCATTCATCTTTGCACTACAAAAGCGAAAGATATTCTTAAGAAATCATTCATCTTTACTACGGACCAAAGATATTCCATAATATCATCATTTAAGACCGAGGATGATGAAAATATTTTTTTAAAGAAAGGAATCCAAAGTGAAACAAAATGACAAGGATTAAGGATTAAGGATTCGTACTTGGTTTTATCCACGTCCAAAAATACCTCAAAATAATCATAGTGGTGTAAAATTCAAGAATGATCAAAACATGGATACAATCGTGGAGTTAGTATCCGTAATAGATGTTTTAGACGAAAAAGAAGAAATTTTATTTTTCTTGAATAGTACCAGATATCGTGAATAGTGCCGTATATGTGAATAGTAACTCAGACACCAAAAGATAGAAATTCCACAAAAACATCTTCACGCTTGAATAGTAATAGTAATAGTAAATCGTAATAGAATCGTGAATAGTAACTCATGAATAGTAAATCGTTGAATAAGAACTCATGAATAGTAACCCCGACATGAAAAAGTTCCAAATTTGATAAAAAGTTCCAACCAATATTTCAAAGATAATGATATTGAAGAAATAATATCATTTGAGAAGAAAATAACATCCCTTACCTCGAAAGATCAGTACTTCTAGCTAAAACACAGGATATAGGCTATGACTTGAATTTGCACCGTATAGCAATACTCAAACTATACTCAAAATACTCACAAGAATACGCTTCGATAATATAGAGAGAAAACTTCAGTTTAAAAGTGATTTTCAATTCTAACCTAAGCACCCTATTTATAGGAAATTGCTTAGAACACCAAGCGTAAAATTTAATAAATTAATATTATAATTTTTCTACATCCTCCCACGCATCAAACATCTGAATTCAGCAACATGACATGTGTTAAAGATGCCCACCAAACACAAAAAACGTTTTTGTGAATATAAATATTTAAAACTTCCAAAAATCAATTATTTCGGAGCTTCGGAACTTCAATTATTCATAATAAATAGCCCTTTCATCAGAAAATTCGAATCTCGCGAGTTTTTATAGGAAATTCAATTCTCTACAACTTTACAGAAGAAAATTTTTCCAAATTCCAAATAGAAATTGACTGAAATCCACAAACGGGCGATTTTACAGGCTATAATCAAATTTCAGTCAATAAATGGGGTCCTCCGACATGTTTAACATGTTTTAAACATTTATTGCAACAAAAATACTCTTCCTCCTCGTATACTCATATATCCCACATTCGTTGTAAAAATATCACCGTTAATATATTATTAAAATAATATATTTAAATGAATTATTTTATCGTAAAAAGATAAAATATTAATTTTCAACAATTATCATTTTAAAATTTTCTCCATCTATATCCACATAAATCAATATTTTCCTCATCATATAAATCAATAATTAATTATTCACAAATAATATTACGTAATCACAATATTAACAACCGTGCGCTTCCTCAAGAAAGAGGGGCTTTCCAATAAGAATTTCTTCTTCTTGGCGCCGCAATTAGGTGACCAAACCTCTCCTTAGATGTAACTTTCTAGACATTGCCAATAATGTTATCTAATAATATTATTCAGATAATATGAATTATTGCTTCGATAATGAAAAATACCGTGTAATGACAATTATTGAAACAACAAAGAATATAAAATATCAACACAAAGAATTATTAATTCAATAAAATAATGAATAATAATTATCGTAACCATTATTGAGTAGTGCCTTCTTACGTAAGAATCAATAATTGGTGCAATACCGCAGCTGTTGCTTTCAACAACGCCGTATTAGTGTGTTTTAACCACCGGGTATTCCAACAAGATAATACTTGGCAATAACTACTACGCTAGTTTTTAAAACAACTTATATTTGTTGTTTTCTTTATCCAATCGCTTTTCACATTATGGGGCCCACACATGGTCATTTACCGTCGTACGAATATTCCCCGACAAAGATTTAATATTCCACGACCAAACGAATATTCCCCGACAATAATGAATATTTTATAACCACTTGCTTATTTTGAAATATTTGCGTATTTAACCCTTAACTATCCACATTAATCAAATCAACCCTTACTATTTCAAAATAATAAATAAAGGAAATTCCTTTTTATTTAAAAATTTTCGGGGTCTTACATTTGGCCCGTATCACAGTCACCCGTCACTGATATCTCATTGTTGGGGGTTGACAGTTTTGCATTATCATGCGGTCCATGTACTCAGGAGATGTTCCAGCGGTGGTGGTCCCCTCGTACTATTGGAGCCCAGTCCCGCGCCACTCAGTTTATGGGGGATATGGTTCCAGGATCCTTGATGATGACGGATTTAATAGCTTGTGTCCGAGATTCGACTCATATGACCCAGATTGATAGCTTAACCTGGGAGTTGGATCAGGCACATATATTTTTTCGGTATTTGGCCAGAGATCCAGCAGAGGCGGAGTCATTCGTTCCTTCCAGCTCAGGCACTGGCCCCTCAGATGACCCATTCGATTTTGCCGGCGCAAATCCTCCTCTTTATAGGCCTGACATCCCTGTTGATAGAGATCCAGTGACTCAGGAGGAGTTACATCAGTTTGAAAGGATTGATGATGTGGACATCGACACCTTGGTCTTCTTCTGATGTGTATTCTCGTTATATCTTTTGATAGACCTCTGTTAGATATTGGGTGGCTGTACCCCATTCTTGCTATATCTTTTGATAGGCCTTTGTTAGTAGTAGGGCGTCTATGCCCCATTTCTCTGTATTTGTAGATGTACAGAGATGATGTGTTAGATGATGATATACTTAGGAATGTATGCATAGTTTTTCCATTCCTTATATCATATTGCAATCTATTATCTGCTATGCATGTATCATGTTATGCATATGTATGTATGTCCAGAGATATTCAGCATTGACCCCTGGATGGTCTTATGACACAGCCCGCATAGATGTCTTCTTCAACAGTTAGCCGTATCGATCATACCCCACCATCATTGGTGGCCTTGGGTATGCGATCGTGGTATGATAACATGTCACCACCGTATGTGGTGATCAGAGATCGATTCTTTGCAAAGATACCATGACTTTATTGATGTTTCAGGTTCCCGCAGGGTTTGTATACGGGATGCTAGAGCATTGGCTACCGGATAGGCATGTATTCCGATTTGGTACCCATGAGTTGACTCCTACTCAGGAGGAGTATGAACGATTGACGATGCTGCCTTTAGATAGACCTTGCGTGCATCTGGCTTTGGGAGACATGAGTGAGATTTGTTCATGACTCTCACAGATTGCGACGTAGTAGTGCGGATGAGTCGACATCTAGCCACGTGATATCCCAAATGCTTTCACATTTGACGATTTGGCTCGGAGGATAGCTATTCACGATATTCCGGGGATTTTACCGCACTGGAGGACCATTGACGTTTGGCCAGGGTTGATGTACTGTTGTTGTGCGTATTGTCGTATGTCTGTATGCCACGATATATGGACGAGATAGACATTGGTGTCATTATGGCTGCGAGAGCTCTTAGAGAGGCTAGTACCATTATACCTATGATTGTAGCAGAGACCCTGCGGTTAGCATCCCATTGTTGCACTTGTCCTACAGGAGTGTTCACTGGGAGTTCGGTCATGCTGTACGTGTGGTTTATGTCACACTTGAGACCGATTGGTACCCTTAGACGGCATGGATATTGCTTCACCCATGATGTAGCTATGTCATACTCCTTTTAGCCATCGGAGTGTATAGATGCTCTGTCTTGGTCCACATTTTGGGCAGATATCAGAGATCCTTTGAGTATCTTGCCGTGTTCGGGGCTTAGGTCACCATACAGCTTCATTACTCACGCTACGGGCATGGCCTATCTCCCTCTGGCTGGTTTGAGAGGTGTGACTACTTAACACCCATTGGTCGTGTTGTCGCAGTTCGACCAGTTCCAGGATTTCCATCCTTTTGAGGGGGCGATAGGTCAGCGTTCAGCTTCTCGATATCTCTCAGCAGAGGACCGATCCCGTGTGTATGCTTGTTGGGATCAGCATTAGATAGCTTTTTTTCTGTCAGTCATCCATGTTGTTCTGCAGAGTATTCCGCATGGATGGAGACAGAGATTTTGTCGGCTGCGGTAGTGTCCAAAGTACCAGGATAGTGAGTCAAATGATGTAGAGCCCATGGAGGACATCGATTCCTACATCGAGGAAGAGCCCACTCTTTGGGTTGCCAAAGATTTCTTTGATTCTCCTAGTACCAAAGATCTTGTTGTGATTCAAAGACTTTCGACAAAGATTTAGAGCGAGTCTTCATCTGATGACCTTTGAGAGAGATCAGGCTCGATCTATGATGTTGACTGCCCTAGATGGGAGAGACACAGCTCTATTAGAGAGAGACGATGCATTATCTCGCAGAGATGCCGCTGTTGTTGAGCGGGATGAGGCTAGATCAGCCAGAGATGCAGTGATAGTTGAGCGGGATAGTGCTATATCTTCCTGGGATGTAGCT
This sequence comes from Panax quinquefolius, assembly GCA_020205615.1. Classification (NCBI taxonomy): domain Eukaryota; kingdom Viridiplantae; phylum Streptophyta; class Magnoliopsida; order Apiales; family Araliaceae; genus Panax; species Panax quinquefolius. Next base: position 19,423,523 of record CM035170.1, on the reverse strand, counting down.
GTCACAGATAGTACTGTAGTGAGGTCCCTTACCACTGGCATGATATCAGAGATGAGCGCATATATTGATGATAATATGGTCACCATGCAGATGGCTGCAGATCTGTTGGGTCGTGTGGATATTCTCATACAAGAGACCACAGCTTCGCCTCCTTCTTCTAAGAGGGACGCCATGTTGGGCTTGTTAGCTCGCATATACCCTGACTTGTAGATGAGCTTGTATTTACCTGTACAGACTAGCTTAGCCATTTTGTCATGTACAATTTATATTGTATACATCAAACAACATTATATATATGATAGGGAAATATATTTTTGGATCACTTCCCTTTTAGATATGCCTTGCTATTTGCTTGCTATTTTGCATGCTGCTTCAGGGCTTGTGGTCTTGATGTATTCTAAATTCCTCCTAGGTGGATGGACATTGAGTTGTCTCTGGATAGTTCAGAATGGATCATCGATCTTTGTGTATCCCTACCATCTTAGGTGTCTTGGGACTGGTTTCTGGATGAAATGTGGAGAGGAGTGTGGCTTTCCTCTCTAAGATTGACCGCACCACAAATGGTCGCCAGTACTTCTATTTAGTAGAAGCCTAGTTAATTCCACCTCTTTTGGATTGGTGTTGCTCTTCAAGGTATGACCGCAGCTTAGATGGTCGGCGAATCTCTTATTTGGGAGGAGTTCAGGTAATTCCATCCCTTTGGTCTGAAGCCAATGAAATGTGGTGGATTGAAGGATGATCCCAGTACTAACTGACAAGGGTTTGTGTTTTGGTAGGGGTGAGACTGCACCATGAATGACTTCCTACATACTCTTATTGAAGAGGAGAGCAGGTCTACGTAGTTCGAACCTGGTGTAAGAGGTTCAACGTTGTATATGGCAGAAATGGTGTAGGAATGTTTTTGGTAGGGGGTGAGATTGCACCATGAATTGTTGTTTTTGTTTTATTGCGACCGGGCCATGTGACATGGTTGCCTACGTACTCCTATTGAAGAGGAGATCAGGTCGACGTAGTTCACCCCTCAAGGCGAGATGAAAAGTGTAATCCCATGTGTAGGTCAGAGTGCGGGGAGGAGAAAGTTTAATCCTAGGTTGAGGATAAACTGCAGGTATAAGAAGTTTGATCGCATGTATGGGTAGCCAAACTGCAAGTGCGAGAGGTTCAATCCGTGGTGGGATGACCTAAGTTATAGGAACGCAGAGAAGAGCCAGGCTACTGGCTTGAAATGTATGTTTCCCTAGGGGAAAAGTGTAAGAAAGTTGTAGGTGGTAAAGGGTTAAAGAACTGAAATGAATGGTGACCTGATGATTTTGCACCAGGGAGTTTGCGAATTACTTTAGACATAGTACCATTTCACGGCATCTGAGTTGATGAGTTGTGGAAATTCATCGCCATCCATTTCTTGCAATCTGAGAGCGCCTCCTGTCAATACTGCTTTGACAATAAACGGGCCTTCCCAGTTATGAGCGAATTTTCCCTTAGACTGATCTTGATTGTCAAGGATTTTCTTCAAAACCAAGTCATGTTGTTTAAACTGCCGTAGCCGGACTTTTTTTTTGTAGGATCTGGAGATCCTTTGTTGATATAACTGACCATGGAAGATAGCAGCGGTTCGCCTTTCGTCTATTAGAGACAATTGGTGATACATGTCTTATACCCATTGGTTCATCATCTAGTGAGCGCCTATCAACACTCTGAGGGATTCCATTTCAACTTCTATGGGAGTCTCGCTTCTATCCCATAGGTTAATGCGTGAGGGGTTGCCCGATGGAAGTGCGCATTGAGGTTCAGTAGAGGCTAATGCAGTCGGAGGCAATAGGTCAGGCCAATCTTTGTGGTTGGCGGACATCTTTTGCATAATCTTCTTGATGTTTTTGTTAGTCGCTTCAACAACACTGTTCATCTTCGGACGATAGATGACAGAGTTAAGATGTTTGATGTGGAATTTACTGCCTAATTCCTCCATCATTTTGTTGTTGAGGTTCTTGGCATTGTCTGACACAATCACCTCTGGTTGTCCGTATCGACAAACGACATTGTTTTTGATGAAAGCAATGATGACTTCTTTAGTAACCCTGGGGAAGGAGGCTGCTTCTACCCACTTGGTGAAGTAGTCGATCATGGTGAAAATAAACCGATGACCATTACTGGCTTTAGGCTCGATGGGCCCGATAACGTCCATTCCCCACATTGAGAAGGGCCAAGGTGAACTCATATTGTGGAGTTCCCGTGGAGGGGCGTGTATAGCATTCCCATGAATCTGGCACTAATAGCATCTCCTGACGTGGTCATTGCAATCAGCTTTGAGAGATAGTCAATAATGTCCCGTCTTGAGGACTTTCTTAACAAGGAGGGGGCCACAGACTCCGCCATGGATTTCATCCATAAGCCTTTGGGCTTGATCTTTGTCTAGACATCTGAGGAGACCTAGTCCTGCATCTCTTTTGTAGAGCGCATCTCAACTCAGGTAGAATTTCATAGCAAGTCAATGGATCCGCCTTTTTTCAGTCGGGCTCGCCTCGCGGGTGTAGATCCATCTCGTAGATATTCCTTGATATGCGGATACCAAGGATGTTGGATGGGAGGTAGTTCATCCGATACTTCTCCAATGTAATTCCCATAGCTGGGGCCTTGTGCAGGGAAATTATGACGGTTGGCAAGTGTTCTTTGTCTGATATGCGAATCAAAGAAGCCAAAGTTGCTAATGCGTCTGCAAAGTCATTCCTATTACGAGTAATGTGTAGAAAGGAGATTTCTTCGAACTCTAAAACCATCTGTAAAACCTGCCAATGGTAAGGCAGCAAATGTAGTTCCTTGGTTTGATAGATTCTGGTGGATTGTCTGATTACCAACTCCAAATCTCCAAAGACAGTTAACCGTTTGATGCCCATTGAACGGGCAAGTTTTAGCCCCATGAGATAGCCTTCATACTCAGCCGTATTATTAGTGCTGACAAACTGTAATTTGAAGGCAACGGATATCGCTCCCGTGCAGATACTAGAACCGCTCCATTCGTAACCTTCCATATTAATGTACTCCATCAAAATACATCTTCCATAATTGGCGCGTATCGTCTCGATGGTGTTGTTTGCATTGTCATTACTCCTTCATCGGGAAATATGTTTCAAGGGTTTGAAATCCCCTGAAGGTGCGTGCCGCCGATTGATCCGCAATTCCTTGACCTTTGATGGACTTTTTTGAGTCACATATACGATGTCAAATTGTTGTAGGATCAACTCGCCATCCGGACAACCAACAATTTAACATGGGTTTATTGAACACGTATTTGAGATGATCCACGCGGATATGAGATGGGTCAGGTGACCATGGAGGTAATGTTGTAACCTCATTGAAGCCCATGCTAAAAGCACAACACGCTTTTTCGATCGTAGAGTGTACTTGTGTTCACCGTTCTTCGAACCTTTTTTGCTAAGGTAATAGATAGCTCGTTCTTGGCCTCTATCGTCTTTCTGTCCCAACATACAGACCATGGCATTGCCACTTATGGACAGGTACATAAACAGGGGAACATCATCTCTGGGTGGTACCAACACAGGAGCTTTGACTAGCTGTTCTTTAATTGTAAGGAATGCATTCTGACACTCATCATTCCATTTCATGGAGGAGTTCTTCCTTAATAGCTTGAAGATTGGCTCACAGGTTGCTGTGAGTTGGGAGATAAACCTGCTAATGAAGTTGATTCTTCCCAAAAATCCCCGTATTTCCTTCTCTGTCTGAGGAATGGGCATTTCCATGATGGCTTGGATTTTGGCAGGATCCAGCTCAATCCCTTTGTGACTGACTAGAAATCCTAGCAACTTGCCTGATTTAACGCCGAAGGCGCACTTGGCTAGATTCAACTTCAAGTTGTACTTACGCAACCTGTTGAATAGCTTCTTGAGATGGTATATATGGTCATCCTCCTTCCGAGATTTAACAATGATGTCATCCACGTAGATCTCGATCTCTTTGTGCATTAAGTCATGGAAAAGAGCCATCATAGCTCGTTGATAGGTGGCTTCGAAATTTATGAGGCCGAATGACAACCGTCTATAGCAAAAGATTCCCCAAAGCGTGATGAAAGCAGTCTTCTCACGATCTTCCTCAGCAACTATGATCTGATGGTACCCCGCAAAGCAATCAGCAAAGGAGTACATGTCGTATTGCGCAGTATTGTCAATGAGAATGTGGATAAATGGCACGGGAAAGCAATCTTTTAAGTAAGCTTTGTTCAAATCCCGGTAATCCACGCAAACTTGCACCTTCCCTCCAAGTTTAGGCACATGCACAATGTTGGATATCCATTCAGGATATGTAGACACCATGATGATGCCAGCTTGAAATTATTTCACAATTTCTTCTTTTACCTTTAAACTCCATTCAGGTTTTAATCGCCTGAGCTTTTGCTTGACTGACTTAAATCCCTCTTTAATGGGAAGGCGATGAAGGACATTGTCAGTGGAAAAACCCACCATATCTTTATGAGACCATGCAAACACATCTTGGAACCGGGTTAGTAGTGTAACTATGTCATTTCGTTGGTTTGGGGTAAGGTCTGAACCAATCTAGATTAACATAGGGCTTTTTAAAGTTCCGAGATTGAAAGAAGTGGGTTGATCAAGGTTGGGTTTAGGTTTGTCTTTGACCCATTCTTGAATTTCTGGAGGCACCTCAATGTCATCCGGTATATCCATCAAGGCTGAATTCATCTCTACATCAAAGGTACAATCCTTGTGGAAAAGAGGCACCGTAGACAGCAAGCACAGTACATCTAAATTCGAGTCTGAAAACAAAATATGCTTTCACTTAGTATATATGAAATGTGTTGATCATACACAGTGTTAGCATATACTGGCAAAATAAACTGCTAATACTGTACGGAAAAGTAAGCAGTTATTATATCTACAAGGCAGAAAGAGTTTCTGCCCGCTTTACCCTTGAAGACCAATGCAAGGAATGTTGTTACAATTGGCAAGGGCAAAGTCCAGGTGGACCGCAGTGATGGAGGGATTGTCATCGTCCTCCCTATCCCGAATGATGGCCATTATGTATGGGCAATCATCGTCTGGGGTGTATATGTTGGTATGTTCATCATGAACGATGATGCATATGCTTGACATCATCTGGATGACGTCTTGCTTGATTCTTCATTCCTCCTCTTCCACTGCGGGATTTGGAAAAAAGACTTCTTTCTCCTTTACCTATACCAGCTTGGGAAATAACATAGCCATTACATTGGCTGGCACCTTTATAGGAAGTTGTGCGGACTCAGAGTTTGAAGGCGAAGATGAACACCGCATAGTTGAAGCTGACGAAATCTGCTGATGCTTATGAGGATTCCTATGACTAGAACTGACAGAATAGCCTAACCCAGCTGTTCAAGTTTGCTTGGTTAACCGAATTGGATATTTGATACCCTGACAATCTTTCCCCAACCCTTGTCTCGGCTTATGACCTAATGACATCATTTCTTGAGTAACCGACATTACCTCAGCAGAAATCTTGGGTTCGGGCAATGGCGTTCCAATAATATGGTATTGGGTATTTCTTATTTCCAAAGCATGAAAACTGACTGGCTCCACATCTGCATTGGCATTGATGAATGGCATGTCTTCGTGCTGAGGAATCTTCGGTTCAACGTTGACTGTGACCAGGCTATTGTTGATAATGTATTTCAACTGTTGGTGAAGAGTGGAGGGGACTGCCCCAGCCATATGAATCCATGGTCATCCCAAGAGCAGGTTGTATCCCGAATCTATCTTGAGCACATGAAAAGACACGCAGAATGTGTGAGGACCAATTTCGATTGGCAGCTCAATTACTCCGACCGAATTACGGTGGGCTCCATCAAAAGCTTTGATGATCGTATGGCTGCTCCGAATTCGGTTGAGATTGATATTCATCTTCACCAAGGTAGCGTATGGACAGATATTCAGAGAGGAGCCTCCATCTATTAAGACTTTAGCTACCATATATCCGGAGGACAAGACCACAATGTGCAACGTCTTGCAATGACCGGTCCCTTTGGGTGGTATGTCATCATCAGTGAAGGATATCACATTGTTGTTGAAAATTTGATCAACCAGATGTTGAAAATTTTTCCGTATCAACTGATGTCGGTAGATAGGCTTCTTCTAAAACCTTCAACAAGACCTTCCGGTGATTCTCGGAAGTTAGGACCAAGTCCAAAATTGAAATTTGTTGTGGAGCTTCTTTCAAGCTTAAAACCACCGTGGCTTCATTATGACCCATAGTTCGGAGGAATTTTTCAATCTTCTCCATGGGTATTTTCCCCTTTGATTTGGTGGTAGGCTTCATCACCCGTTGGGGAAGATACAGTGGATTTTCCTTCGACACTATAGCAGTTGTATGTGAGGTGGATCCTTCACCTTCTCCATAATTCCACAGAACTGTGCGTAAGCTAACAATAGGATATTATGCTCTGCACGACAAGTTGATTTGCTCGGCAACGGCCACTTTCAAAGGGTTGTTGATTCCCTTGAGTTGAATTATTAGTGTTGTGAGTAATTCATTAATCCCATCAGTTTCAGTGGATATGACTGCTACCACACTTTTCCACTTAGTAGGGCCTGCATTCTCACTTGCATGTAACACATATCGTCGTCTGCTAGGCGCATGACACCACTGTCGATTAGATTTTGGATAAGGTGGCGGAGTGCCCAGCATTCTTCCGTGCTGTGACCGCGAGACTGGGACTGATATTGACATACTCCATCAGAGTTGTATCGCCCTGAACGGGGATTGATTGGAGGTAAAAGGGAACTAATCCTTCCTTCATTGATTAATATATGAAGACTTTCCTCCATAGATTGGCCCAGATAGGTGAATTCCCTTTTGTTGGCAAAATCTCGACGGGCTTTGGCATTTGCTCTCTTTCTCACTTTGTCTTCCAGCATTTCATTTTCTGAAAGTGACGAGGGAATATTCATAACAAGAGGTAGGAGACTTGCATGCTCCTGGCTGATTAATTAACGTGTAACTTGATGCTGATAAGTCACCAGTTCTGCCAATTATTCAATTTGTTTGCATAGAGCTTTCATCTTTCATTCCATTGTGAACTGGAACTTGGCATAATCCCATTTTTCATCACCATCTTTGAGGGTTTAGAATGATTCACAACTGAAATTGGAACTCTGTCCGTTGCTCCAATTGATCATGTTAACCTCTTCTTCTTTGTGTTGAGGAAGAGGGTTATCTTGACCGTGAGGCTGATCTGGTTTAGTGACCACAAACTCTCCGTTGTCTATCAGGTCATGGATCTTGTGTTTTAAGGCACAACAATCCTGAGTATCATGTCCAGGTGCTCCGACATGATAAGCACATTTTCGAGCAGCATTGAAACCCCGTCCATTAGGGCTGGCTGGTGGAAGAAGATACGTAATTTTCTTCTGTGTTGTTAGAAGCTTAAGAATGTTCTCGAGGCTATCCCCTAAGGGTGTAAACACTCGAGGGCATTTGACTTCTCCAGCTTTTGGTATTGGAGGGTTTACAGACTGTGCTTGAAAGGGAGTGTAGTTTCTCCTTTGAATAGGCATGTTTTGATTGCCTTTTTACCCCTGTATTATCAGGGAAACATCTTCCTCTTTCTTTTTATGGACCCTCCGAAGGTTGTTCCCATAATTTCCAGATTGGATGTAATCAGCAACAGCTTTGAGTGCAGATAGGTCTTGAATTTTTCTGGACTTCAACCCCATCTCAGTCATCTCCCCATGTTTGACCATTTCAGAAAATTGTTTGCCGATGCCAGCTAAAACTCTTTCATAGAAGGGCGCCTCCTGTATGTCTATGAAAGTCATGACCATTTTTGATTCTATCATGGAAGGAATAACATGGGCCGCCAGGCGTCTCCACCTTTGAGCATACTCTCTGAAAGACTCGTTAGATCGCTTTCGATCTTGGTAATTTGAAACCGATCAGAGCCATCCGAGACCGAAAAGTCAGATTGAGTGAGGAAAGCATGTGCTAGCTCTTCCCAAATATGGATTTTGAATTGTCTAATCTTGTGTACCACGACCGGGCTTCTCCAGATAGACTTTTCTTGAATAATTGCATTCTAAGCTTTTCGTCCCTCCGTGATAAGATCCAAGTTCTCCAATAAACACCTTTAAATGTGTGTAAGGATCTCCTAACCCGTCATATTTTTCAAAGTCAGGAGTTTTAAATTTTTCTAGATAATGAACACCAGGAAAAATGCACAGATCAGTATATGAAACACTCCCGTGTGTTCCAATTCCTTTGATAGCGCGAAGGGTCTCTTCCATTTGGAGGACTTTCTTTTTGATGTCACCAAAGGTTCTGGATCTCCAAGTGAGATGGGCATCATCATAAGTTTTGTTGGTCGATCCAACCGCAGCTTCGTATTGTAATGACCTGGGTTCCTCCTTGTGTGGAGGATTCAGCATGTACGGGTATTTTCTGACCTTGTGTAGACTGGTGTAATTCTTTGAGTAGAACAGCCAAATCTATAATTTGTTTGCTTAATCCGTCGAATTCTTTGCTAGAAATTGGATTAATTTCAGTCTGGTCGGATGACGACATGATTGACTGTAGGCCTGTTGCCTTTTTGGACTTTGACCGGGTAGTAGGTCCGATTGGTTCCCTGCGAAACACTTGCATAGTTTAGTCTTTAGGGAATGTGTATAATAATACGCTATGTGATATGTCCATTTTTAGAAATTTTATCCTTTAAAACGGATGTCAGCTGTTTGTAGCATGTTAATATGTATGTGTACACATTTATTCATATTTCTCATTACATGGAGATAGATATGAAATGTAATTACAAGTATTTGTGTTTACAAGTAATTTGAAATGAGAGCATGCAGAGACTTTCCTCTGTTTTGGGTTTATCAGAGGCTGACCTATCTTAGGTTACTCTCGCGGCTTTTTGGCATGAAGGTTCCCAAATCATCGCAATCTACTTGACGGGAAGTTAATCCGGTCTTTCTACTGGAGCGAATTTTGGTGGTGCCTTTCCTGAGCCTCAGAGAATTAGCCTTCTCATGAGTCCAGTAATCAAACACCGACGGGATAGCCTCCTGGTGGAGGGACCACACAACATACATTCACATACATCGCGTCTCACAGTATGAAAAATGATGACATGTGCGAAGCACTAATATCACAAGCAGATATGGTGTGAAGCACTAATATCACAAGCAGTTATGGTGCGAAGCACTAAGTGCAATAAGGAAATGCATCCGTACACATTCATCATAAATTTAAATGCAACATCCACACACAAGCAGATAACAGTTTTGAAAAGATTGAAATAGCGGCGTAAGTCCTCTTACTGGAGTCCCCAACAGAGTCGCCACCTATCGACGTCAGGATTTTTAGATGTCCCTTTCCGTTACTTATTCTTTGGTGTTCTCATTTTAGGTGAGATTTGTTTGAAAAAACAAGTGAAAAGGTCCCATATGTATAATGTCGACGATGGACCTGCTAAGAGTCGCCATTGGTTTTTTAAATGGTTGTACCAACACAACCGAGAAAAGGTTTACACATTGACCCAAAGTGATGTGACATCGCTAAACCAAGTTTGGTGAAACCGAGATTCATTAGGGTTCAGGGACTAGGATATGCGGAGGGAAGGTGTTAGGCACCCCTCGACATCCGGTGTTACCACTATGTGACCACCTCTTTTCAAGAAACTATTATCTGAATGTGTGTGTGTGGGTCAATGTTCTTTTATTTGGAAGTAGTGCGAGGCCTCGTTCGAACCTATATACACAGGGTTTGAATGTATGTAAAAATTCAGTTTTAAGCAAGATATGGCAGTGATGTTTTATAAAAGAGGTTTTTCAAACCCTGATGCTCAATAGTAATTGAGACCTTTTACACACCCATTTTTTTTAAGTGTTCGACTTGATTGATTTTATTTAACAGATGCAAGGCAACCGTACGAAAATAATGTACAAAATAATGCCGACTTACTCGTGGGTATGGAAACCATCTGAGGAAATTTAGAAATCGCAGAATAATTTATAAACCGCTTATAGCTGAAAATGTCCATCACGGGAACCAAATCTAGATCCAATGGGCTGAATCTGTGATCACATGATTCATAGGCGCACATGATACTGCAATTTGTATGAAAGCATTAAGCAGGTATATATATAAAAGATGTAAATATATATATACAGACAGGATCACCAATCCACGAAGCACCTCCATGGGGGATCAGAAAAGTAAATAAAGCTGTAAAAGCTATCAACCGCCACGGAGGAAAGTCCAGGTGGGACAAAACGTAAATAAAGTTATAAATACGGTCAACCGCCACGAAGGAAACTCCAGGCGAGACGAAATGTAAATAAATCTGTAAAAGCGATCAACTCGCCACGAAGGAAACTCCGAGATAAAGACGAAATATATATATATATATATATATATATATATATATATATATATAAGCGTAGTAAACGCATCGGATGTAAAATCCAGGCTCATCGAATAGAGTTCAATAACGGTTTATATATATATATATATATATATATATATATATATATATATATATATAGCGAGTAAATGCACCCTGGATGTAAAATCTGTGCTCATCGAATGAGTCCCACCACGCTTCATATATATATATATATATTTAATAAACTCTCGGCATTTAAGTTCAGGCTCATCGAACAAAGTTCACACACACGCTTAATATATATTAATGTATATATATATATATATATATATATATATATATAATTAAAGTAGTAAACGCCTCGAGATCAAGTTCAGGCTCATCGAACAAAGTTCGACACACGTTAATATATATAAATGTATATATATATATATATATATATATATATATATATATATATATATATACATTAAAGCGAAGAACGCCTCCGCATCAAGTCTAGGCTCAATCGAGGCATAACTTGATAATGTTAGTCAATATATATACAGACTGAAATGAAACCACGGACCGAAGTCCGGGCAAAAGTAAGCAACACGACTCTCAACGTGTAAAATGGTGTGTGCAGAGATGAAGAGAAAGACTCTATAGTGTGTAAGAAGGCTTACAGCTGACTGCCAAAGAAGACTTCTATATCTTTAGAGTGGGTAAACACTGACTTTTGTAGGTACAAAAGGGGCTATATATGAGCTCACAAGTGTTTAAAAGGGGAAAGTACACTGCTTGGAGTGAGTGCGGAGCAAATTGGGCAGGGCTTCCTCGCCATTTTCTCTTGCAAAATGGGCAGCCTAAGCCCTCTATTTATAGGCAATTTAGCCGCAGGTGTACCAGAGGCAACCCGGGTGGGCCCAGGTTTTTCGGGTCGGGTGGTCTCGAAGTACGTGCACTCAGGCACTGTAATGTTCACTCGAACTTTCGAAAGTGCAATATGGGCATCCGTTTGAGGTATACAAGACCTATTGCGGACCGCCGTTGTCGAGAATTGTACGATGGCATGGGATTAGAGTTTGTACGAAGTCATTAAAGATGGGACGATGCCCTCCCGGTCTTCAGGCTTTAACTTTCATCCGTTATCCCGCACAATAGTCCATCGGGATTGGTTAGACTTGTGGGGCATCGTTGCATAGAGATGTTGAGACGACGTGGCGTGGCATCGCGTTGGCTAGATGACTATGTTGTCCCTCATGGGTGTTATCGCTGGATTGGGCTGATAAAGCAGACGTTGCTCAGACTTCGCTGAGATTTGACTGCTGCAATTGTTGAAGGTCCTTGTCATCTTTGAGGTGCGCCTGTCTTCCCGATGTTATCGTCGGGTTGGTGCAGTGTATCTCATTGTAAGCGCCGAGATTGAAGCTGGTTGCATTTGAAAAAAGCATTTTTGGGGTTATCGCCGAAACTGCATTCCTTGGGGTTATCACCAAGGTTGGTGGCTATTCCCATGGTTGGGACCGAGACTGGATACCTCGGGGTTATCTCCGAGATTAATCGGTCTTCTCCGGTGTGTGTTCTGGTATTGGATCTGCATGCCTCGAGTTTACATCCGAGGTTGGAACTGTTACTCCCAAAGTGGGCTCCGAGGTTGATGCTGAACTTCCTGTAGTATCCGGTATGGATTGTCTTTTAGGGTTCTCTCTTAAAAGACGAATCTGTCCTCCAACAATGTTAGTGACAGTAGTACAGAAAATTTCAAGTGTCTACAAGAGGTATAAAGACCCAGATCTATAATCCATTATACAATCTACAATATGGTTACCATAACATTATTATATCACAAAACAATTGTCAGATCTATTGCTTAGAATTTCTTGTCAGATGCTGATTTCAACTTCTGGATTACCTAGAATGTTCATGGTCATGCTTGGTCAACCATCTTTAACCTTGCATATCTTGAAATATGTAAATGGAATAGCTTTGATTCCACTTCCAGATCAAAGACCTCCTGTCAGACTACAAGTATAAAGCTTAAAACAACTCAAATAATAAACAAGGAATGATCTATGGGCTCTGACTTTTACTTGTTTGACCATATTTTTCAATTTTTCCAGATTTCTAAAAATGCTTGATTCGTGCATCCAAGTGATATGGATCCTTGATCTAACAACCCAGATCACTTATTAACACCCTAATACATAACTTTAAACAATCAATTACAACAACTAACATCAAATAATCAGATTTAAAAAATTAGGGTTCTTATACCTTTTGAATCAAATAATCAGATTTTAAAAATTAGAGTTCTTATACCTTTTGAATGCCCAATCTTGATTTCTGATCTTGGATTTCTGTTCTTGAAAGGCTAAAGGATGTTCTTGGCTTTGTTTAACACTTAGTTTCTCTCAAAATTTTCGAAGGAGAGAGAGAGAGAGAAAACTTGGCAAGTCTAGCAAGTAAAGTGAGTGGTTTTCTCTCTCTAACTCTATATATAACATGTTGTTATGAAATGGCTGAGATTTGTAGCTAATGGCTGTGATATTTTAGTCACATTGAGTGGTTGGAGTTGGTGAGCAACCATTATTTGGCAAGATTGATAAGGTAAGTCACAATAATGCACTAAGGGAATTTTAGTCTTTTCGCATACAAAATTAATGGCATTTTAGTAAATGGCCAAACCCTTAGGGTTTAGGGTTTGGGTTTGGGTTTGGGTTTGGGTTTAGGGTTTGAAACATTTAGGGTTTGGGGTTTGAAACCCTTAGGGTTTACAATTTAATTTTCTAAAATTTCTAATTTAGGTTTTAAAAATAGAAAATTAGTATTTCTAAATTATAATTAGGATTTTCTAATTATTTTAAAATTCCTTAATCAAAATTTAAATATTGCTAATTAGGATAATTATTTCCTAATTAAAAGTGCTAATTTAGCAATTAGGGTTAAAATGATCATTAGGGGTTTATAACCTACGAATTTGGGTTTCTAATAGAAAAATAATGTTATAGTTTAGAAATTATATTTCGTAATTAGATTAGGATTTTCTAATTACTTATAACTTGAAAAGTAAGATTAATATTTCCTAATTAACATTAAAATTATTAAATCTACAATTAGGTTTTCCCTAATTATAAATTAGGGTTTTAAATCCTGAAGTTTAGGGTTGAAAAATATGAAATTAGGGTTTGCTAAATAATTAAGCTTTACCCTAATTAACAATATAATATATAGCACTTAAGCAATATAATAATCATTTAAGTTCCCAGATTAGGGTTTTATACATCGAATTATGGTTTCGAATTTCCAGAACTGAAATTAGGGTTTCTAGAACCGGTTTTAGGGTTTCTTGTTAATCGCTATGGTTTTCTAACCGAACGTTAACGTTCTTAATATATATCTAGGGTTTGTTACATATATCGTTTATCTGGTCAACCCTTGACCCCTAACCACATACTGAACACATAAACGCAGAACATATTCACGTATACACTTAATCCTGAATAATTCACCTAAATCGTTCACAGAATTTTGAAATCCCCAAAATTCTATCTCAAAAATATCAAACACATACACTAATTTTCTGTCTAGGTTCTAATTTTGAACCTTAAATCAATTAATAAAATTTTTAAAAAATTCAAAATTCTTGGATTGTCACATTCACCCCTTCTTCTAAAAATTTCGTCCCCGAAATTTACCTTACACCTTACACCATACTGCTTACATCATTCACACATATCATCACCTGCTATGCAATACACCACTCACAAGGGTAAAAGTTTTCAAATTGTGTTGTGGGGTCATATAAACCATGAACACATTGTTTTAACGGTATTCATACCGCAAAACAATACATTACTTGGTATGTTTACAATCATGAAGAAGGTAAACTACCGTTGTTAGTACTTTAGGTGATTAGCCTATCGTACTCTTACGTCATGCATAACGTATTAATCATGTATAGCGAATATTTACTCTACTTGATTGGATTATTTATCCAAACAACATAGTCCACCTCAGTCTTATCACAGGATTTCACACCAAAATAATTTGGGTCACAAAATTTCTTTCAATGAACACTTAGAGTTTTCATAAATATTAGTCTAACTGAATCGAATATCATAGACTCATATCAATAATTCAATTCAATCGAATTATTTAGGTGTAGGCAAACCCCGTTGGCAAATTAAAATTTGAAAATATTTTTGAGAATGACGGCATGATGTCGTACTGTATTAACAGTCAGTTTGAGGATGTCGTCATTGTGTGATGTTGTCATAACACATCATACAATAGTGGAACAACGATTTTAGATTAAATTCACACTAAGTATTCATGTATTTACAACTCCATCAACTTTTTTTATCATCTCTACACCAGGTTACATGGTACATGAGTGATAATTAAAATATATTTTGATATTTCAAATCGTTTGCGTCTACCTGAAATAAGTAGCGTAGACTATACTTTAAACCATTGTAAAAATGATTACGAGTCTACACATTTTATTTTATTTTTCAAAAGCACATAGTGCGTATTTAGCTTGATGTCAACATTTCGAAGTCTAGCATAGCTAGGAGTTTCGGAAAACTTATGTCTCCACTAATAATCATTTTCTTAACAATCTATCTGTTCCTATAGTCTTTAATACTCCATTTACACACAACTATACCCGGTTAATTAAAACCACACTTATGAGTCCATAAATTGCCACAATCATATGAGTTTAAGAACTTATCATAGTCTGACCTTTGGCGTCCGTTCGTTGAGGGGTTCATAAACATTTCATATAACTATGAGTCAAGCATGTCACATAAGTATGAGTTTTAAGAACTCGTAGTTAACTTTATATTCTCTACCAATAACCTATCTAGTTGTTATACACATGAGAAAGGAATCACCCTCTTAACATACATATAACAAATAGCGAGACACAACATTTCAATGATTATCAATGCCAGATACTAAGTAGTTTTTACACCAAGTATAATTCCCCGCCCACACAAGGAATTATACAACTCAGCTACCGACATGAGTCCTCAATTGAAAACCCCATGTATTCTTAACACCCTTCTCAATACGAATTTCATTTAATCCATATTCATAATTGATAACTCTTTCATGAGTTTTCATAGTACAATTTCATAGTACAACTGACACCCAACAATCTTGTTGTTACCTTTCCAATCATCAGATTGATTCTTATTCCATATTATAACCTTATCCGATCACGGGGTGATCTCATCGTATATATTACGATTCATTTCTATATCTTGATTGTTTTGTTTTACGATCTCCTATTGCTGTACTTTCAGTCTTTTAAACTCTATCTATTCACCATTATTGCTCAACTTTATTATCAGAGTTAGGGAACTCTGTATCTTATAACTCGTCGAGATTCGTCTTTGAATCTTACCGACCCACTAACTCTATTTGAGTTAGTACTTATCCTAATCACTGCGATAATTAGTATAAGGTATCACTACCTAAGGTTCATAACCTACAGCTTTGATACCAACTGTGAGGGCCCCGAATCTGAGGTCCCGAATCACTGCGGATCCGGTTCGATCATTCTAACACTATTACTATATTTGCAGAAGATATAAACATAAATTTTTTATACAATACATTACACACTATTCCCCAAGGTCGAGTAACCTTAACTTATACACAATTCATAACTTAACTAACACATAACATTATTATCACACTATACTATTACAAAACTATTCGCACACAATAACTTTAAGCTGGAACTGTCTTTAACCTTTCCTTGTATCCGACGCATTCGTCTTAATCTGCAATGTTTTATCATGATATAGCAAGGGTGAGCATAAAAGTTACCCAGCAAGTTTAAGTTCAATAATATAACGATATATCATGATTGAAATGATTTGATAATAAGCTGGCTATAATTCAACAATATAATTGTGAACTAGCAGGAACAAATTTATGACTGAACAAGTATTATACATGAACAAATATATCTGAACTAACTGGTAATGAAGGTGATCAGCCTTTCATACCTGACTTACACATGCAATATGTACAGAGTAGAATTATACATGGCAATCAGCAATGATTAACCATAAGTATATCCGAATGAAACAACTCTTAGTAAAGTTAAGTAAAAATAAACTTGCTTGAACCGTTGATTACCGCTACACATTTTATATCGCTTTATCCGAAGACCTAATACTAGTAATACAGATCTCCAATATTAGAATAATATCATCATAATATAATACTATAATATATATATATATATATATATATATATATATATATATATATATATATAATAACCTAAACACAAACACATAACACATAACCCTATCAGTCTATAACACATATAAGACTTGGTATCAAATCAAACTATTATAGTCTGAGTTGAACCCAACACAAACTGACATCCCGACGGTCTAGTCGGACAATTCATTAGTTTAAGTTCAATTAAACTCTGCCTAAACACTTAACAATTAACTTAAATAATTTTAATATCAGTCAAAATATTTTTCGTGAGCTCGTAATAATTTTTAAATAATTATTACTATTTATCATAAATTTTCAATCATTAAAAACGTATTTAAATAAATTAAATACCACATAATTCTTTTATCATTAATATTTATTTATTATCAAATATTATTGAAATATATGACATAATATTATAATATATTTATAATATATCTAAGTATTTTAATACCTTAAAATCATAATTATATGATTTTTAAACCGAATTAATTCCATTATCCAATAATTGCTTTTAATATCAAAACTTATATTTTATAACTTAAAAATATTTTTGTAACACTTAAATCATTTTATATGATTTATAAATCATTAATTCTTTGTTTCCATAATTTATTTAATATATTTATTAAATAAATTAACTATCATTAATATTAATTAATTAATGAAATTCATCCTAAAATATTAAAAGTCACCGAAAATACCATAAAATATTTTATTATAACATAATATTATTTTTTGATGATTTTTATGTATAAAATCATTTTTAAATAATTTATTTAATATTATAATTAAATAAATTAAATACCATTTATATTCCAAAAATATTAAATATTTATGAAATATACTCTAAATAATTAAAAACTATTTTTGAGAATTTAAAATAATTTTTGAAATTTATTATGTATTTTAATAATTAAAAACTATTTTTATCTATTTTTAAATAATTTACGGAAAATCGAAAATTAAATAAATAGAAACCGTCAAGCTAAAGGCCCTATAGCACCGAGCGCACTGCCGCTATAGGTGTTCTTGAGCATGTTCTTTCGAGTTGCCTTAAAAACCATGTCACCATCAAGTCGTGAGGTTTGACCAACATTTAATCTTATATCATAATGTCTTACTAAATTAGAAAATGTTTTAATCATGTAGTATAAGTGTAATACTACTACTACATACTAGTTGCATGGCCAAGATACAACAAATCAGAGAGTTATAAGCTCTCCAATATGATGTCAGACCTGTTCATCAAATTCTGGGTGTTCCTAAATTTAAGAACAGTCAAGGTTCCTAATTTGAGCCCTTAAATCCTTGCTTTCCAGGCATGTTTTTTGTGATCTAGTGATTCATATATGTAGTAGATATGTCCGTCTACAAGTAGATAACATCATAACATCATAATATCAAAAGCATGAGTGACATCAGGCATGGTCAAACTATCTAAGAAATCTGTTCTTCCCGTTTTTCTAGGTTATCCAGAAACTTCATATCAGGGTCGAGTTGCCTAGTTTGACCACCTTTTATGATATGCTGATGTTTTAAGAGGTATAAAGACCCAGATCTAAAATCCATTATACAATCTACAATATGGTTACCATAACATTATTATATCACAAAACAATTGTCATATCTATTGCTTAGAATTTCTTGTCAGACGCTGATTTCAACTTCTGGGTTACCTAGAATGTTCATGCTCATGCTTGGTCAACCATCTTTGACCTTGCATATCTTGAAATATGTAAATGGAATAGCTTTGATTCCACTTCCAGATCAAAGACCTCCTGTCAGACTACAAGTATAAAGCTTAAAACAACTCAAATAATAAACAAGGAAGGATTTATGGGCTCTGACTTTTACTTGTCAAACTATATTTTCCAATTTTTCCAGATTTCTAAAAATGCTTGATTCGTGCATCTAAGTGATATGGATCCTTGATCTAACAACCCATAACACTTATTAACACCCTAATACATAACTTTAAACAATCAATTACAACAACTAACATCAAATAATCAGATTTTAAAAATTAGGGTTCTTATACATTTTGAATGCCCAATCTTTATTTCTGATCTTGGATTTCTGTTCTTGAAAGGCTAAAGGATGTTCTTGGCTTTGTTTAAAACTTAGTTTCTCTCAAAATTTTCGAAGGAGAGAGAGAGAGAGAGAGCAAACTTGGCAAGTCTAGCAAATAAAGTGAGTGGTTTCCTCTCTCTAACTCTATATATAACATGTTGTTATGTAATGGCTGAGATTTGTAGCTGATGGCTGTGATATTTTAGGTAGATTGAGTGGTTGGAGTTGGTGAGCAACCATTATTTGGCAAGATTGACAAGCTAAGTCACAATAATGCACTAAGGGCATTTTAGTCTTTTTGCATACAAAATTAATGGCATTTTAGTAAATGGCCAAATCCTTAGGGTTTAGGGTTTGGGTTTGGAACATTTAGGGTTTAGGGTTTGAAACCCTTAGGGTTTGCACTTTAATTTTCTAAAATTTCCAATTTAGGTTTTAAAAATAAAAAATTAATATTTCTAAATTATAATTAGGATTTTCTTATTTTTTTTAAAATTCCTTAATCAAAATTTAAATAATGCTAATTAGGATTATTATTTCCTAATTAAAAGTGCTAATTTAGCAATTAGGGTTAAAATGGTCATTAGGGTTTATAACCCACGAATTAGGGTTTCTAATAGAAAAATAATTTTCTAATTAAGAAATTAGATTTCGTAATTAGATTAGGATTTTCTAACTACTTATAACTTGAAAATTAAGATTAATATTTCCTTATTAACATTAAAATAATTAAATCAACAATTAGGTTTTCCCTAATTATAAATTAGGGTTTTAAATCCCGAAGTTTAGGGTTTAAAAATATGAAATTAGGGTTTGCTAAATAATTAAGCTTTACCCTAATTAACAATATAATATATATCACTTAAGCAATATAATACTCATTTAAGTTCCCAGATTAGGGTTTCATACATCGAATTAGAGTTTCGAATTCTCAGAACTGAAATTAGGGTTTCCAGAACCGGTTTTAGGGTTTCTTGTTAATCGATATGGTTTTCTAACCGAACGTTAACGTTCTTAATATATATCTTGGGTTTATTACAGATATCGTTTATTTGGTCAACCCTTGACCCTTAACCACATACTGAACACATAAACGCAGAACATATGCATGTATACACTTAATCCCGAATAATTCACCTAAATCCTTCACAGAATTTTAAAATCCCCAAAATTCTATCTCAAAAATATCAAACGCATACACTAATTTTCAGTCTAGGTTCTAATTTTGAATCTTAAATCAATTAATAAAAATTTTAAAAAATTCAAAATTCTCGGGTTGTCACATAGGATCCCATTACTTTCAGATTTGATTTATTACATGATTAGTCGTTATTTGCAATTAGAGTAATTCACCAATTTTATTCATTAGTTTGAGCATATAAATATAGTGATTTAATTGATGCATAGTGATTTGAATTAGACAACTTTCTCTGTGGGATCGATATTTTCACTGCAAAAAAATGGGCCTTTAGCAACGATTTTTCGGGCAACGACTTTATAAGTTGTTTCTAAATGTATATGTTTAGCAACGAAATTTGTCCTTCGTGGTAAATTGTGTCAGGCTTTCACTTTTTGCAACGAAATTCATAAGTCGTTGCAAAATTTCGTTGCTAATTCATTGGCGGGAAAAAATTTCGTTAAAACTTCGTTGCAAAATTTTTGGCCACTTGATTTCCCGTCATCGTGGGCAACAAAAGTTTTTTTGTTGCTAAAAATAGGGCTTTAACAACGATTTTTCAGGCAACGACTTTATAAGTCGTTGCTAAAAGTGTACGTTTAACAACTAAACTTGTCTTTCGTTGCATTGTGTTAGGCTGCGCCAAAATAGGTACATCACCCATTACGAGTTGTCGATACATGAGTGCGAAACAACTACAACTTTATTATTACAACGAAAGCGTGAGTTTAAATACAAATATTATCTTCTAGACAATATTTATACTCACATAAATCCTCATCACATTTATTGATACATTATTTTACAAAATGGTGAGGACTACTAAACAATCCTTTCTAAAACCTTCATTCCATACCCAGGCTAAATACTTTCGCTATATTCTAGCCTCACGAGAAGAATGGAACAAAAAGGAAAAGGTGTGAGCTCAACTAGCTCGATAAAGAATATTATGACTAAGATAATATACAACAAATTATCGTTAGTCTTCAGCGAGGAAAAATTTAATAGAATCTGATAGACAACAAATTTTCAATCAATATTATGCGGTGGAAATAATAATTCATTAGAAGAGTTAAGTAGAGAATGCAAACTACTATCTTACATGTATGAATTTAAAAGTTCATCGTCTATCTTTTATCCTGTAACAACAATCGATATACATACTGAATCAAATATTCATCTTTTTCTCTGAGGCGAAGATATTCATCGATTAATCATATTCATTTAAACACACTGTTCATCTTTGCTTTACAGGCGCCAAAGATATTCATCGATCGATCGGTCATGTTCATCTATTCTTGAACACATTCATCTTTGCACTTTCTCTGAGGCCAAAGATATTCTTGAAATCATTCATCTTTGCTTTCTGGGCCCAAAGATATTCAATAATATCATCATTTAAGGCGAGGATGATGAAAATATTTTTAAAGAACGAATCGATTGAAACAAAATGACAAGGATTAAGGATTAAGGATTAGTACTTTGTTTTATCCATGTCCAACAATACCCCAAAAATAATCACGATTGGTGTAAAATTCAGAATGATCAAAACATGGATCTGATCAAAGCTAGTATCCAAAATAGATATTTTGACAAAAAGAAGAAATTTTATTTTTTTTGGTGAATAGTCTTGTATCGTGAATAGTATCGTGAATAGTCTTGAGTATCGTGAATAGTCTTAGTATATCGTGAATAGTAAATCAGACACCAAAAGATAGAAATTCCACAAAAAAAACATCTTCACGCTTCATGAATAGTACTTTCGTGAATAGTAACTTTCGTGAATAGTAACTCATGAATAGTAACTTCGTGAATAGTAACTCATGAATAGTAACCCGACATGAAAAAGTTCCAAATTTGATAAAAACTTCGGATCGACATTTCGGCGTAATAATGATATTGAAGAAATAATATCATTCTGAAAAAAAAAATAATATCCCTTACCTCGAAAGAATCGATTACTTGGAAGGAAAGGTCGGAAGTGATCTTTGAATGAAACTTATCTTGAGCGACAACTCTCAAAGTATCTAAATACTCACAAAATACGCTCAATAATATAGAGAGAAAGAGAAAACTTTGTTTACGGTGTGATTTTCAATTCTAACTTAGCCCTCTATTTATAGGAAAATGTTAGCCGTAGAAGCGGAGACTTGACACCTTTTTACACGATGGCTTTACACTACTATTGCCACCCACCACATTTGAAATAAAATTCAGCACATTTCTTCACCAACCACAAGTGGGGCCCACTCAATTCTAAATTTTCCACCAAAATCAATTATAACCCTAATTTAGAATCGAGACACCTCTTAAAATTCATAACAAATCATTAGTGCATTTTAACGGTTCAAAATTTGTGGACATATACTCAACTTATGTATGTATAACATACCCAAAAATTACCACAATCAGCGGTCGGATTAAAAATTATAATCCCATGATATATCTCAAAACCCACGATTTAATTTTAATACCTCCATACGGTAAAATCTTGATAAAACACCTCAACAATAATTTCTTCATTTATAACCACATAAATAAATCCATCATTTATATCCACATAAAATAAATATTTCTTTATCATATGAATCAATAATTAATTATTCACAAATAATATTACGAGAATCCTGAATTAGACAATGACCGGTAGTTCGGGAAGAGGGGGCTTTAGATAAGGATTTCTCCTTCTTGGCCTTGATTAGGTGACCAAACCTCTCCTTGTGAACTTTCTAGACATTGCCAATAATGCTATCTAATAATATTATTTAAATAATATGAATTATTGATCGATAATGGAGATAATGTGCGGTGACAATTATTGAACAACAATAATATAAAATATCAATAGCGACAATTATTGAATCGATAAAATAAAATATTGAGCGATAACTCTTGTAAAAATTATTGAGTAGTGCCTTCTTACGTAAGGATCAATAATTCAACAATCTTTGTGCAATCTGGTAATATTTCTTTGTGCGACCACGCAGCGTATTCTTGTATTTTAACCATAAGGGTATTCAACGTCTTAACGGTAACAACTTCTGTAGTTATTTTAACCAACTTATATTTGTCGTTTTCTTCATCCAATAAACTTTTCGTTATGGGGCCCACACATGGCTACTTTTGTGGTAAATCGTACGAATATTCCCAGAGCGATGCGAATATTCCACGACCAACGAATATTCCCAAACAAAAATGAATATTTTATAACCACTTGCTTATTTTGAAATATTTGCGTATTTAACCCTTAACTATCCACATTAATCAAATCAACCCTTACTATTTCAAAATAATAAATAAAGGAAATTCCTTTTTATTTAAAAAAATTTGAGGGTCTTCTGACCTCCCTCCTTATGAAATTTAAGTCCTCGAAATTGGCGTGCGTACACAGTGTTTGAAAAGGTGAGGATACCTCGCTTTCATTTCCGTTTCAATTCCCGGTCATTTCCTCTATAGCATGATTCCTCCACAAAACTTTAACTTGTGGTATGACCTTTCTTGGCGTGGGACATGCTCCTTCTATCCAAGATCTTGATAGGTACCTCCTCATCGTTAAGTCTTGGCTATCTCGTCGGTTCTAACTTCGATAACGTGGTTGGGTCTTTCACATATTCTGAAATGCGGATATGTGAAACACATTATGAACACGAGACATACTCGGAGAATGTAGCATGAAGTCTATAGGCTACATTTCCTACTCGGTCAAGAATTTGAAATGGACCCGATAAATAAGTGGATTGAGCTTTCCTCTCTTCCCAAATCTTGTAACTCCCTTCCATGGAAGCAACTTCATGACAATACATGATCCCCTACATTAAATTCCGTCCTTTCGATGAAGATCCGCATAACTCTTTTGTCGATCTTGGTAGTTTTGTATCGTTGTCGAATCATTTGGATCTTTTCGGTGAGTCATACGTCTTAACTTCGGGTCCCAACAATGTTGCTTCACCCACCTCATCCCAACATATTGGAGAGCGACATTTTAGTCCATATAATGCTTGAATGGAGCCACACCTATACTTGCACGATAAGCTGTTGTTGTAGGAGAATTCCACCAATGGTAAATACTTATCCCAACGCCCTTGAAGTCTAGGACCACGAGTCTTAATAAATCTTGAAGAGTTTGAATAGTCCTCTCGATTGTCCGTCCGGTTTGGGGATGGTATGCTTAGAACTAAATCGCAAATCCGTGCCCATAGCTTTTTGCAAGCTAACCCAAAATCTTGAAGTGAATCTTGGGTCACGATCCGAAACTATGGATACGGGCATGCCATGCAACCTCACAATCTCATTTACGTACATACTAGCAAGGCGTTCAAGTGAATAAGTCTCCGTATCGGCAAAAATGAAGCGGACTTGGTTAATCTATCAACAATAACCCAAATAGCATTGATGCCTTGAAAGCCGTAGGAAGACCCGTGTAAAAATCCATGGTAATGTGTTCCCACTTCCATTCAGGAATCTCAAGTGGTTGCAGCGGACCCTTAGGTACTAGATGCTCGCCTTTACGTTAGCAAGTTAAACACATCGAGATAAACTTTGCAATCTCTCTCTTCATATTATTCCACCAAAATGTATGTGAAGATCACGATACATTTTAGTACTTCGAGGATGGATTGCAAATGGTGTATTGTGTGCCTCCATCATAATCTTGTACTTCAAATCGAGTCGTTAGGAACCTGAAAGTCTAGAGTGGACTCGAAGTATTCCTTCTTCATCAATTCTAAACTTAGGAATAGCTCCTTCTTGTACTTTCTTCTTCATACGCATCGGCTCAAGATTGGGTGGCTTGAGCAACCTTAACTTTTTCTATTAAAGTTGGCTCTGTCGTATATACTTGACATCATCGCTTTTCGTTCCGCATATGATCTTCTACTCGATCGTCGGCTACCACGTTAAACTTTACGGGATGGTATTGAATAGTGTGGTCGTAGTCTTTCAATAGCTCGAGCCAGCGTCATTTGCCGCATGTTGAGTTCTTTTGAGTGAAGAAATATTTAAGGCTTTTATGATGCGAATATATCTCCACTTTCTCCCCATATAGATAGTGCCTCCATATCTTTAAGCGCAGCTTATTTGCGCCAACTCTAGATCATGAGTAGGATAATTCCTCTCATACTCTTTAAGTTGTCGCGAGGCATAGGCTATGACTTTCCCGTTGCATGAGAACACATCCTAACCCTTTGCACGAAGCATCGGCGTAGATAACAAATCCATCCGAACGGGATGGTATTGTTAGAAACAGTCTTAGAAATAAGTCTCCTCTTAAGCTCTTGGAAACTTTTCTCGCATTCTTATTCCAAAGCAATTTTGTATCCTTTCGAGTTAAATGAGTTAATGGAGTAGCGATTAGAAAACCCTTCCACGAATCTCAGATAATAACCGGCTAAGCCCAAAAAGCTACGTGCTTGATCCGCAGCTTGGTTGCTCCCAACTTTGTATTGCTTCAATCTTGGCCGGGATCAGCGGATACTCCATGTTTTGACACCACATGCCCAAGAAATGCTACTTCCTCAAGCGAACTTCGCATTTCTTCAATTTGGCATATAGTTGGTTTTCACGAAGCCTTTGGAGTACCGACTTCAAATGGTGCTCATGATCTTCCGACTTTTGGAATATATAAGGATGTCATCAATAAAAACCACACAATGGCGATCAAATATTCCTTGAATACTCGGTTCATCATATCCATGAAAGCCGCGAGGAGCATTAGTTAGTCAGAAAGACATGACTAAAATTCATAATGCCCATCTGGGGAGTTACGAAGCGGTCTTTGGAATATCCTCGATTCTAATCTTGGTGATGATATCGAGCGAAGATCGATTTTGAAAAGAATTGTGCCCCTTACAAGCTGGTCAAACAAGTCATCAATCGAGGTGAGGGATACCTATTCTTGATGGTGACATGGTTCAATTCCAGATAGTCGATACAAAATCGCATACTCCGTCTTTCTTTTTACAAATAAAGCAGGAGCACCCCGAGGAGATGTCTTGGGGCCAATGAAACCGATGTCCAACAATTCACGTAGTTGGACCTTTAACTCTGAAGTTCAATAGGAGCCATTCGATATGGGGTTTTAGAAATGGGCTTTGTGCGGGTTCAAGATCAATAAAGAATTCAACTTCACGTTACGGGGTAGGCAGGGAAGTTCTTGAAATCGTCGGAAAATCGATAACAACGGGAATATTATTCAAATTTGGCGTGTCTTTATTCAAATCCATAACATGGGCTAAGAAAGCTTGACATCCGTTTTTCAATAAGCGAATAGCTTTATGATTAGATATGATAGTGATTGATTTTAATGGTTTAGTTGCTTGAATTAAATACAACGGGTTGGTTAGGAATATGAAAACTAACAACCTTACGAAAACAATCAATTTTGGCATGATGAGTAGTTAACCAATCAATCCTAAAATCACATCAAAAGCAAGTATCTTTAAAGAGATAAGGTCAGCGGTGTAAGGTGATGGTGCCAACTTGAATCAAACAAGATTTATAAGCGATGGATGTGATGAAAGTTTCTCTAGCGGAGTTTCCACGAGATAGGTCAAAGTCTAATTTCTCGGTCGTCAGTTTAAGCGTTGAGCACATGCGGGAGAGATAAATGAATGGGTATACACGGTATCAAGTAAGGTATAAACTTACAAGAATTTATAAATAGCTTACCGTGATCACCTCGTTTGGGTTCCTCGCATTATGACCGATCACAACAAAGCGCTCTTCCGGAATCGTTGACTTTGACTTTTACGGGACGATCTTTTGAGTCACGCGTCCCCATTGAACTAGGTTTATTTCTGCGTACAATCTCGGCGATATGTCCTTCCTTTCCACAACTATAGCATACCTTGAGCTGTTGTGGGCGGTTTGGTGATATGTCCCTCTTTTCGCATTTGTAGCATATGGCCGTGGTCGTTCTCCTCCCTTAGAACCGATTCTTTTAACCTTTGTCGTCTTCACATAGTCGTTGTTAAATCTCCTCTTTTAAAATCTCCTCTGACTCGCTTCTTACATTTTCATGACCATGATTACCACGGTGGTTACCATTTACATCCGTCTGTTTCTTTCTCCATGAGTTATCATTATTACATTGTTGCTATCTACAGTGCGATCCACGGTTATGGTCCCTCGATTGGTAGTACTCGTTATCTCGCTCTAATAATTGAGCCACATTTTTGACAACATCTGAATAAAGAAAGTTTATGAGAAATGAGATCTTGGCGTATCTTGGGTTTCAAACCTCTAAGAAACATCCGCGTCATCGTTCCTCATTCTCCACCAAATGAGGTGCAAACACGGATAACTCTGCAAACTTTGCCTCGTCTTTGAGACACCGTCATGTTGTTTTGCTCTAATCGATGAACTCCACTTCCTTCATATAGCGAACACTTTCGGGAAAGTATTTGTCATTAAATAGTCTCTGAAAAGCGTCTCCCAAGACATCTTTGAGTCGGTTTGGATGGATGCGCTTCACAGACTCCCACCGATGGTCTGCCTCGCCCGGAACATAAAGGTGGCGAATGGAACCTTCTGTTCCTCCGTGCATCCCAAGACATCGAATATCTTGGTAATTTGTTTGACCCGTGTTTCCGCCGTGATCGGATCGGCTTTCCCTTAAATTACGGTGGTCCCAACTCTTTGAGCGCTTGCATTTGTGACAACTTGGTGAATTGCTATCATTTCCTCTGTATTTTGAACACGAGTCTCCTCGTGCGATTTTGCATGAGCTGCAAAAAAGCTTCTAAACATCCCTCGTTCATCATCGCTTTCGGTGGTGTTGTTCACGGGAGGAACATTGCCCGACTTGCCGCGTTCTCCTCGTTGGTAAATCTCTGAGGCATCTCCACGGTCTCATTTACTCCTTTGTTAATATTCTCGATCGACATTCTCAAATCTTGTCATAAAACAAGGGTTAATTAAGAAATCAATATATCACATAATATCCTATATCTTGACCAACTAACAAATAAGCTTAGGTAGGACACACTTTGTAGCGAAAGGATTTACTCGTCTCTCCCCTCTGATTCTATTCCCCGATCTCACTTGGGAGATCATATCCTAAGCTACGATACCAAGCTGTGGCCCCCCCCAAAATAGGTATACATCACCCATTACGAGTTGTCGATACATGAGTGCGAAAAACAACTACAACTTTATTATTACAACGATAAAAGCGTGAGTTTAAATACAAATATTATCTTCTAGACAATATTTATACTCACATAAATCCTCATCACATTTATTGATACATTATTTTACAAAAATGGTGAGGACTACTAAACAATCCTTTCTAAAACCTTCATTCCATACCCAGGCTAAATACTATTATATTCTAGCCTCACGAGAAGAATGGAACAAAAAGGAAAAGGGTGAGCTCAACTAGCTTCGATAAAGAATATTATGACTAAGATAATATCTGACAAATTATCGTTAGTCTTCACGAGGAAAAATTTAATAGAATCTGATAGACAACAAATTTTCAATCAATATTAGCGGTGAAATAATAATTCATTAGAAGAGTTAAGTAGAGAATGCAAACTACTATCTTCTATGTATGAATTTAAAAGTTCATCGTCTATCTTTTATCCACCTTAACAACAATCGATATACATACGGAATCAAATATTCATCTTTTTACTCTGAGCCGAAGATATTCATCGATTAGTCGTATTCATTTAAACACACATTCATCTTTGCACTCTGAGCCAAAGATATTCGATCGGTCGATCATTCATCTTCATCTCGATACTTTACATCATCTTTTTGCTTCTGAGGCCAAAGATATTCTTGAAAATCATTCATCTTTGCCTTTCTGGGCGAAGATATTCAATAATATCATCATTTAAGGCGAGGATGATGAAAATATTTTTTAAAAACGAATCCGGTGAAACAAAATGACAAGGATTAAGGATTAAGGATTAGTACTTTGTTTTATCCATGTCAACAATACCCCAAAAATAATCACGGTGGTGTAAAATTCGAGAATGATCAAAACATGGATCTGATCAAAGCTAGTATCCAAAATAGATATTTTGAATGAAAAAGAAGAAATTTTATTTTTTGGTGAATAGTCAGTATATCGTGAATAGTCTTGAGTATCGTGAATAGTCTTGATATCGTGAATAGTAACTCAGAATACACAAAAGATAGAAATTCCACAAAAAAAACATCTTCACGCTTCATGAATAGTACTGCGTGAATAGTAACTTCGTGAATAGTAACTCATGAATAGTAACTTCGTGAATAGTAACTCATGAATAAGTAACCCCGACATGAAAAAAGTTCCAAATTTGATAAAAACTTGGATCGACATTTCGACGTAATGATATTGAAGAAATAATATCATTCTGAAAAAAAATAATATCCACTACCTCGAAGAATCGATTACTTGGAAGGAAAGGTCGGAAGTGATCTTTGAATGAAACTTATCTTGAGCGACAACTCTCAAAGTATCTAAATACTCACAAAATCGCTCAATAATATAGAGAGAAAGAGAAAACTTTGTTTACGGTGTGATTTTCAATTCTAACTTAGCCCTCTATTTATAGGAAAATGTTAGCCGTAGAAGCGGACTTGACACTGCTTTACGATGGCTTTACACTGCTACTATTGCCACCCACCACATTTGAAATAAAATTCAGCACATTTCTTCACCAACCACAAGTGGGGCCCACTCAATTCTAAATTTTCCACCAAAATCAATTATAACCCTAATTTAGAATCGAGACACCTCTTAAAATTCATAACAAATCATTAGTTGCATTTTTAACGGTTCAAAATTTGTGGACATATACTCAACTTATGTATGTATAACATACCCAAAAATACCACAATCAGCGGTCGGATTAAAAATTATAATCCCATAATATATCTAAAACCCACGATTTAATTTTAATACCTCGATCGGTAAAATCTTGATAAAACACCTCAACAATAATTTCTTCATTTATAACCACATAAATAAATCCATCATTTATATCCACATAAAATAAATATTTCTTTATCATATGAATCAATAATTAATTATTCACAAATAATATTACGAAATCCTGATTATAATGACGGTAGTTCCGGGGAAGGGGCTTTCAGATAAGGATTTCTCCTTCTTGGCGCATGATTAGGTGACCAAACCTCTCCTTGTGAGAACTTTCTAGACATTGCCAATAATGCTATCTAATAATATTATTTAAATAATATGAATTATTGATCGATAATGGAGATAATGTGCGGTGACAATTATTGAACAACGATAATATAAAATATCAGCGCAATGACAATTATTGAATCGATAAAATAAAATATTGAGCGATAACTCTTTGTGAAAATTATTGAGTAGTGCCTTCTTACGTAAGGATCAATAATTCAACAATCTTGTGCAATCTGGTATTAACTCTTTATGCGACCACAGCGTATTCTTGTATTTTAACCACCAAGGTATTCAACGATCTTACTTGGTAACAACTTCTGTAGTTATTTTAACCAACTTATATTTGTCGTTTTCTTCATCCAATAAACTTTCCGTTATGGGGCCCACATGTATTTTTGCGTAGTAAATGCGAATATTCCCAAGCGATCTGAATATTCCACGACCAAGCGAATATTCCCAAACAAAATGAATATTTTATAACCACTTGCTTATTTTGAAATATTTGCGTATTTAACCCTTAACTATCCACATTAATCAAATCAACCCTTACTATTTCAAAATAATAAATAAAGGAAATTCCTTTTATTTAAAAAAATTTGAGGTCTTAAAAACTTTGAATGTAATTTTATATTTAGGGTATTTAATTTATAATCGCTTTATATTATTTTAGGGTATTTTAATTATTATTAATATTTTAATTAGTATTATTATTTTAAATATTTAAAATTTATTATTATTAATACAATAATAATTATTATAATTATTATTATTACAATTATTACAGTTGTTATTATTATTATTATTATAATTCCTAGTACAGTGGCCAAAAAGTGTATTATCTCAGCTTCACATGCATAGAAACGATGCTAAGTGGTTTAAATATTAGTGTTACATAAATTCTAGCAAGATAGGGCAACGGTCCACTGGCTTTTGTTAGAATACAAGGTTTCTAGTTTAGAGAGGTTTGGAGTTTGATACTCGTGAGCTACCTTTTTTTTAATGAAATTTTCTTTTAAGTTCTTAAATTGAACAGTTTACATTGAATATGTGATTATTTTTATTTTTTTAAAAATATTTGATTAAAACATTAATAATATGCTTATAGTTAGTTTCATTTATTATTTAACCTCAATATATATTACTTTATTATATTTTGTTATACGTAACATTTATAGAGAGTTTCAGTTATAATATATTGTATACGTAACTCTTCAAAAAAGTCTACTTAATGAAAATTTTAATTAATTTAACGATATTTTAAACATGAACAAATGAAATGTTACATAAGATTAAAACTAAATTGTATGTAGTTAATAAGGTTATATATATATATATATATATATATAGTTATTCAAATACAAATTTTATACAACTTTTTACAATCTACTATTAAAATGTTGCCTTAAATTAAGATAATAATAATAATAATAATAATAATAATAATAATAATAATAATAATAATAATAATAATAATAATAATAATAATAATAATAATAATAATAATAATAATAATAATAATAATAATAATAATAATAATAATAATAATAATAATAATAATAATAATAATAATAATAATAATAATAATAATAATAATAATAATCATAATAATAATAATAATAATAGCACTAATAATAATAATAACAACATATATGATGAACATGTTTTTACATGTCAGCTGACATTATCTCAACATGTTGAACATGTTTTTACCAGCTAAATTGATAGACTTGTCTATTGATTTCCATATGGCTTCACTATCATATATGATGGTTCTCTGAAAATGATAAATGGTTTATCCAACATTCCCATATGACTAGCATATGCTTTGTAAATCACACTTGTTTTACTGTTATATGTGTTTCATAGTTTAATTTGGTGAAGTTTCACAATATATGTTTTAGAGAATATGAATTGAGCAAAAGAGCCACAACATGATTCACAACGACAATTACAGCAACAACCAAATATATTACAACAAGACATGCTGCTAATGCACCAAACATCAGACTCGTTCCAGAAACATCATGCAATTAAGCAGGAAAAGCAGTTATCGCAATCATCAATTTTCTTTCCAGTAGAATCATCAAGTATGTTTCGACTTACACATGCCATGAACATATTTATCAAGTTGTCTTGTCATCATTATAAGCCCGTAAAATGTCCATTCACTTGTAGCATTATTTATGAGCACCAATTATTATCTTGATCGGTTGTCAATGTGTATAGCCACAAGGGGCGAGGTTCACGGGCACATGCTTGTCTTCTTCAAGATATTTTATTTAGATATTAATTTGGTGGTCAATAAAAAGGGTATTACCTTCTTTCATGTCCCTTGATTAGTGAGAAAATAACACAACATTGTTGTCTTTGTGTATTTATTTTGGCACTAAGAATGCCTCTAGTGACCTATTTGCTTCATTTTCTTGACTTGCTATTATTTTTAAATATGTCCAAGAAGACTGCTTCTACGACCTGTCTTACAATACTGAGTATCAAAATTCCGTGCTACGTTTATGGAAGACAATGGACGAAATTATGAAGTGTACTCTCTCTCTATATATGTAGATATATACTTTGATTGAAGAACTGTGGTAGCTTTAGATGGTTAATTGTAAAGATAATGAATGATTATTTAGTGGATGATTTTATTAAGTTAATAATATTTTAGTTTTTTGTATTTTTGTCATTATTTCCTATGGGGACAATGAGCCAGCCAGGTATACAAAATGAATGTCAAATTTTGATTTTGCAACAATATAAATTGTTACCAAAGTATTGAACAAGTTTTAATATAGCAACAATTTTTTATACATTTAGCAACAAATTTTCGTTTCTAATGGCATTAAAAATATAATATTTGGCAACGAAAAATTAACCTAATAACAACGGAGATGATATTGTTGCTAATACTACAATAAAAGGCTATATTTTTTTATCATTGCAAATCATATCAACTTTCGTTGCACATATAAAGAAATGACAACATATAATGTCATTCCTAATCGACGACTTTCGTTGCTATTGAAAAATAACCAGCAACAAACATTTTCGTTGCTAATTTAGCATAATGTCGTTGCCAAATAATATAATCAGCAACGAAAATCGTTGCTAAAAAGTTTACATTCCGCAACGAAATCAAGCTTAGGCATCAATTTTCATAATTTACTGCAACGAAAAATGTCGTTGCAAAATGGTGTCAATTGCAATGAAAATGCCTGGTCGTTGCAAAAAAAAAAAAGTTCATTTCGTTGCCAATTAGCAGGCTTTTGCAACGAAATGGGATTTTTAACAATTAAATTTTAATTATTCTACAACAATACATTTTGTTGCTAAAGGATTGATGTATCTGTACGAAGCCAAATTTCATTGCAAAATGTATTACTTTTGGCAACGAAAAAAATACGTTCGTTGCGGAACAATTAGCAAAACTCATTGCGCAACCAAAGACGCAACGATAGTAAAGTCGTTGCCAAAAACCTTTAGCAACGAAATTTGACACCTTTAGCAACGAAAATCGATTGTTGCTGAAGCCCCATTTTTTTTGTAGTGTTTACTTACTCTGTATTACTTGTTGACACATGTATGCTTGCATGAGTTAGAGTTCTTTTGTTAGAACTGAAAAAGAGGCAACATGTTTTTGGCGCCGTTGTCATGGAAAGCGCGTTTAAAATTTTATTATTATCATTAGTCTTAAGCTATATTGTATGATTTAGACAAATATAATCTTATCTCATTTCTATTTTTGGTTTTTATTTTTGTTCCAGGAACTTGTATAAATTTTTATGCACACGCGGTCATCCAACCCCGACTTAACACCTGCTCAGGACAACATAAACGGGAGAACTTGGAAAGCGAGTGTTCGTAGAAATTTATAAGCACAGTTAGAAGGTACTACATCTAATATGGCAGCCGAGGGACAAGGAGAAGAGCAAAGAGAGGAGCATAGGGCTCTGAGAGAATATTCCATGCCCAATATTAATGGATTACAGTCTTGCATAGTCAGACCATCGATAGTAGCCAATACATTCGAGATAAAAATGGGCACTATTCAGATGGTACAAAATTCGGTATAGTTTGGGGTGCCATGCCGCAATGATGATCTCGAATGAAGCCTATTGAGTTTCATTGAGATATGTGACATGTTTAGATATAATTCAAAGTGACGGAGGATGTTATCGGACTTAAAATTTGTTTCCATTCTCATTAAGGGATAAAGCGAGAAGTTGGCTTCATTCTTTGCATGCTGGATCAATCACTACATGGGAGGACTTAGCACATAAATTTTAGCCAAGTTCTTCCCAATGGCTAAGACTGCAAAGATGAGGACAACTATTTCTCAGTTTGAGCAACAACAAGGCGAGTCCTTATATGAAGCATGGGAGAGATATAAAGAGATGCTGAGAAAGTGTCCGCACCATTGTATGCCAAATTGGATGGTGATCAACACATTCTATAATGGATTGGGATGCCAGTCTAGACCGATTGTAGATGTAGCTGCTGGAGGGGCATTATGGGCAAAGAGCTATGAAGAAGCCTATAACCTCATCGAGACTATGGCATCAAACGATTTTCAAAATCCTACATCTCGAATGCCATAGCCCAAAGTTGCAGGTTTGTTGGAAGTGGATGCTATCACGCAGTTGTCAGCATAGATGGCAGCCATGGTGAAGAAAATAGATATATTAACAGAAGGTAAAATGAAGATGGTTGCATTTGTATGTGAGATCTGTGCGGGGTCGCTCTCAACAGAACAATGTGCTATTAGCTCAGAGTCGGTACAATATGTGAGCAATTACAGAAAAGACCAAGGTCAGTTTCAGAACACATACAACCCCAAAAACCGTAATCATCCAAACTTCAGTTGGTCAAATAACCAAGGGAATCAGCCAAATCAACAGTTTCAGTCACAGCCAGCGCAGCCACAGTTTACTCCTAGACCACCTTTTCCCCCGGGATTTTCTCAACAACAATAACATCACACTCCAGCTGCACCTCAACAAAAAAAGAAATCAAAAATGGAGGAGATGATGATGAAATATATGGCGACACAGAGGTTATGATCAAAAGCCAAGTAGTGGCTATTAAGAATTTGAAGACTTAGATGGGGCAGATGGCGAGCATGCTTAACAACAGTCCCCAAGGTTCTTTGCCCAGTAATAGAGAGATAAATCCAAGAAGAGACGGGAAGGAGCAGTGTCAAGCAATCACATTGAGATCTGGGAAAAATATTACAGGTACTAAAAAGTCGCGCACCGCCACCTAATTACACTAAGGAGGTCATGCGATCGCCGCTATGCGAAACAAACAGTGACTTCGAGAAAGAAAATATGGAAAAATCTAATGTACAACATGAAGAGAAAGATAAAGCAGGGTCAGTTGAGAAACCTGTGAGTTCAGTACCACCAGATCACCCTCGAGTTTCGTATCCGCAAAGATTAAATAAGCAGAGGGAAGATAAGTAATTCAGCAAGTTTTTGGAGGTATTTAAAAAGCTACAAATCAATATACATTTCGCCGAGGCATTGGGATAAATGCCAAGCTATGCAAAGTTCATGCAGGGTATACTGTCAAGGAAGAGGAGATTAGACGAGTTTGAGAGAGTGGCCTTGACAGAGGAGTGCAGTGCAGTGCTTCAGCATAAGTTACCTCCAAAACTGAAGGATCCGGGCAGTTTCACAATTCAATGCACAATCGGGAATTTGAATTTTGAAAAATGTTTGTGTGATCTTGGGGCAAACATCAATCTGGTGCCCTTGTCATTGTTCAACTAATTGGGATTAACAGATCCAAGGTTAACAAATATTTCTTTGCAGCTAGCTGACAGATCAATCACGTATCCACGGAGAATTGTTTAAGATGTATTAGTGAAGGTGGACAAATTTATCTTTCCGGCTGACTTCATCATTTTGGATTACGAGAAAGATAAAAATATACCAATCATATTGGGGAGACCATTCTTAGCCACATGCAGGACTTCGATAGATGTGCAAAAAGGGGAACTCACGATGCGTGTACATGATCAGGAGGTGACCTTTAACGTCTTTAAGGCAATGAAGTTCCCAACAGATGAAGAAGAATGTTTTCGGGTTGATTCAGTGGATCGGGTATTAAATGATGAGGAACAGAATTTGGTGAACTATGAACCGTTGAGGTGTGTAACTGGTGAAAATTTAGATTTGGAGGTCAAGCCATTGTCGAAAGTAAGAGATATTAAAGCAAGGGGTGAGGTGGACAGACAGGAAATCACCTCAACTCTTTCTTCAACATGAGATTCAGAGACAGTCAAGCTAATTGACTATAACTTAGCGCTTGATGGGAGGTAACCCATTATTTCTATCTCTATTTTCTTATTATTTATTCAGTTTAGATTATTTTAGT
Organism: Panax quinquefolius; assembly: GCA_020205615.1. Lineage (NCBI taxonomy): Eukaryota > Viridiplantae > Streptophyta > Magnoliopsida > Apiales > Araliaceae > Panax > Panax quinquefolius. The sequence goes on along the minus strand of CM035170.1, from coordinate 19,387,139 downwards.
TGGTTCATCTTTATTTCATTATTGATAGTTTGTCGGAGTTGCATAATTGAGTGTGTAGCAATATTTGCATTGAGAATGGTTGAAACAGGTTAGAGTTTATTTGGTCAGGATTCATATTTTAACAGAGTGCATTAACCTAGCATATTCCCAGCCGCAGCCCAGAACCAATATGCAAAGGCGTGGAATCTGTTCATATGTGCCAAACTAATGCCTTCATCCCATCAACACGAGATCACAATGGAGAGGGCGATTATTCTGTGGGGCATAATCACCGAGAAATACATTGACGTTGGCCATCTCATCCATCAGAATATGTTGCGATATCTGCGGGGAAGCACCACTGGGAGCATTCCATACGCATCAGTGGTTGCTATGCTATGTGCTTGTTGGGTAAAATCGATACGCGCAAAACACGCAAGTGTACGTGGTGAACAAGTAATAAAGTGATGAATAGAGTATCGTTCCCACAGAGATAATTTAGTAAGAAACTTTACTTCACAATTATCAATTTCCTATTAATCCTAATTTTATTAAACTATCCAATTCAATGATTAACAATTATAGAACCTAAATTAAAAAACAAATAAAATACCACAAACCAATCACGAATATCAAAAATCTGAAATTTCAAACAATTAATGGAGAATTAGACTTATGATTTCACCCTGAGCTTCACTCTGATTTTAACACCTTTATTCCAATTCAATTCACTATCTCAGTTTATTAATCAAGAACACGAACGTAATATTAACCACCTCTCGATGCACTAATACCGTATTAACGTCAATCCACAATTAAGATAGAAATCTGTTAAACACCTTAATAAACTAACTCACTATATCTCTATGTGAATTACAATTAACGAAGGTTTAAGAACAAGTTATCTATCCGATTACATGCGATGTCAAGCATATCTCTACCTTAACATTCATTAAGATTAAGCTATTCACAAAATTCATGAACACATGCTATATCAACTAGGTCTAGATTTGAATATCCTCTCTCGATTCCAAACAAATCCACAAAGAATTGTTGATCAGGAAATTCATAGATTCACGCTCAAATTAATATAGATAAACTGGAAATATCTTATTAAATTGGAAATCAAAGTTTACAAAATCATAGATTCACTCAAAGATCCATCATAAGCCTAAATAGTGAATTAGTTCATAATAAACAAAATAAACACTGAATAAATCATGGAAATCATTCTTTCAATCACAAGTAATAGTGTAAGACAAAGAATATTGAATAACACCCTTCACGTCGCCTAGAATCGCAATCGTCTTGAAAATCTCCTTGAAATACTCCTCCAACGCTTGCTTAGAAAAACTGAAATTAATCTTTGTTAATTCCTTCTTGTGTTGTGTGAATTCTCTTTTTTTCACGTAATATTGAGCTCCCTTTATGTTGTGGCCGAAGTCTGCCTAATTAGAGTCCAGGCGCCTCACAAAACATCAACAATCCAAGTAGCAGCAGTCTCCACAAGCCGCCAGAGACACTTGAGATTCGAGACCCACTTCCGTGGCGGGTGCAAAGCTTAATCGAGTTCACTTGAAGCCAGTAGGGCTTTCTTCTAAATAAATTTTTTGACTTCCTGCGTTTTTCTACTTTTGCTCCAAAACTCCGTCTTTCTTCACCACTTGCATCCATAACCACCCTACACATAAAATGACATGAAACGAGTGAAAACGAACACAAAACAAGAAGATAACTTATTTAAACTTGAAATGAATATCGATTCGTGTATATTAAATCCACTTATCAAAATCCCCCAAACTTAAACCGTGCTAGTCCTCGAGCACAAAACAATGCTATGCAATGAAATGATATAAACAAATCTAAATGCCTAAGAATCCAACAATATCACAGAAACTAACTTATCTCGTCGGCCTCAGAGAAAACAAGCAACCTTACAATATGAATCACCAAAACTAATCGACAATTTCGTATTAATTCTCAAATCTTGAACAATTATCACTGGTATAGCGTGCATGTGTGATCAACATCTATGATAACTGATACGGACGCAAATTCAATACATAAACAACTTCTTAGAAGGAATCATATAGTGCAATCTTAAAAATTTCAAAGATAGGCACAACCCAACTAACATTAAACAATACCAAATTCAATGGTTCATGCAGGATACTTATACTTTTTTTTACACGGGGGCTTTTTACTCTTTTCTCGTCATTATTCCTCTTTTTTAGATTGATGGGTTAGTGAGTGCGTTTTACGCTCCATCTCACACTTATGTTTATGGGGAGTGTTTCTCCTCAACCCACCACAAGACTCAACATGTTTCAAATATTTTCTAAATATTTTTTTTTTCAAAGCTTATATACCCCATATATACTCCCCCAAACATAGGTTCTTGCCTAATTTTAGCCTTTATGCCTATCCTTGTCATTTTCTCATTCACCCTAGCATTATCCTTTAGAAACTATTTATGTATCACTTTGAACTGATCGGTCAAGAAAGATGTTATTAGTGCTAACCTTTTTATAACAGCTTCAAACAAGTCTAGGAATCTATTCATAACAGAAATTGTATCACAGTTCTAATAATCAATACTGTATTGGTTAACTTGTTTACAATCTCATCTATGGCCTACAAATAACATGAACTGCAGTACCGTTGGACATATGCAAACCCAATATTTAACTAATTTTTTTTTTATTATTATTATTAATTTTTTTAAAATTATAATAACGAAAATGAAAACAATGCAACAAAACAACCTAAACTACTATGCAAACACCTATTCTACTATGCAAACTAGATTAAAAAATGCATGCAAATAAACATTTAAATCCCCCAAACTTAAGTAAAACAATGCCCTCATTGGATAAAAAGAAATTAAGTTCCTGAGGACTTCCCTGCAATCGCCTAAGTCTGGGGAGGTGGTTGGTGCTCTTCATCTGAATCAGTTGGAGGAAATCGAGGTAGTGGTCTGGGTTGTTGATATGGATAATGAGCCGCTGGGTTGAAACTTTGGAGTGTTGTGTTGAGTGAGGTGAAAGATGTGTTCATAGCATCAAACATGTGATTTGGTCGCATCGCCAATCTCCGCATTTCCTGGCGTGCTGCCCTATTGTGTGCATTCATCTGATTTTGGAACTCAAGGAACTGAGGACTGAATATTGCCTCAGTCTGCGGTACCTGCTCAGTTCCTTGATCTCCCATAGCTTCATCCTCATCCCCCGAGGTATCTTCTGCATCGACTTCGTCTTCCAACGCTGATGGAAAAATAAAACCCAAACCTCGTTGATGTGACTCGCCTCCTGCCCATACAAAATATTGCGCTATCATTCTAGAATCAAGCAAAGCGAGTGGCATTTGAGTAGGCTCATCATCGGACCATCTCACCCCTGCATTGCGACACAACGCACAGATGACTGAGGGGTGTGGTAAGCCACCCGAAAAATTTCCACGTAAACACCGGCGGATGGAGAAACTGATAATTTCCCCAAAGTAATTAATAAAATCTTTCACATTTGCGTACAATAGCAACACCTTCTCTTTGGTGACGTCTGAAGTGTGTTGGGACGGAAGCAATTTAGCACATAAGAAGGCATACCATATTTTGCCATACCGGTTAAGGTCCTTGCTATAGAACACTGTACCTCCCTTTCGACCTTTGATCCAAGATGTTCCCTAGCTTTGTCAAGTTTGTAATAACCTCCTCGTAGTCAGGGTCAAAATCCCTCAATTGTGCATACTGACACTGTCGTAGCACTCGCAGCACTCGCAACTGATAATAGGCATTGATTGCATCGTCACTGAACGGGACCATGCAACCTCGCACAAACGCATTGAATGGGGCTTTGTCTTCAGCATTTGCATAAAATTCCTTGACGATGTTGACGACGGCTAGGACCGGATGCTCGGTGAGTTTGAGCCACCCCTTTTGATAAATTTGAGACATCATCTCCCCGTTATTTCCCTCAGGGGCCAGTCCACGCTCCGGTGTAAGGGCTTTGGTTAGCATGTAGTCATACCGGTCGGCGGCGGTGGCACTAAAAAATTTTCGTCGATCATATGCTCGTGTCGATTGAGCGGATCTTGAACTCTCTCCCCTTTGGCATTTGGATGTCAGTTGTGAAGCCATTGATCTCCGGATGTTAAAATTGGCTAGCACACACTTCCTTCCCCTTACACTTGGTTCACTCAATTTGTCAAACACTTGGTGTGCACAGTCTGTTCTTCCCCCAAAACACGATTGTTTCTATGGTACTTCAGTAGAAAGAAGATGAAAACTCAAAATGAATGGTAACTTACTCTCTAGTGTACTATGTGTTCTCCAATTTCTTGAAGAATTCGAAATTTGTAGTGATGAATCTGGGTGTATATGTAGGGTTTATATAGAGAGGTGATGTAGGGGAGAAGAAGTGGCCCAATCTTGGTGGTGGGAGTAATGGATGTATGTTTGGTAATGGTGTGAGAGGGTGATAATGGAGTGAGATAATGAAGATGTGTGCTAAGTTGTGGGTGAGGATTTGTAGAAGGTGTTGTGAGTAGTTTAGGTGAGGAGTACGAAAAGACGTGGGCGTGTAGTGGGAAAAAAGTGAACCATCATGTGTAACTGCCGAATTTAGTACCCAGAATTTAGGATCCCCGCCCCAGCGGGGGGTGCAAGTTCATTTTTTTTTAGTATTAGCAACAATATCATCTCCGTTGTTATTAGGTTAATTTTTCGTTGCCTAATATTATATTTTTAATGCCATTAACAACGAAAATTTGTTGCTAAATGTATAAAAAATTGTTGCTATATTAAAACTTGTTCAATACTTTGGTAACAAATTATATTGTTGCCAAATCAAGATTTAACATTCGTTTTGTGTACCTGGCTGGCTCAATGTCCCCATAGCAAATAATGACAAAAATACAAAAAACTAAAATATTATTAACTTAATAAAATCATCCACTACATAATCATTCATTATCTTTACAATTAACCATCTAAAGCTACCACAGTTCTTCAATCAATGTATATATCTACATATATAGAGAGAGAGTACACTTCACAATTTCATCCATTGTCTTCCGTAAACGTAGCACGGAAATTTGATACTCAGTATTGTAAGACATGTCGTAGAAGCAGTCTTCCTGCACATATTTAAAAATAATAGCAAGTCAAGAAAATGAAGCAAATAGGTCACCAGAGGCACTCTTAGTGCCAAAATCAATACACAAAGACAACAATGTTGTGTTATTTTCTTACTAATCAAGGGACATGAAAGAAGGTAATACCCTTTTTATTGACAACCAAATTAATATCTAAATAAAATAACCTGAAGAAGACAAGCATGTGCTTCGTGAACCTCGTCCTGGTGGGTATACATTGAGACACGGATCAATATAATAATTGGTGCTCATAAATAATGCTACAAGTGAACGGACATTTTATAGGCTTATAATGATGACAATACAACTTGATAAATATGTTCGCGCGTGTAGCGAAGTCAGAAACATACTTGATGATTCTGCTGGAAAGAAAATTGCTGATTGCGATAACTGCTTTTCTTGCTTAATTGCATGATGTTTCTAGAACGAGTCTGATGTTTGGTGCCTTAGCAACATGTCTTGTTGTAATATATTTGGTTGCTGCTGTAATTGTCGTAGTGAATCCTGTTGTGGCTCTTTTGCTCAATTCACATTCTCTAAAACATATATTTTGAAACTTCACCAAATTAAACTATGAAACACATATAACAGTAAAAAAAAGTGTGATTTACAAAGCATATGCTAGTCATATGGGAATGTTGGATAAACCATTCATCATTTTCAGAAAACCATCATATATGATAGTGAAGCCATATGGAAATCAATAGACAAGTCTATCAATTTAGCTGGTAAAAACATGTTCAACATGTTGAGATAATGTCAGCTGACATGTAAAAACATGTTCATCATATATGTTGTTATTATTATTATTATTATTATTATTATTATTATTATTATTATTATTATTATTATTATTATTATTATTATTATTATTATTATTATTATTATTATTTATTATTATTATTATTGTTGTTGTTGTTGTTGTTATTGTTATTATTATTATTATTATTATTATTATTATTATTATTATTATTATTATTATTATTATTATTATTATTATTATTATTATTATTATTATTATTATTATTATTATCTTAATTTAAAAATGACATTTTAATAATCGTTGCAAAAGTTGAATAAAATTTGTATTCGAATAACTTATATATATATATATGTATATATATATATATATATTATATTAATTACATACAATTTAGTTTTAATCTTATGTAACATTTCATTTGTTCATGTTTAAAATATCGTTAAATTAATTAAAATTTTCATTCCGTAGACTTTTTGAAGAGTTACGTACCTGATATATTATAACTGAAACTCTTTATAAATGTTACGTATAACAAAATATAATAAAGTAATATCTATTGAGGTTAAATAATAAATGAAACTAACTATAAGCATATTATTAATGTTTTAATCAAATATTTTAAAAAATAAAATAATCACATATTCAATGTAAATTGTTGAATTTAAGAACTTAAAAGAAAATTTTCTTAAAAAAAAGGTTGCTCACGAGTATCAAACTCCAAACCTATCTAAACTAGAAACCTTGTATTCCAACAAAAGCCAATGGACCAACTCCCTATCTTGCTATAATTTATGTAACACTAATATTTAAACCACTTAGCATCGTTTCTATGCATGTAAAGATGAGATAATACACTTTTTGGCCACTATACTAGGAATTGTAATAATAATAATAATAACAATTGTAATAATTGTAATAATAATAATAATTGTAATAATTATTATTGTATTAATAATAATAAATTTTAAATACTTCAAATAATAATAATAATAATTAAAATATTAATAATAATTAAAATACCCTAAAATAATATAAAGCGATTACAAATTAAATACCCTAAATATAAAATTACATTCAAAAGTTTTTTTAACCACTGAATCAAAATTTATTTTGTTTTTTTTGTACTAGTCACGTGGGTATCAATGTTTTTCGAATAAAATTTAATATTTTGACAAAAATTTCTTTTTATTGTTATAGGACTTGATCAAATTAAATTCAAATTTAAAAAAACCCATGGGTAAGTATAAGAATCGATCTAATAAATTACAAAGACGAGTACATTAACGAATAACAAATATTTATAATAGAAAGATTTGCCAGAGTTCAATGATTAAAAATAGTCACTACAACTACAATTAGTTTTTTTTTTTGAAAAATAATATATTTATTGTTAAATTTCATAATCAAGTCATATTACAACTAATATATTTAACGATAATATATTATGTAATTTAACGATAAAAATAATATATTATGAAATTTAACGATAAAAATAATATATTTATCGTTAAATTTCATAATAAAGTCATATTTATCGTTAAATTTCATCCCCGCCCCAGCGTGTGTAACCAGCGTGTGTAACAAATTTTCATTGCTAATGGCATTAAAAATATAATATTTGGCAACGAAAAATTAACCTAATAACAACGGAGATGATATTGTTGCTAATACTAAAATAAAAAGCAACATTTTTTATCGTTGCAAATCATATCAACTTTCATTGCACATATAAAGAAAAAGCAACATATAATGTCGTTGCTAATCGACGGCTTTCGTTGCTATTGAAAAAAAACAGGCAACAAACATTTTCGTTGCTGATTCAGCATAATGTCGTTGCCAAATAATATAATTAGCAACGAAAATCATTGCTAAAAAGTTTACATTCCTCAACGAAATCAAGCTTAGGCAACAATTTTCATAATTTACAGCAACGAAAAATATTGTTGCAAAATGGTGTCAATTGCAACGAAAATGCATGGTCGTTGCAAAAAAAAAAAAGAAGAGTTCATTTCGTTGCCAATTAGCAGGCTTTTGCAAAGAATGGGATTTTTAGCAACTAAATTATAATTATTCTGCAACAATACATTTTGTTGCTAAAGGATCGATGTATCTGTACGAAGCCAAATTTCGTTGCAAAATGTATTACTTTTGGTAACGAAAAAAATACGTTCGTTGCGGAACAATTAGCAACGCTCATTGCGCAAAGAATGACGCAACGACAGTAAAGTCGTTACCAAAAACCTTTAGCAACGAAATTTGACACCTTTAGCAACGAAAATTGTGACACCCCCAAAATAGGTCCATTCCACCCAACCCATTCTGAGTCGCCAAATACATGGTACAAAAACAAATACAACTTCAGTAATACGACAATACATATACTGTGAGTTTAAATACAACTATTGTCTAATAGACAATATAAAAACTCAAAAGGGGTCCTCATTACAATTATTGAACAATAATAATATAAAATATCAACGTAGCAATTTTTGAATCAATAAAATAAAATATTGAACAGTAACTACTGTGACACTTATTGAGTAGCGCCTTCTTACGTAAGGATCAATAATTTAACAATCATGCAATACCGCGGCTACTCTTTGTGCAACCACGCCAGACATTACTCTATTTTAACCAAAAGTATTCCAACAGTCTTAATTGGTAACAACTACGCCTTTATTTATAACAACCCAAACTTTGTCGCTTTTCTTCATCCGGCGCTTATCCGTTATGGGGCCCACAAATGGTCGCTACTTGCCGTAAATTTAATATATTCCCAACGTAAAGAATATTCCACGACCAAACGAATATTCCCAGACAACAATGAATATTATATAACAAGTTGCATACTTTGCAAAATTTTTAAATACTACCCACAACTAGAACATTATCTCAAATCCACACTATAATATTCAAAAAAATTATTTCGAGAAAATTAAATATTTATTCATAAAATCTGGGTCTCACAATCTCCCTCCTTATTGAATTTAAGCCCTCGAAATTTACGTGCGCATACTGATATCTTAGAACAATGAGGATACCTTAACTTTACTTCAAATTCTAACTCTTGAGGTATAACCTTTGAGTGTTGAATGTGATCCTTCTTATCCAAGATTTTAACACGTATCTTCTCATACGTTAAATCTTCTGCTATCTTGTTTAATTCCAATTCAATAATGTGGTTCGGGTCGTCCACATATTTACGTAACATCGATACGTGAAAAACGTTATGAACACGCGACATACTTAACGTTAAGGCGAGTCTATAGGTCATAGTTCCTACTCGATCGAGGATTTCAAATGGGCCAATAAAATCGAGGGTTGAGAATTTCCTCTCTTCATCGACTCTTGCTTCTAGAATAATGCCTTCTTGAACCTTCTTCTTCACATTCATCAGCTCCGGGTCTATAGCTTGAGCAACTTTAACTTTATCGTCGGTTCTAATCGTATATTTACTATCCTCACGTAGGTTCATATATTCACACTTAAAACGATACGATCTCCCCGCTTCAATGCGTCAGCTACCACGTTCGCTTTTCCCACGATGGTATTGAATGGTATAATCGTAATCTTCAACAGCTCGAGCAACCGTCTTCAGCGCATAATACGTTCGATTTTAGGTGAAGAAATATTTGATAGTTTTTGAAATGGGTTTTGTACTGGGGTCAATACAAAATTAGATTTCATGCTCTAGGGGTAGGCTAAGAAGTCCCTCGAGAATATGTCAGGAGATTTATTAACAATAGAAATATCATTCACAACTGTGACACTCATCCAGAACTTGGATAGCACATGTAATGAAGGTTTCTCCTAATGGAGTTTCAACCGATAACTCAAAGTCTAATTTCTCCGGAGTCAAATTTAAACGTTGAGCGCAAGCAAGAGAGATAAAAGAATGGGTAGAACCTGTATCTAATAAGGTATAGACTTCGCAAAAATTTATAATTAACTAACCCGTGATAACTTCGCTCGATTCCTCCTCAAGGTAATTCAAAATTCGATGCTGGATTCTCCCAATTGCTGTCGAAAAAGAGAAATACATATCATCTATTTTAGCTTTCTTGGATCGAACTTCTCTTTCCACCATATCAACGCGTCGTGCGACTTTTACCCGTGCATGTTTCATTCTCACTCGTTCAGTTACTTCTTCTTTCAGCTGCTCCTTGACGTTTGAATTCTCAGATTCCAACTTTATTATCGTTTACTCTGCCAAAGAGTGCTTCTATTCAACCATCGCATATCGGGTAATACAATTTTGAATTGTTGCATCCCTTTGTTCTACGACCGCCTGCCGTTCTTCAGCATGCTCTTCTAACTCATGAATACGATTTTGTAATTCTATATTTTGATCAATAAGTTCTTCTAATAAATCATCCTCAGGTTCCTCTTCTTCCTCACTCTCAGTTACTACCTTTACGACTAGCTTGAGTGCAACTTTTAATTCCTCAATCACCACATGGATATCTCTAATAACATTAACCAGGTTGGTGATTAGCGGTGTCTCCACGGTCTCATTCACACCATTGTTAATAGTTTCAGCTGCCATTTTAAACACTGCCACAAAACAATGGTTAATTGACATGCAACATATTATCCCTATACTCTGACCGACCAATTAAATATCAAATAAACTTAGGTAGGTCATACTAAGGAAAGAATTCCCCGTCTCTCCCCTCCTAGTTTTTGTCTCACATCTCAGCCAGGGATCATATCCCTAAGCTTTGATACCAACTGTGACGCCCCCAAAATAGGTCCATTCCACCCAACCCATTCTAAGTCGCCAAATACATGGTACAAAAACAAATACAACTTCAGTAATACGACAACACATATACTATGAGTTTAAATACAACTACTGTCTAATAGACAGTATAAAAACTCAAAAGGGGTCCTCATTACAACTATTGAACAATAATAATATAAAATATCAACGCAGCAATTATTGAATCAATAAAATAAAATATTGAACAGTAACTACTATGACACTTATTGAGTAGTGCCTTCTTACGTAAGGATCAATAATTTAATAATACTGTGCAATACCATGTGCTACTGTGCAACCATGTGTATTATTGTATTTTAACCACCGGGTATTCCAACAGTCTTAACGGTAACAACTACGCCGTTATTTATAACAACCCAAACTTTATCGTTTTCTTCATCGGACAGTTATCCGTTATGGGGCCCACAAATGGTCATATTCGTCAGCATTTAATATTCCCGATCAAAAAGAATATTCCACGACCAAACGAATATTCCCCGACAACAATGAATATTATATAACAACTTGCATACTTTGCAAAATTAATTAATACTACCCACAACTAGAACATTATCTCAAATCCACACTATAATATTCAAATAAATTATTTCGAGAAAATTAAATATTTATTCATAAAATCTGGGGTCTCACAAAAAATCGATTGTTGCTGAAGCCCAATTTTTTAAGTGTTTACTTACTCTGTATTACTTGTTGACACATATATGCTTGCATGAGTTAGAGCTCTTTTGTTAGAACTGAAAAAGAGGCAACAAGTTTTTGGCGCCGTTGTCGGGGAAAGGCGTTTAAATTTTTATTATTATCATTAGACTTAAGCTATATTGTATGACTTAGACAAATCTAATCTTATCTCATTTTCATTTTTGGTTTTTGTTTTTATTTCTGGAACTTGTATAAATTTTTATGCGCACACGGTCATCCAACCCCGACTTAACACCTGCTCAAGACAACATAAACGGGAGAGATTGGAAAGCAAGTGTTCGTAGAAATTTATACGTACAGTTAGAAGGTACTACATCTTATATGGCAGCTGAGGGACAAGGAGAAGAGCAAAGAGAGGAGCATAGGGCTCTGAGAATATTTCATGCCCAATATTAATGGATTACAGTCTAGCATAGTCAGACCATCGATAGTAGCCAATACATTCGAGATAAAAATGGGTAGTATTCAGATGGTACAAAATTTGGTATAGTTTGGGGGTGCCGCAACAGATGATCTGAATGAACACCTATTGAGTTTCATTGAGATATGTGACATGTTCAGATATAACGGGGTGACGGAGGATGTTATCAGACTTAGGCTGTTTCCATTCTCATTAAGGGATAAAGCGAGAAGTTGGCTTCATTCTTTGCATGCTGGATCAATCACTACATGGGAGGACTTAGCACATAAATTTTAGCCAAGTTCTTCCCAATGGCTAAGACTGCAAAAATGAGGACAACTATTTCTCAGTTTGAGAAACAACAGGGCGAGTCCTTATATGAAGCATGGGAGATATATAAAGAGATGTTGAGAAAGTGTCCGCACCATGGTATGCCAGATTGGATGGTGATTAACACATTCTATAATGGATTGGGATGGCAATCTAGACCGATTGTAGATACAGCTGCTGGAGGGGCATTATGGGCAAAGAGCTATGAGGAAGCCTATAACCTCATCGAGACTATGACATCAAACAATTTTCAAAATCCTACATCTCCGATGCCACAGCCCAAAGTAACAGGTTTGTTGGAAGTGGATGTTATCACACAGTTATCAGCACAGATGGCAGCCATGGTGAAGAAAATAGATATATTAACAGAAGGTAAAATGAAGACGGTTGCATTTGTATGTGAGATCTGTGCGGGGTCGCACTCAACAGAGCAATGTGCTATCAGCTCAGAGTCAGTACAATATGTGAGCAATTATAGAAATGACTAAGGTCAGTTTTAGAGCACATACAACCCCAACAACCGTAATCATCCAAACTTCAGTTGGTCAAATAACCAAGGGAATCAACCAAATCAACAGTTTCAGTCACAGCCAGCGCAGCCACAGTTTACTCCTAGACCACCTTTTCCCCCGGGATTTTCTCAACAACAACAACATCACACTCCAGCTGCACCTCAACAAGAAAAAAATTCAGAAATGGAGGAGATGATGATGAAATACATGGCGAACACAGAGGTTATGATCAAAAGCCAAGCAGTCGCTATTAAGAATTTGGAGACTCAGATGGGGTAGATGGCGAGCATGCTTAACAACAGGCCCCAAGGTTCTTTGCCAAGTAATACAGAGACAAATCAAAGAAGAGACGGGAAGGAGCAGTGTCGAGCGATCACATTGAGATCTGGGAAAAATATTGCAGTATGAAAAGTCGCTACCAGCGCCTAATTGTTGCACTAAGGAGGCGGCGTGGCCGTCGAAAGGGCGTAAACAGTGACCACGAGAAAGAAAATCTGGTAAAATCTAAGGTACAACATAAAGAGAAAGATAAAGCAGGGTCAATTGAGAAACTCAGCGGAGTTCAAGCACCACCGAGATCACCCTCGAGTTTCGTATCCGCAAAGATTAAATAAGCAGAGGGAAGATAAGCAATTCAGCAAGTTTCTGGAGGTATTTAAAAAGCTACAAATCAATATACATTTCGCCGAGGCATTGGAACAAATGCCAAGCTATGCAAAGTTCATGAAGGGTATACTGTCAAGGAAGAGGAGATTAGACTAGTTTGAGACAGTGGCCTTGACAGATGAGTGTAGTGCAGTGCTTCAACATAAGTTACCTGCAAAACTGAAGGATCCGGACAGTTTCACAATTTCGTGCACAATCGGGAAGATGAAATTTAAAAAATGTTTATGTGATCTTGGGGCAAGTATCAATCTGATGCGTTTGTCATTGTTCAACCAATTGGGATTCCCGGATCCAAGGCCAACAAACAGTTCTTTGCAGCTAGCTGACAGATCCATCACCTATCCACAGAGAATTATTGAAGATGTATTAGTGAAGGTGGACAAATTTATATTTCCGGCTGACTTTATCATTTTGGATTACGAGGAAGATAAAAATATACCAATCATATTGGGGAGACCATTCTTAGCCACATGCAGGACTTCGATAGATGTGCAAAAAGGGGAACTCACGATGCGTGTACATGATCAGGAGGTGACCTTTAACGTCTTTAAGGCAATGAAGTTCCCAACAGATGAAGAAGAATGTTTTCGGGTTGATTCAGTGGATCGGGAATTAAATGATGAAGAACAGAATTTGGTAAACTATGAACCGTTGAGGTGTGTAACTGGTGAAAATTCAGATTTGGAGGTCAAGCCATTGTTGAAAGTAAGAGATATTAAAGCAAGGGGTGAGATGGACAGACAGAAATCACCTCAACTCTTTCTTCAACATGAGATTCATAGACAGTCAAGCTAATTGACTATAACTTAGCGCTTGATGGGAGGTAACCCATTATTTCTATCTTTATTTTCTTATTATTTATTCAGTTTAGATTGTTTTAGTTGGTTCATTTTATTTCATTATTGATAGTTTGTCGGAGTTGCATAATTGAGTGTGTAGCAAGATTTGCATTGAGAATGGTTGAAACAGGTTAGAGTTTATTTGGTCAGGATTCATATTTTAACAGAGTGCATTAACCTCGCATATTCTCAGCCGCAGCCCTGAACCAATATGCAAAGGCATGGAATCTGTTCATATGTGCCAAAATAGTGCCTTCATCGCATTAGCACGAGATCACAACAGAGAGGGCGATTATTCTGTGGGGCATAATCACCGGGAAATACATTGACGTTGGCCATCTCATCCATCAGAATATGTTGCAATATCTGCGGGGGAAGCACCACTGGGGGCATTCCACACGCATCAGTGGTTGCTATGCTATGTGTTTGTTGGGTAAAATAGATAGGCATAAAAACCTTGCGCAAAACACTAGTAATAAAGTGATTAATAGAGTATCGTGGTTAACTAGTAATAAAGTGATTAATTTAAACTTGAAATGTATCGTTCCAAATCCCCAAACTTAAATCATGCTAGTCCTCGAGCACAATTTAGTAAGAAAAACAAATCTAAATGCCTAAGAATCCAACAATATCGCGGTTGTGGTAATAATATTTACATAAACTATGAGTTTGAATACAAATATTGTCTACTAGATATTATACAAACTCAAAAGGAGTCCTCATTACAACTATTATCACACTATTTCACGTAATAGTGAGGACTATGAATGCTTTATCCTCTCGACCATTACTTCTTCCTCGACTAGGTCCCAGCCTATGTTCTCATTTCACGAGAGAACACGGTGAAAGAAAGGGTGAGCTCAACTAGCCCAAAGAAGAAATATTATGACTAAGATAATGCGTAATAAATTATCATTAGCCTTCAATGTTGTTAAACCGATAAAATACAATAGACAACCAGGTTTTAATCTGCAAATGAATAAGCAATCCATTAAAAGAGTCAAGTAGAGAATAAAGTCTACTATCTTTTAGGTTTTAAAGGTTTTCATCAATTTTTATCGCCGAGACTCAACAATAAATAAACCACCACATCTAATCATCCCCGTACCTGCACCCAAGGATTTTCATCAAATTATCAATGGTCATGACTATACCGAATCACCCCCGGTCATAATCATACCAAAAATTATCCATCATCGCATTACAGCCAATCGAGGACTTTGTCACATCATTTATATCAAGTCATGATTATACCGAATGATCCCCGGTCATAATCATACTAAGTTCATCTATGCATGCGTAAGCCAAAGATAACATAATATAACATGAGGATGATGACAATGACATAATAATTCAATAAAACAAGTTCAAGAATTATTTAATCCATGAATTATTAACGTCCAAATTGTCAACATGATCTTGTTTAGCCAGAGAGTAAAATTCAAGAATGATCGGAAGAATATTTCCATGAAAGATCTTTGGATGAAACGCAAATATCAAGGATATTCTACTAATTTCATGGAGTATAGAAGTCAAAGTTTTAACCAACTAGGTATAATAAAGAATGGAATAACAAAAGAAATCACCATGCATGCGGTGCCGCAGACAGATGTGTTATTCCAACATAATAATAATAACGGAACCAGTCGTGAAATTCACAATCGACTGGATGTTCCAATGTAATAATAGAAGAATGTCACTAAGTATAGGGTAAACTCATGTATATCTGAGTTATTCCAATGTAATAATAAGCAATGGAATAACATAAGGATTTCACCAAGTATAGGGTATCTGCCATGATACACAGTTATGTATAGGGTATGCCACTTTTACAAAAGTTATTCAAACGTAATAATAGTGAATGGAATAATGTAAGTTCTCTTCAAGAAGAAAGAATAACACCCCTTACCGTAAAAGAACCGAATATAGAAGTAGTGAAGTAGCGTAATACTCTTCTTCTTCTTTCTATAATTTTCTCTATAGTTTCTCTCTATAATTTCTCTCTCAGAGTTTCAATGAATTAAAGAAAATAATGAAGGAATGAGCTTCTATTTATAGGAAAATGGAATGCATAGTAACTAATCCATGAACGGTCCAGTTTGATTTACTTTTAATCTGACGGTCCATATTTAAAGAAAAATCTTT